>JAKOGI010000273.1:410000-505000 GCA_029747015.1 Carnegiea gigantea
TAACAAAACAAACTTTTCTTTTATCGCAAATTGAACCCATGACCTCACCAATTTGAGTAAAACATCCTTGCCACTCCACTACTCACCCATTCCTACTATTAGTGTTGATTATAATTAATGTTGAACCGAAGCAACTTCTGTATAATTTGCGGCTAGTGCTAGGCCCGGGTGGACAATTGAGTTGTCCACCCGATTCTACATAACAAATTGCGATATATATATATATATATATATATATATATATATATATATATATATATATATATATACATATATATATATATATATATATATATACATATATATATATATATATATATATATATACATATATATATCTATATATATATATATATATATATATAGTGACGAGGTAAGAATCAGAAAAGTTAAAAGCGTGGCATGTTCATTCGACCAGGGAATGGACTCAGTTACGTTAAGAAATTATTACACCAGCAAAAAAAGAAAAAGAAAAAAGGGGAATTGGCCAGTCATTAGCATAGAATATTTATGATGTGAAGGGCTCAAAGCATCAGCTGCATTTATTAATTAAGAGGGTTTTTTGGGATGTTAATCTAAGCAAGGTTAATTGCCAAATAATCAATGAAGTGAGCATTAATTGCTCGGTTGCTCCTTATTATCAGGTTTGTTAATTTTATAATGTTTTCAATCAAGAGCAACGTAACTCAATGAATGCACACAAAAATGTATGAATTTTAGATTCATAACACTGTTATACCGCAATGACATACTTAAGATTTTTTTGTTTTTGCTTGATTTGATGTGCTTCTTGATAAGATTTCCTTTCCATTATATTGGACACCTAACCAGACAACTTGCATGTGGACTTATCACATTTCCTTTGGTCATCGGAGTCACAATTTGGAAGCTACTACTCCATCTCCATTTTCAAGCTCAATGATGCATTACCGCATATATATTTTCAACTTTTAGCTGGTCTCAAATCCTTTCATGATGTGTGTTTATTAGCCAAACGGCAAATAAAAGCTGATAAATCATATCGAGTTAGCGATATCAACGGTTGGTATAAACTATACCATATGAGGAGAAAATCACTCAAACAACAATGTTAAAAACATATTAATGAATTTTTGATATAATAGTTCTACTGCGCTAATACATATGTTAATTAACAACACTAGATCTCAAGTTCGCTATCGATCTCTTTTGTTCTTGGGGTGATGATATATTTTTATGGCAAAACACCTCTTAAGTGTTTTATCTTTGCCAGAAGTAACGCGTAAATGAATTTAAAATCACTAATGTTTCAACTATTAGAATCAATTATGGATGGTTAAACTCTAATATCTGTCACCGGTGCTAACGGATACAAAATAATACTCTAATCAGATCGACCCCATCTGTGAAGTCATATTACACGCGTAATTTCTAATTATGAAAAAATATGGATGAAAAAGATGGCGTTCACAATTTATAAATTGTAACACCCTCCACTATTCAATAATACCCTTTTTTTTTTTTTTACATTTTAATATATGATAATATGACTTTAAGACCCAAACATGACGCTTAAAAAGTGCCTTGTACTAATACATTCATCATTTTACTTTTTTTAAAAATTATATATGATTATGTGACATAACTCTTCAAAGCTCATTTACACAAAAAACATAATACTTAATTATACATAATAATTAATTATCGATGTTGCTAATTAAACAAAAGATGATCCCTTCATGCCTTTTTAAAAGCATCCAATAAAATTAATAACAACACAGAGGATGATCATCCCCCTGGTTTATAAACTCTAACCCATCGTTCTTCCAATTCCAATATCATAGGAACCTTGCAAGCTGCTAGTCGACTTGTCTATGTCTATGATGGTGGCTTTAAAAGAGGTGTTTGCCAATCAACACATTCATTTCTCCTTCTCTCTGTCCCTCTCCCTCTCCCTCTCCCCCTCATCCTCACTGCCACGACCAACTCGCAAGAGCCACCGCAGCACCACCACTATAACCACCACAACCCCACCAGAAACCACCTCCTCAGCTAAGATGGCACGTCTCCCCTCTTCGCTCATCCTTCAATGCACACATCCCCACAAGTCTCGCCGCCGCTGCCGCTGACGTCAATCACTGAGCTCCCTGAAGGAGCCACCCCACCGCCACTGCCACCGCCAGTCTCCATCATTCGATCCATCGTCATCCGTAGCCACCATGGCCACTACCGTGCTTTCTCTTTTTCCTCCACTTTTTTTCTCAGAGTTGCTTGAGAACGTGGTGTGCAATCACTTTTCAAGGTATTTTCCTGCCATCTCAACGCATCTTCTAAGTCGCCGGTCACCGCAAATTCAGTCTGTCACACATGGACTCCAACAATGCATCAATATTTCTCCACGATCGACACTTTCGGCCATCATTCCAAGCCTCCAAGATCAGCTGCTTGCAAGGATTATTGGTAAAACACAGAGCCTTGAACTGAAATTCCATAAAACAAAATGATATATGTCTTGTTGCGTGCACAAAACTTTTTAAATATCTTGTCTTAACTTCAAACTTATATTATTATGTACTAAATTGAATAAAAATCGACATGATTAAAAAGTGAATGAGTGTTATACTAATTTGTAAAAATCACCTTTTAATTCATAATTTTTCACAATTATATGGGTATGTTCTTTTCAACTTATCGTAAGTAAGTTATTGTTGGTCAATGCTGCTGATGATGATTAGTCCTGATGTGTAGCTAATCAATGCTTATGAGTGTTGATCAGGGATGAAATCTTTGAGCAGAAGACATGAATGGTGATCAATATTGGTAAGTGCAAATGAGTGCTGATTGGTGCTGATTAGTGCTGAATATGGATGATAGATACTTATGATAAATTAAAAAGAATAGGGGCATGTCTTCGCAGATAGGGTAGATCTAATTAGAGTGTTATTTGTACACCTCAGCATAGCCGACGAATGCTAATGTTGTACGATCGATGATTAATTATAGCTATGGAGAATTTGGTAAATTCAAATCTTGAATTAAATACCGTTATTTTCTTGTCTTGCTTCATTTTATTTTGATATTTACTAATTAAATTATGATGTTGTTCATCGTGAACTTCTATAGGCTGAGCCTGGAGTGTCCTGGAATGTTTCTTGGACTGGAAGAGCAGGAAATCCTGGTAAGTTCGTTGCAGGGAAACATTCAGGGCGCATTAGAACAATACCAGCGGTAGACACGCAAGGTAGGTGTGGAGCTCGCGTGTCTGCTGCGTGTCACTTCCTTTCTCCCCAGCCAACACAAAACATGTGTGACACGGGGGAGAACACCTGCCCGTTTCTCCCTGTGGGCCACTTTTATGATTTTTTAATATATTTTTTCTTTTTTCTTTTTTTTGAGTAAATATATAGTTTTTAAATGATTTAAAAAAAATGTTGTGTGTTAGAAGATGGGTCCATAACAAATAATTTTATTGGATGATCAAAATTGGAGTTTCATGGGTTAGAGGAGTGATGGAATTCAAGTTCTAAAATTGTAGAACTTTTGCTGATGTGGCAGGCCAAAGTTCTAAAAACTGAAACTCTGGTTGGGAATATTCTTATAGAGTACCATACCGCCCAGAGAACGAGAAGTATCACAGAGATATATTTGGGAGTATGTAAAAAGATCCCTTATCTGCATAAAATGATGGCTATTGTTCAATATTGTCAATGCTTTGGAGAATGATGTACCTGAAGTTGTAATATACGATGACTATGGATTCATGATTTTCTTTAGAAATATTTGGGAGATGTTTGAGCGTCCCACCCGGTTATTTAGGTCCCAGACAGTGCAAATTTCAAAAGTAAACAAATTTCAAAAGTAAAGATTATTATTATTGATCATATAGATTCGCATTTGAAGATGTTATTAGCCTAGCATCAAATGGTGGTCATGTTGCACCAAAAGTCCCTAAAAAGCCAAAAATGTTTCGAAGTCCGGGTTTCGTGAGGGAAAATGGTTTTTTCGAAAGAATTAGTTGTCATGGAAAATGTTTTTCTAAGATTTTTATATCTAACTTTTCATCGTTTGGTGCAAGATAAATTATTTTTCATAGAACAAAAAAGAAAGTATCAATTGAATTGTTTACGTGGCTAAAAATGTTGACTTAATTGTCGTAACAGAGATAAATATTAACCAAATGAGAGAATGTTGAGTTCAAAATTTGAATTTGAGTTTATTTTAATTTTTCTCATATGATAATCAAGTTTTGACATAAACTGTTGAAATTATTTCAATGATGATAAATGTCGATTGAGTTTTCTCTATGACAAAAAACATCGAATGAATTGTCGTGGCAGAGATAAATGTTGTAATATGATTTTGTTCCAAAACTTTGGTTGATCATATTGTCAAAAGAGTAGAATGAATAAAATCAACTTTGTTTTTTCTCAAAATAGAAATTATATTTCTCCATTGGGGTGAAAGAGATTTTACTTAAAAAGTAATTATTCATCGTTTATTTCACCAAACAAAGAAAATTGAAAAATCATCTTTCAAAAAAAAAAGTTTTTTTCTCATAAGCAAATACTACCTAAGTTTAGAATTGTAGCATCTTTAGGACCTCCAAAGGGCAAGAATACAAAGTAATAATCCAACTTTCAGAGGGGGGGGGGGGGGGGAGATTCCTTTTTGTCATTACACAATCTAGAAAACTAGTTGGGCAATGTTACCTTAAAAAACACGTTGCCAAGCTCAACTTGTGAATCATCTCATTACTTTTACAAGTTGTTGGTAAAAAAATGCCCCTTTCAAAGTTTAGTCTTATAATTTATCTCCGCTTCAACTCCCCAGGCCCCACACACCAACTCTAAACAATTAATGATGATTTCACTATGTCGGTCCTCTACGACTCCACAGATCATCCTAAATGTCAAGGGAAATGAGAAATCAATTCAGGACAGGGAGCTGAACTTACTTATCTAATGTACACACTTTTTGTTAAAGCATAGCATTAGTTTGTTGGAGAGATTGCCTGTGTATATACTGCATAGTGCTCATTGTATGACAATAATAATCAACAATAATCTCTCACCATTAAACGACTCTCTCTCTCTCTCTAGACCTCTTAAGGTTAACATGGTATCACAGCCGAAAGGCTAGAATCTTGAATTGATGATCACGTTTTCTTCATCTTCAATAGATTGTGTGCATAACCTGCTGTGAGCTCTCCTGCATATAATCAATGGATTAGATGTGATTCTACGGTAGTCAGTCAGTTTTTGAATTCTATGGTTCTTGATTTATCTGAAACTTTTCTTTATTTGAATTCTGCTAAAGAGCTACAGGATGAACTGTTTGAGAGATGATTCCGGAGGATTTTTCTGAGATACTGCTGACGATGACGTGAGACGAAAGAATGGATTTATCTGACAGTTCGCGTGCAACGCCCGACATCCTCTTCTCCGAAGGCCCAACCTGCAAAAAAGGTACCCCGAGTTGTGGACCGGGAAACGCTTCTCCGACGGTCAAGTCGGCCTGAGGTCCAAGTCAAAGGTCAAGAGAAAAAGAATGTAATATGAGTCAAATGTATCAGCTGCCAACCCCTTTCCCGAGAAGGGTATGTGACTATTTATAGTCCCTTCGGAAAAAGGGTAAAATAGTAATCTTGCCTAGAATACTCCGCATGGGCTGCCGTTTTGGCAAGGAAGGGTCCTGGGGAAGCCCTTAGGGGCACATTTTGGGCCTATTATTCAGGGCATGGGCCTTGTCTATGGATTTAGCTTGGATGGGCTTAATTTTGGAAAATCGGATTTTTTCCAATCACTTAGCCCCTCATATTTTACCTGCACGTCGAGTCAGGCGAGTAGTCAGGTAGAATGTGGAGAACTGCTCTTGGTCGGTATACATCCGGGGGGAAATTAGGCCCTTGTCACGGACGGTCCTGTGGCCACCGGTTATAGTTGGGCAAGTTTCAAGACTTGGACGACGGTTTTAGAAAACTGCCTTCTTCGCAAATATAAAGGGCAACTGCCGAGGAGGGGGAGTTCCATCCTTCATTTTTCAGTAACTATCATTATCTAGCGTTCCTTCCATGACTTTTCCGCGTTCCCTCAATACTAAGGAGATGGCCGAGTATGTTGTCCGCCACTTCGAATGGGACCAGCGTGGGATTACCTTTCCCCCATCGCCTCTCCCAAAGGACTTTCAAGCCTTATTCCTGAGCTATGAGCTGGTTGTGGCTGAGGAGGCTGCCGAGGACTACGAACTCGTAGAGCTGTCCCAGGTGATCTTTTATGTGATACTTCTGAATGAGGTCGAGAGGCTTGGGGTCTTGCATGGGCGAGCGCTCCGAACATTGGAGTCAGCCCTCACCGAACTCCGTTGGAGTACCTTTGAGTCGTGGGTGTGGCTGTATGGTGACCGAATTTTCGAAGCTTGGTTCCGGACAAAGGCTAAACTAGAGGAAAGTTCAGGGGCCGGTCAATAAGAAGAGGGCTCAGAGGTGGAGCCGGAGGGTGAAAGCTCGGCCACTGAGGGGGCGGCCTCCCCTTTTGGCGATGATAAGTAAGGGTGAGGCCATTAAGCCTATGAACGCACGGCCTATCCCCCACTATCTTTTTTTTTTGGGGGGTATCGCCTATATCGACAGTAATAAAAGGTCGTGCTTTCATACCTTCCTAAATAGTCATTACTCTGTTTGTGCTGGTCTCAATTTATGCTGACTAGATGGCCACGTGGCTGAAATGAATTGGCCATTAGGCTCCTGGGAGTATCTTCCTGTTCCCCAACTCTCCCTATGCCCCTTCTATAAATACAACTTCATACTTCTATACATGATGTTCAGGCATCCATCCTTCAGGAGGAAGTGGTATAATGGGAGAGGAAGAAAAACAAAGAATGCTCGGTACGCCCATTTTCCCTTTCATTATGGCATTTCCTCCTCTCTACGACACCAGGGAGATGGCCGACTATGTGAGGAAGTCCTTCATTTGGCACTGGAGGAGAGCTACACGTCCGCCTTGTCCCCTCACCGAAGATTACCACGTCCTATGCCCACGCTTTTCATTGCCCGAGGCCAAGGGAGCGACGGCTGACTTTGAGCTTCTTGAGATGGGGCAGGCGACATTCTATGCTATGTTGTTGAACGAGGCCATAGAGAGGGTGTGGTGCGTAGTTTTATGGCTGAAGGCCTGAAGTTGGCCCTGGTGGGTCCGGGATGGTCAAGTTTTGAGGCCTGGATGAGCCGTGTCGATCATGAACTGAGAGAAGCGCAGCTTTGACAACGGGCTGTTGCAGTGGAGGTCCATGGTCCTTCGGACGGTTAGGAAGAGAGCTCGGGATCAAATGGGCCCCCGTCCTCCTCTAGCGACGAGGAGTAGCCCTAGTTTTATCTTGAATTCTCTCTTGTATCGCCCCCTTTCTTTCCTTAGGCCACCCCTTGTGGAGGCTTTTGATAATAAAATGGTATTTCTTTATCATGAA
Organism: Carnegiea gigantea; assembly: GCA_029747015.1. NCBI lineage: Eukaryota > Viridiplantae > Streptophyta > Magnoliopsida > Caryophyllales > Cactaceae > Carnegiea > Carnegiea gigantea. The sequence continues at coordinate 417,441 of JAKOGI010000273.1, forward strand.
GAACTATTCTCTTCCTGCCTTGCATTATGCTTTGTGTTGAATGATTGGCTCTAGGTCCACAAAAATGTTTGCACTTTACTTTAGGTCAGGATTTCAAGTTGCTGGAGCCACATGGTGAGGTCGGAGTGGCTAGCTGCTCCCTCGAGGGTTGCACTCCCTAGGACATCGGTCTCCGCTTGTTATAAAAGAAGGTGAAATCCCAATAGAACTTCATAACTTTCCCTTACGCGCGGAGGAAAAATGAGGGAAGAGAGAGAAAATGGAGATGAACCTCTTTCCCAATTTCGCCAACACAGAGCAAGCGGCCGAGTATATCCATGACCACTTCCGATGGGCACTGAGGGATCCTTCGGCTCCTGGTCCTAGGCCGCTTCTATTGAACTATCATGGCCTCTGCCCTCGCTTCGACCTCGGGGTGGCGACGCAGTATGCTCACGATTCCAACACCACAGAGATGGTGCAGATAATCTTTTACGTCATAGTTATAGATGACGCCGCTGAGTTGGGTCTTTCATGCAGGCTCACCATAGACTGCGTGATGTGAGCCATGCGAAAGCTGGACTGGGGCCCTGTGGAGGCCTGGCTCGGGGACAATAATCGAAGGCTCTGAAGAGCCCAGGCTTCTCGTCCAGTCAATCCCCTGGCAAACCACGTATTAGCTAGCGGCCCCTCAAGGGAGAGGACGACCTCCTTTCTTACCTTCCGGGACACCGCATAGGCGGAGGAATATATTAGGGACAACCTCTACTCATCCATGAGGGAATCATCAAGCCTTCGTCCGAACTTGCTTCCTTTGCATTTCACAGCCTACTGCCCTGAGTTTGACCATATTATGGCAATGCAGTTTGCACATGCTGCCCATATCCTTGAGATGGTGCAGGCCATCTTTTATGCCATGGTGATCAATTACGCGGTAGAGCTAAGGCTTATTACGAGGGAGATCGGGGAGAGCTTGATGTTGGACTTACAGGAGCTGAGATAGGACATCATTAAAGCGTGTCTGTTGTCTATTGACGACAAGCTCAAAGATTCCCAAGTTCCTCGCCTGGTGGAGACAGTGTATAACCCTTGGCCACGCCCAGCAGTGACTTCGAGGCTGAGGAACGCAGCCCCCCTGTCCAGCAACGAGGAGTAGTATTAAGATTCCCTTTCCCTTGTACGTCCCCCTTATGACGGGTGTGTCTGTAGCCGCAAATCTTGACAATAAAACATTGCCCCCCTTTTTCTTCCAGGAGCAGACAATTCTTCGCCTTCATTGCTCTAATTATTTTATTTTTATTATTTTCATGAATGGGGTTTCAGCTCGTAAGTGTCATGTGTCGATGGTGGACTGGTTGGTGGATATCTCGGGAAGGGTAGCGTACTCCGGTTTGCTTCCTTCCCCATAAAAGGGCAATCGAGTCTTCTTTGTCATGTCACATCTTACCCACCTCTAATCTTTTAGAGAAGAGAGGGAAATAAGAAAGAAATGGTTCGCTTTTCGAACTTCACTAGCACCGAGATGGCGGCCAAATACGTTCGAGAAACCTTTCGATGGCCTCTGAGGGAGACCTCAGCCCAGCGTCTGAGGCCCTTCCCTGAGGATCACCTCATCCTCTGTCCGAGTTTTGACCTTGGCATGGCTACGCGGTATGCTCAGGACTCCAACATCCCGAGATGGTGCAAACGATCTTCTACGCCATGGCCTTGGACGAGGTTATGGAGCGAGGTATCACGTGTAGAATCTCGGCGAAGTGCCTGATGTGGGACCTGCAGTAGCGGCATTGGGGTCCCTTCAAGTTTTGGTTCGAGAACATCAAGCACAGGCTCAGGGAAGTCCACGCTTTGTGCCTTATAAACCCGCCCACTAACCTCGCGTCCTCTAACGGTCCTGCGGAGGCCTCGGGTTTAAGTGATGCTCCTCCTGTGTCAAGTGACGAGGAGTAGGCATAGGGGCTTCCATTATACTCGCTTTTTGTGCTTGTAGGAAAACTATGTATTGATCTGGCTGTTATAATAAAAGATCTTTTTATGACTCGCCTCTTTGTACTGTTTGTTTGCATGAACATGTTGTGACCGGTCGCAACGCCGTACCCTGTGACCCCTAACCTCGGCTAGGGCTAGGAATATAGTGACTGATAGTGAGGCCGTGCTCTGGAACTCTTAGCCACCACGAGAGCTAAGAGTGTAGCGATCGGCCACAGAGCCATGCTCTGAGGTCCTTAGCCCCTACTGGGGCTGAGTGGAGCGCCCAGCCATAGGGCATACTCTGGGACCCTTTTAGCCCCCACTGGGGCTAAGAGTATAGCGACCGGCCTGAAAGCTGTGCTCTGGAACCTTAGCCCCCGCTGGGGCTGAGAGTGTAACAGGTGGCCGTTAGGCCGTGCTCATGGACCTTAAGCCCCTACTGGCGCTCGGAGTGTAGCGTCCGGCCGTTAGGCCGTGCCCATGGTCCCTTCGCCCCTACTGGGGTTAAGAGTGTGGCGACTGACCGTTAGGCCGTGTTCATTGACCCGTAGCCCCCACTGGGGCTTAGAGTTTAGCGACCGACCGTTAAGCCGTGCTCATGGGCCCTGGGGCTAAGAGTGTAGCGATCGGCTGTGGGACCGTGCTCATGGACCCTTAGCCCTCACTGGGCTAAGAGTTTAGCGATCGGCCGTGAGGCCATGCTTATGGACCCTTGGCCCCCACTGGAGCTAAATTTGTAGAGACCGGCCGTTAGGCCATGCTCAAGGACCCCCAGCTCCTGGGGCTAGGCATACAGCGACTGGCCACTAGGGAGTGCGCTCGGAGGCCCGTTCTCCCCTAAGGTCTAAGGTTTCTAGCTAGTGACGAGGTGATACAGGTCGCCACATGGCGCCGGTTATGAGGGATTACGCCTGCTGGGTGTCTCGGGTGGTGTGCCTTGCCTCCTCGCTCTATATAAGGGCATAGAGTCAGTAGAAAGGGTCATTTGCTTCTCGCATATTTCAACCACCTAGAGAGAGAAACGATTTCTAGAGAGAGCGGCTCTGCCCCCTTTCCTATTTTGCATTCAAATTCACTATAGTATCTCAAGCTCCCCCCTCGTATCATCGAAGGCTTTGCTTGAGCACTCATCCTCATCTTAAAACAACCTCCTTGAATCTTCATCTTCTGTAGGCACACTCTTAACCCCAGTAGGGGCGAAGGGACCATGGGCATCCTCTTGCTCATCCAGTGGGGACGTTCCTAAAGGGTTGGCCGGTCCTCAAGTGGAGGGCCGCTATCCGTAATTCCCTAGCCTCCTGGCCTTTATTGATGGCTAGGTAGTTACGGGCATCCCTTGAAAGAATCAATTTAGGGAACCCAAAAAGATTCCCTATGTGGTGCCTCTTTTTGAACCAGGTACTCCCTCATGGTCTAGCTGCGAGTACTCCTCCACCCCTAGCATCCTCAGTCCTGAGGTGGAGGTCTCATATCCATGGGAGATCATTATTACTGACTATATGATTGATTTCTGGGTACGAAGAATGGCAAAAACCAAGTCCACCCCCCGCATCTGATCTCTAGATGAGTTGTTGGCCGAGGGCACACAAGGTAATCCCTATTCTGCCCCAAGCTCATCAAAACCGAGGGCCGAAGTGGCCTCCGCTAGTATTAGCTCTACCTCGGGGGGGACCTTCTCTTCCTCTTCTTCCGACAGTTCATACAGACATTCATCCTCGGAGGGGGCGTCGATTAGCTCCTCGTCTCACGAAGGGCCTTCAACTTTGGGCAAGTCGGTACTTAAGAGAAAAGGCCATTCACCTGTAGGACTAATTCCTAAGATTGTGGCAGAGGGACTAGAGTTTCTAGGGGCCCCAACCCGCTCAGACCCGTAGGATGGTCCGAGCAATTACTTTTCCGATCCCAAGGTCGTCCCTACACTAAAGAGGACAGCCTTCGAGAAGCAATACCTCCTGCCTGTAGGGTACACCTTCATAATCCTCGAGGCGGATGCAACCGTGAATGAATCGCCCGCTAAATGTATAGCAGTTTATCGCGTGGCTCTCAACTATGGTATTAGATTTCCTCTTTATCCAGTGATTGAAGAGATTTTAGACAAGTACGAACTGGCGCCCACACAGGTTGTGCCTACATCATGGCATAACATTTGTTCTTTCATCGCCACTTGCGAGCTGCACAGCCTCACCTACTCAGCACGAGTGTTTAGTCTTGTGCATGCCATCCAGAGGGCTTCCAAGGAGACCGGGGACTTGGGATGGTATTGTTTTAACAATAGGCAAGGATTTATGACAGCCATCAAGAAGAAGTCAAAGGTAAAGCATTGGAAATATGACTTCCTCTTTGTCCATCGAGAGTCAGGTAGGGGAAACGTTTTTGACTGGAATGAGCGTAAACCTGTTAGGAGCCCCTTCAGGGAAGCCATCGGCTGAGGAAAGAAAAACGACCTGTTACTTCTAATTCTACGTACGGGAGGACGATAAGCCCCGGCCCATCCCTAAGTTTATGCCTCAGGTAATAGAATATGTTAAGGGCCCTGAGAGGAGGAAGAGTAAGTCTAGTGATAGGGAACCTTTGAATTAGCTCCCTAACTTGAAGTGTTTTGGAAATGACTTCTTCCTTGCCGCAGCGGCCCTTTTGATCCTTAAGAATTTTTCTAAGGATATTGGTTATCCCAATGTTAGTCAGCTTTTCTGTTTGGTTCTGACTTGACTTCCCTTTTATTTTATGCAGAGCAAGCGAGGGCGAGGTTGACGGTCTTTGAGACTGGGGATGCCACTCCGGAGCAAGTGGCAGCCGATGCTGAGCGCTGTCGAGAAGAGGAGAGGCAACGCCTCATCAACCAACAAGCTAAGAAGGTACACTTTAGAGCTTTATTTTCCCCCCTTTTCATGATCCCTGGTTTGGAGTAATCTGACTAAGTTATTTTGACCACAGGCACCCCCTCTAGTACTACGTGGAAAAAAGCCCACCATCAGCTTACCGGTCCGTAAGCGCCCACGAACCGAGGGTCGTTCTGATGAGACCGCGGCATCTGCCCCTACCTGTCCCGGGGAAGCAGGAGCCGAATGGTCTGCCCCTCGGCACTCTGGAAGTTGGTCAACTAGGGATCGCACCCCGGTCTCCAGGAACACACTGCCCCCTCTAAGACCGTGGGGACTGCTTCTCAGGTCGGTGGCGGTTCTCCCCCGAGCGCCCACCAGCCATCCACCAATTTCATCAACGCTGATCCCACGGCTAAGTTTTCACTTGTCCAGGACTTAGTTAAGTCGTGGGACTTGGCGACCTTGGACACCTCAGATTCCCCCAAGATCACCGAAGAGGAGGTGATAATGGTCGAAGCGTTTGCTTTGGGGGGTGAGAGCCGTGGCAGAGTGCCGAAGGCTGGAGGGGCTGGCAACCCGGCACCAGCAACGCTGGGAAAAGCTAAAGGCTGATCAGGATGCCCGAGAGGTTGAGAAGAAAGACCTGTAGTGCCAGCTAAAAGATGCGCTCGCAAAGGCCAAGGTAGAAGCGACCGCAGGGGCTGAAAGGGTGGCTCAAGCCAAGGAGCAAGGCTATCAGCAGGACCGTGCCGATACCTTGGGGTATTTGCACATGGTCTTGGTGACGCTGGCTCAGGAATTTCAGGAGGATAGCTATTTCGAGGCCTACCTCCACTATATAGACGAGCGTCAGCGGGCTGAAGACGAAGGCCGAGACCCCGAGGAGGTGCAGTTTATTCCTCCTTTTGGTGAGGGTGAGGGTGAGGGTGCAGGGGATGAGGCAACTAACCCCTTAGATGCTGAGCCCGGGGCTTCTGAGGAGGAAGGTCATGAGGATAGTGGAGAGCCTGATGTGTAACCTCCCTCTTTTTCCTTGCTCATTCTTCTTTCTTCCTCGTCTCTCTCTCTTTTTTTTTTTTTTTTAATTAGAGGTTGTACTCGCACTTTATTAATGAAAAATGTTCATTTTTGGTAGCCAGCTTCTTTTGTTGATCATTCTTCTGCTTCGTACTTGTTCTCTCATTTTAGCTTGTGTTTTCGTCTTCATGTGCCGTAGGGTAGTAGCCCCTAAGCGAAAGAAAAAGTGATGTGTCATTTGGCTAAGAAATACGCAACTTGCATTGTGACCGACCGGGAGGCTGTGGTTATGGACCCTTAGCCCCCACTAGAGTTAAGAGTGTTACGACCGGCCATGAGGCCGTGCTCGTGGACCCTTAGCCTGCATTGGGGCTAAGAGTGTAGCGACCGGTCATAGGGCTATGCTCATGGAACCTTAACCCCCACTGGGGCTAAGAGTGTAGCAACCATCCATGAGGCCGTACTCTGGGACCCTTAGCCCTCATCAAGGCTAAGAGTATAGTGACCGGCCGCTAGGCCGTGCTTGTGGACCCTTAGCCCCCACTGGGGCTAAGAGTGTAGCGATCGGCCATAAGGTCGTGTTCATGGACCCTTAGCCCCCATTCGGGCTAAGAGTGTAGCGACCGACCCTTAACCCCCATTGAAGCTAAGAGTGTAGTGATCGGCCATAAGGCCGTAATTGTGGACCCTTAGCCCTCGTTGGGGCTAAGAGTGTAGCGACAAGCCAAAATGCCGTGCTCTGGGACCCTTAGCCCCCGCTGAGGCTAAGAGTGTAGCCACTGGCCATAAGGCTGTACTTGTAGACCTTTAGCGCTCATTGGGGCTAAGAGTGTAGCGACCGGCCAAAAGGCCGTGTTCATAGACCCTTAACCCCCACTGAGGCTAAGAGTGTAGCGATCGGCCGCTAGGCCGTGCTTGTGGACCCTTAGCCCCCTGGGGCTAAGAATGTAGCGACCGACCATAAAGCCGTGTTTGTGGACCCTTAGCCCCCACTGAGGCTAAGAGTGTAGCGACCGGCCGCTAGGCCGTGCTTGTGGACCCTTAGCCCCCAATGGGGCTAAGAGTGTAGCGACCGGCCATAAGGCCGTGCTCACCGACCCTTAGCCCCCACTGGGGCTAAGAGGGTAATGAGCAGCCATGAGGCTGTGCTCTGGGACCTTTCGCCCCCACTAAGGCTAAAAGTGTAGCAACCAGCTACTAGGCCGTGCTTAGAGAGAAGGAGGGTTGCATATGAGTGCAAACGTGGCCGTTGTGGGCATCTGATTTTATTTCTTGTAATCAAGGAATACATGTCCGTTGGCGGTAAAGAAAAGCATGCGCCTAAGTATAGTACTTTCTCAGGTTGCTACTATGCTAGGTTCGTGGTATGGGAGAGCCGCTAACGGTCTCGAAGCGATACATTTCGGGGCGGACTTGAGAAGCAACTTTGTATGGGCCTTCCCAATTGGCAGTGAGTTTTTTATGTTCCCCCACACGAGCTATAGCCTCCATGCACCGAAGAACGAAGTCGCCCATATGAATCAGTTGCAATCGCACTACGCGATTGTGCAGGCGTGCGATGCGGAGTTTATAGAGGGCTTCCCGTCACGAATGAAGGGGAGGAGGTCGAGAGCTTCTCGAAGCACTTCATTGTTCAACTCTTCTTGGAAAGTTGTCAACCGATAAGTGTGGAGGGCAGCCTCAATGGGTAGAATGGCCTCGGACCCATAAGCTAACATCAAAGGGGTTTCGACAGTAGCGGTTTTCTCAGTAGTACGGAGGGACCATAGGATGTCGTGCAGTTCTTCTGCCCATTTTCTCTTTGCGTCGTCAAGTTTCTTCTGTAGGCCATGGAGGATAGACTTGTTGGCCGCCTCGACTTAGCCATTGGTCTGAGGGTGAACCACAGCGGTGAACTGAACTTGGCAGCCCAAGTTGCTGAGATAGTCAGTGAGCCTACTGGTATCGAACTACCTGCCGTTATAAAAGATGATGGCACGAGGGATGCCTAAGCGAGTGATGTTATTTCGCCAAATGAACCTTCGCACTTCAGCAGTGGTTATAATGGCTATGGCCTCAGCCTCTATCCATTTGGTGAAGTAGTCGACCGCCACAAAAATGTACTGACGCTGCCCCGTAGCCTTAGGGAAAGGGTCGAGGATATCCATTCCCCATGTGGCAAACGGCAGGGGGCTAACAATTGGCGTCATGGCGATAGAGGGGACTCATTGGATGGGGGCGAACTTCTGACATTTGTCACAGGCCCACACTAGTGTCATGTCATCCTCTTGCAAGCTGGGCCAGTGGTAGCAAGGTCAAATGGCTGTCACAGCTAGGGCGCGGCCTCCGACATGTGTGCTACAAACGCCTTCGAGCAGTGCTTCCAGTATCTTTTTCCTGTCCTCTGGGGTTACACAATATAAGAGGGGTCGGGCGAAAGATCTCTTGTATAGGATGCCCTCATATAGGATCTTTGGGATCCGAGGGAAGGGTACCGTTAGTGAGGTACGCGCGGATAGGGCCCATCCATGTCCAGCTTCTGTCTAACCACAACACTTCATGAAGATCGATGTTCCTCTCTGTCAGGGTCTCCCACTGAATGTTTTTGGGCTTTCCGTCATCGGACGAGCTTACCAGTTTAGACAGGGCGTCAGCCTATCAGTTCTCTAAGAGAGGGATGTGCGTGATCGCAAAGTGTTTTAGTAACTTAGTAGCCTCCCGTACCCGCCGAACATATGTGGTCATGGTGTCGTCCTATGCTTCATATGCGTCATTGAGCTGGCTGACGACTGACTGCGAGTTAGAGAAGGCTTCAACAGAGTCTGCCCCCGCAGTGTAACATAGCTCTATTCCCGCGATGAGGACTTCGTACTCTACTTCATTGTTGGACGCTTTGAACATGAACTTCAAAGCGTGCTCGTACTGTACCCCGATGGGACTTTTAATGATGAGGCTATCCCCACTCTCATCCTTGGTGGACGAGTCGTCTACATACAAGTTCTAGGGCCGCGAGTGCAAATCACCTTCCTCGGCTGGCATGGTATTCTCTGCCAAAAAGTCAGCTAACGCCTGGGCTCTGATGGCCCGCCGTGGTTCAAAGGCCAAGTCGTAGCATGATAGTTCGACTGCCCATTTCAAGAGCCGCCCAGAGGCATCTAACTTCTGAAGGACGTCCTTCAAGGGTTGATCGGTTAGGACCAGGATTTTATGAGCCTCAAAGTAGGGCCTCAGCTTCCGACTGGCCATCACTAGGGCATAGGCAAGCTTCTCTATAAGAGGATAGTTCACTTCTACCCCCGCCAAGCTGTGACTCACGCAGTATACAGGGATCTACTCCTTAGTCCTTTCCACAACTAGGACATCGCTGACCACGTGCTCTGAAATGGCCAAATACAGGACTAGAATTTCCCCCTCCAAGGGGCTGGCGATTTTGGGCAGCTGAGCCAGGTAGGTCTTCAATGCTTGGAAAGCCTTGTAAGCCCGTTGGTCCCAACTGAAGTTGGCCCGCTGTTGTAGGACGCGGAAGAATGGTTGGCACGTATCTGCGGACTGAGACATAAATCGGCCCAACGTGGCTATGCAGCCGGTTAGGCATTATACTTCTCTTACACTCTGTGGCCGCTCTATGTCGAGGACGGCTTGGATCTTGTCCAAGTTAGCTTCGATTCCGCGGCTGCTGATCATGAAGCCGAGAAATTTGCCCAATTGCACCCTAAATATGCACTTTTAGGGTTGAGCTTCATGCTGAAGGCCCGTAGTATATCGAACGTCATTCTTAAATCATGGCTATGATCTCCGTCGGTCTTACTTTTTACTATCATGTCGTCGACGTAGACCTCCATGGTCTTGCCAATAAGGGGTTCGAGCAGTTTGTTAACCAAGCGCTGCTAAGTGGACTTGGTATTCTTTAATCCAAAAGGCATCATCTTGTAACAGCAGAGGCCGCAGTCCGTTATGAACGTAGTCTTTTCCTGATCTCTGGGCAGAGAGGTATATGTTGGTACCCGGAGAAAGCATCCATGAAATTCAATGAGGCATGTTCGACCGTGGCGTCCACCAACTTGTCAATTTTCGGCATCGGGTAGCCATCCTTCGGGCAAGCCTTGTTCAAATCCGTGAAATCCACACACATTCTCCAGGTCCTGCTGGATTTCTTCACTAATACCACATTCGAGATCCATTCAGGGTATTGGCATTCTCGAATGAACCCAACTTCTAGCAACTTCTGTATTTTAGCATTGGCAGCGGCCGCTCTCACTGGGCACACATGGTGCTTTTTCTGGATGACCGGCCTGTGATGAGGGTCCATGTTCAGCCGGTGTTCTATAATAGTTGGGGCAATACCGGGCATTTTCTCGCGTCCAAATGTGAAGGCATCTTTATACTCCCGTAGGAGGGAGAGCAGTGATGGTCGATCGAGGGTTGTCATATCTCGACCCAGTTGAACTGTGCACTCAGACCGTTCTTTCTCGAGTGAAACGTGCTCCACATCACCCGTGGCCTCCGGTCGAGGCCGTGAGGGTTCCGCCGAGGTGAGGGTGTTGATAACCAACGCTTCTGGGACCATGGTGGCTGGTCCAGCCCTTGCACGCTTCTCTGCCTGGGATGGCCCTTCAGGCCCGTGCTCCTTCGTTTGCTCTATCAGGGGCTTGATGCTCACCAAGTAACACTTCCAGGCCGTCTGTTGATCCCCATGCATTTCACCAATGCTTTCGTCATCAGCCTCGAATTAGAGCTGGAGGAGATATGAGGCGATGTCGGCTTTCACCTTATGAAGGGTTGGATGTCCTAGGATCACATTATAGGCCTTGGGCACATCATCGACCAAGAAATCGACCTCTAGGTTCTTGGATTTGAGCTTATCACCAAAGCGTACAAGGAGGCGGATCATACCGGCGGGATTTACCTCCTGCCCACCGAAACCTAAGGTGGGGTGCACCAAGGGGACGATGTCACATCCTGGGTGTGCGACCTTCTTTAAGCAATCCCAGGTTATGATGTCAACGGAGCTACCCGTGTCGATCATAATTCGCCGTACAATTGCGCTTACTATCTTCGTCTCAATGACTAAGGGGTCATTGTGCGGAGAGGCGTATCGCGGGGCTTCCTTTCCACCAAACACCATTATGGGCACCGTTATGCGGGGTCGTTACAGTGGTAAGCACATGTTGTGCACTTCTGAGCTAAGCTTTCCAAGCTGATCGGGTCATTCCTTCCACATAGCCCCCAGCAATTGCGGCCATGACTTCCATCGAACACTCCTCATCCCGCGATTCGGGTTGTGTGGGCTCCGGTTCTCATTGAAGGAAACATGGTCCTGTCTTAAACAATCAGTCGATCTGACGCTTGTCAGCCAATTCATGAAGAGCTTTCTTCAGCTCGCGGCACTCAGTAGTAATGTATCCACTCTGTTCATGAAACTCGCAGTATTTCCTGGCATTCTGCGACTTCGGAGGTGCGGTCATGGGTGGCGGTCTTTGGAGCATGGGATGTCCCCTAACCTCCATGAGGATGCTTCTGACGTCAGTAGTAAACCAAGGGTCAATTGCCTCGAATTGCGGCCTTTCTCAAGGGCCGGGATTCCTATCACCATGATTGAGATTCTTATCCCCCGGGATCCTAGCCATCTTTGAGACGTTAGAATTGTCGGCGTAGATCTTTATGGCACGAATGAAATCTGCGACCTTTTTCAGGGCCTCGGCCAATGTGGCCTCCTTCTTTTCAACCAAGGAGAACTTGAAGTGGCCGCTCTTGAAACTGTTCAAGAAGGAGGTGTAAGCTACCCCATTTTCTAGGTTCGAAATCAGCACCGCCTCCTGATGGAAGCACTTGACAAATTCGGCGAGGGACTTCTGTGGTCCCTGCTTGATTTTGGACATATGGATACTAGTCATGCTTTCCTTCCGAGTAGCGATGAATTGGCTAATAAATTTGTCAACCAGGTCCTGGAAACAGGTGACGCTTCCCGGGGGCAGACCATTAAACCATGATTGCGCCACCCCCTTTAAGGTAGCGGGGAAACAGCAGCAATATGCGGCATCCTCCATGCCCTGCACATACATCTGCGTCTTATAAACCCCTAAAAGCTCTTCAAGATCTGTCGTCCCATCATAAAGGTCTACCATGGGCATCTTGACCTTCCCGTAGCGTGGAGTATTGATGATTTCTGCGCTAAATGGGGTGGAGAATGGAAGAGCAGTTGGTCGAGCAGTGGTTCCAGAAACCTTGATGGGGATTTCATGATGGTGCTCTACCTCAACAATAGAGGATTCCTCTCCCGGCCGTGCCTCGAAGCTCTTGCGGGTGATCAGTCTCCTCAGCATGGCTCCTGACCGTAGATCTCCAATGGAGGACTTCGTGTGCGGTCACGGTGGGTACGGTGTTCCGGGCTGAGCCGATGCCTGCCCGAGATCTCCCCCCGAGGCTTAAAAGTCTACTCTTGTTCCTAGAGCCAGGCGGTTCGCCGGGAATGGGTTGCATAGGGAGTGGAAGCAGTTATAGATTTGGCCGTTGCCCCTTGCGTGGGGCGACCACTAAGTCTTGTTGCCGCGCATCGACCTTGCTACTCTGTATAGGGGCGATCGCTCCGGTTCGACCAAGATACCTCCTGCTTCCTCTCTGTGTAATGAGGAGATGGTACCCGCTCCTGCCGGTAGGAAGGCTCGCCTCCGTTGGTAGGTATGTAATCAAAAGGAGGAAGCGGACAGGCCGAGTTAGCCGTCTCCATAGCCCTTTTAACCTGTTCTGTGACCTGTCGGGTGATAGTGTCCGTCATGGTGGACATAAAGTTTTTCAGGATGTCCACCGTGACATACGCTCCTCTCTTGGGAAGGAGCGGGCTAGCTAATTGGGGATTTGCCCGAGAACTCTCTTAGGCGTCCTGCACCTCAGGAGGCACAGAAGTATTAACTGCGAGGGCCTTGTCCTTACGAGTCCGTGCTCGTGTTACTTCGCTTACCACCATCGCTACCACTCTTTCCCCATAGACGGCACCAATCTGATTCCGGAGGATTTTTTTGAGATACTATTGATGATGACGTGGGACGAAAGAACGGGTTCATCTGATAGTTTGCATGCAACGCTCGACGTCCTCTTTTCCAAAAGCCTAACCTGCGAAAAGGGCACCCCCGAGTGGTGGACCAGGGAATGTCTCTCCGACGGTCAAGTCAGCCTAATGTCCAAGTGAAAGGTCAAGAAAAAAAAGAGAATGCAATATGAGTCAAATGTATCAGACTGTCAACCCCTTTCCCGAGAAGGGTAGGTGACTATTTATAGTCCCTTCGGAAAAGAGGTAAAATAGTAATCTTACCTAAAACACTCCACATGAGCTGCCGGTCTTGGCAAGGAAGGGTCCTAGGGAAGCCCCTAGGGTCGCGTTTAGGGCCAATTATCCAGGGTTTGGGCCTTGTCTATGGATTTAGCTTGGATGGGCTTAATTTTAGAAAATAGGATTTTTCCCAATCAAGAGATTTGGTAAAAGTAATGGACTTCTTTTGTATCAACTTGAAAAAGATATAGCTGATCTTTACCAAGGGAATGATAGTGTAGTTGTTTACTACACTAAGCTTAAGAAACTCTGTGAAGAACTGGCAGATTTGTTTGAGGTACCTCTATGTGAATCTCGAGCTACTTGCTTAGCAATCAAGAAAACATTTGATATGGATCAAAGAAGAAAGTTGATCCGAAGGGTGGAGAGACAAAATAAAGTTATTAGTTGCATTGGTGGTACAAGAGAGATTGCTGCCAATGTGCACAATGCTGATATTAATAGTTTGGTGATTTTAAGACTGGTTTAAGTGCCTTCATGGCCAACAACAGTTGCAAAGGTTAAAACATCATCAAGAAAAAACCTAAAGATCCTAGGTTTTATGGCCATTGCCAGAGGTCAGGTCATACCATTGACCAACATTTTAAGGTCATTGGTTACTTGGACTGGTATGAGGGGCCTCGTGTTCACTCAAGAACAAGAAGCCCGTTGGTGCTGTTAACATAGCGGCTAATGTTGTTAATTTTGATAACATCTAAGACTCACCTCTTGAAGAGACTGACACCAACAAAGTTGTCCACAATAATAGCCAACTTGATGGGAATGTAATACAAACTTTGACTCAAGAAATGATGAAGTTTGTGAAGGGCGAGCAAAGTATGGATCAGTCCTATGGTGGCTTTGGTTCATTTGCCAACTTTACAGGTATGGTCATCATAAGCTCTCATTCTACTACATGATATGTCGTGCCTAATAATTGTTCAGGTTCTTGGAATATAGATGCAGGGGCAAGTGATCATATGACCTTTGATTTCACTTTTCTTACTAATGTAACCTTACCTATTAACCTAGTTCACATCATCTTACCTGATGTATCACTTAAAACAGTTACAAAAATTATCCAAAGTCCTTTGTTACCCAATTTAACCTTGAAAAATGTCCTTTATATGCCAAAATTTAAATATAACTTTCTTTTAGTAAGCAAGTTAGTTGATGACCAACCTTTCTAGATTTTACTCAGAAACTTGTATCTTTCAGGACCTAACCTAACAACTGATCTGGTTGTAGCTATGGCATAAAAAGATGGTGGGTTGTACAGACTAAACTCTGCAGCCTCTGGCAAGAATAATAGCAAAGCTTACATGTCTTCTAGAAGTGGTCTTTCTACAAACAGTTTCTCAGGATTGCTGACTAATCCTTATTTCTTTCATGTGTCTTCAAATAATGCAGTTTGTAACAGTCCATCCTTTGATGTACTTCATGCTAGGTTGGGTCATACTTCCATATCTACTATAAAACATATCCCTTTTTGTAAAGACCAGCTTGCTAAGGATTTTCTCTGTGAAACTTGTGGAATAGTTAAATCTCATAGATTTCTATTTAATAACATCTCCATTTCTAGCTACTAAATTATCCTTTCACCTTGTACACATGGATCTTTGGGGTCCTTGCAGGTGGCAAACGTGATTGGTGCTTATCTCTTTCGTACAATTGTGGATGACTTTGCTTGAGCTACTTGGACTCAGCTCTTACAAAACAAAACCCAACTAGCTGCAGCTGTTAATTATTATTTTTTTTTTTACTATGCTAAAAACACAATTTAATGCTAAAATTACTTTGGTTAGGTTAGATAATGGCATTGAGTTTATCAACTCAGCTTGTCTTGATTTCTTTCTTGACAAAGGTATTGTCCATAAAAAATCCATTGTGGGAACTCTACAATAAAATGGAGTGGCTAAGGGAAAAAATAGGCACCTTTTGGAAATAGTCAGAGCCATAAGGTTTCAAGATAGCTTACCTACATACTTTTGGGGTGAATGTATTCTTGCTGCTACTGACCTTCTTAACAAAATGCCAATGACAAACTTGCCTTGGAAAACCCCTTTTGAAATGCTTCATGGTGTACCTCCTACTTATAATGAGCTTAGAACCATAGGATGTCTATGTTATGCCAATACGGTGTAAGACAAGTTCGAATTAAGAGTCACAAAATGCATTTTGCTTGGATATGCTCTTAGTTTCAAGGGATACAAACTTGATGATTTGCAAACTCACAAAATTTTTCATAGCAGTGTTTTACTTTAAGAAAATATATTTCCCTTTTAACATCGGTCAATCACCCATGAGTCACCTGTAAGTGCCTAAGACTCACCTGCATTATTTCTAAATATTGATTCTTCACTTCTAAGTGACAATTCACATCCATGTTCTGTCAGTGACACTACCTCAATTCCCTTCTACTCTCATTTTGATACCTCTTCTCCATTACATTATACTCCTTCTTTTTCACTTGTAGTTTCTAACACATATTCTTCATATTCTACACAACTCAGTCCTTCATCCTCTAACACAAACCCTCCTCCTTCCCCTCCAATACAGAAATGTTTCTCCTAAAGCACTTCCTGGAAGACACAAAGGTCTAAAGCTCATCCAATTTGGCTTAAAGATTTTGTTTATGCAGCTAAATTACTTGGCCACACCAGCACACACTTCTTCTCCTACCTCTTCTCACAATTTTAACTCCATAACCAATGCACTTACCTCTTCTCATAATTTTAACACCACAACCTTAATGGATAAAGGCCATGGACTTAGAGTTAGATGCCCTTGAAAGAAATGGGACTTGGACTTTAAACACTTTACCTCTAGGTAAAAAGGCACTTACATAAAATTGGGTGTACAAAACAGAGTATATACTTGATGGTTCTGTTGAACGATACAAGGCCATGTTAATGATCAAAGGCTTTGAGCAAGTAAAGGACAAAGACTGAAAACATATTTTTTTTTTTCTTGTAGCTAAATTGACCACAATGAGGGTGTGCATAGCTCTAGCCACTACCCAAGATTGGCCTTTGCATCAATTTGACATCAATAATGCTTTCTTGGATGACTTTATGGACACAAAGGTTTATATGCAACCTCATGCTGGATATTCAAGAGCTTAGCCATGACAAGTTTGTGAGCTACAAAGATCTCTTTATGGTTTAAAACAAGCTTCTAGCCAATGGAATCGAGAGCTGACTAGATTTTTAACCTTTCATGGATTTACACAGTCTCAAAGTGACTGCTCTTTGTTCACCAGGGTACATAATGGCTTATATACCTTTATTTCGGCATATGTGGATGATCTTCTTGTTGTTGGAGATGATGCCAAAGGAAATGCACACATCAAGCAAGTTTTTCATATAGCCTACACTATAAAAGACCTTAGGTTGGCCAAGTATTTCCTTGGCATTGAAATTTCAAGGTCTAGGGCTAGTACCTTCCTTAACCAAAGGAAGTATATCCTTGATAATTTATTCGATGGTGGTCTTACAGGTGCTAAACCAACTAGGTTTCCTTTACCTAAGGCTCTGAAACTGTCAATTGAGGTTGGGCAGTGCTTGGCAGATCTTGAACCATATAAACGATTGGTAGAAAGATTGCTATATCTCACACTAACTCAACCAAATATTTCTTATGGTGTGCAACACTTAAGTCAATTTTTCCAACAACCTCGAGAGCCCCATTTCCAAGCTGCCATGCATATTCTCAGATATCTCAAAGGGATTGTTGATAAGGGATTGTTTTATCCTAAAACAACAAATTTTCATCTTATTGCATACTGTGATGCATATTAGGCACCTGTAAGATGTCCTTTAGATCTCCTACATGATATTGTATTTTTTTGGGTTCATCCTTGGTCTCTTGGAAAACCAAGAAGCAAAAGACATTTGCTAAATCCTTGCAAATGTTGAATATAGAGCGATGTCCTACACAATAGCTGAGTTGGCATGGCTTTCTTATCTTCTGAAAGATCTGTCTATTCCAACTCCCTTTCCTATCAACCTGTATTGTAACAATAAGGCTGCAATTCACATTATTGAGAATCATTTTTCCATGAAAGAACCAAACATCTCAATATAGATTGTTAATCAATTACATTTGGGACAAATGCTGAAAGGATTTTTTACAGCGTACTCATATTGGTTCCAAGCTGCAGTTGGTAGATATTATGACCAAGCACTACTTAGCTTCAAGTTTGGGCTTGATGGAATCTCCGCCAATCCAACCTTAAGGGGGGATGTTAAGGGAAAGGAGAAATTAGTCATTTCTTCCTCCTTCCATATTAGCACACGGAGCTCAACTGACTTATCCAAGTTGTACACTAGATTTTCTGTTAGAGCTTAGCTTTAGTTTGTTAGAGAGATTGCCTGTATATATACTGGACAATGCTCATTGTATGACAATAATAATCACTAATAATCTGTCGCCGTCAAACTTCTCTCTCTCTCTATACCTCCGAAGCTTAACACAAAACAACTGACTACATCAATAATCACTCATCACCGCCCCATAAAATTACAAGCCACATTTTTGATCGCGTCAATGTTATGCCTATGATGTCTATATGTAACTTATAAGCTTGCAAAATAAATAAGGGTGTTGGTATTGTCCTACAAGAATTTAGATCTAAGTATCTTTACATTAACAATATATTTTAAACAAGGTGTTGATATAAATAGAAGTACACGTATGATATTTCTATCTAAAAGAAATCATCCTTCATCAATGTTTTATATTAGTTACATTGTTTTCTATAGATCAAAAACTTATACATGCATGGTGCATATCTAATCAATAATCTAGAAACTTAGGAGGTTTTTTTTTTCCTTTTTTTGCATAGAAACTCTAGAACTATTATGAACTTTTTTGGGGGGTGTATCACCTTAGTATGATCATATTGCTCTCATGCTATGGTGCATACAATTATTTAAGAGTGAAGGAGTTAATATAATGAATTAAGTGTAAACGAATTTACCTTAATCCTGCAGCAGAAGATAATTGAACATTAGCTTGAATCACTGGTCGTGGAAGGAACTCACAATATAGAGAACCTTCAAAATCCCACATCTTAAGAGCCTTAGGGTTTTTTTGCATAAAT
Source organism: Carnegiea gigantea (assembly GCA_029747015.1). Taxonomy (NCBI): domain Eukaryota; kingdom Viridiplantae; phylum Streptophyta; class Magnoliopsida; order Caryophyllales; family Cactaceae; genus Carnegiea; species Carnegiea gigantea. Next base: position 435,616 of record JAKOGI010000273.1, read on the forward strand.
CTCACTTTAGAGAGCCCTCTATGTTTCACTTTGGTTATTTTTCCTCCCTTTTATATTAGAAGGACAGTCGAATGTTAGGATTTCTGAGGAACTTAAGCCGTCAATATATTGGGCGTGTACTCCTTATGGGTGTATCATGTCCTAAGTTCAACAGAGAGTAACCATGCAAATTTCATAATGCGTAATAGGAGGTTCAGTAAAAGGAGAGAGACAATTCACAAGACTTATAATTATTCCTTTGATATGCTTAAAAAAAATGAAGCATTTAATAAAAGCTATAGAAAAAAGAAGGCAAAGGAGGCTTTAAATAGGGGAGAAAAATAATTAATAGGATGCCTAAAATAGCCAATATCAGAATATGCATATTGGTACTGCATTTGGTATGAGTGCGTTTGCTTGGTCAGTTAGAGTTGAATGGCTAAATTAGTTATCTTCTTTATGTCTTCGTGTGAAATGTGAAAATGGGGCTTTTCTCAATTCTCAGGCACAACTTGTTGGCGCCTTCATCACTCCACATAACACATGATACATGTTCTATCCCAACCAAAACAAAAAAACAAAGGAAAAAGAAAAAAAGGACACGACATGATTGCATAGCGTACAACACTCCTCACACAATCTTCAAATAACATCATCTCCCCTAATTCCTTGCGCTTTGCATTTCTCATAAACCATCCATATCGTTCACCGACCTCAGTTTCTTAGTCATATATGATATGATGGTCATGATAAATGTCCTTTGAACTAGTATTCCTCTTGCTTAATTAGGCGTTACATTCAAGGCACAATTTTCTTGTGAACTTTCCTTCCTGGCTGGCCGCCTCCTCACATCGCATTCGATTTTTAGTGTATTTTTCAATTTAAACTCGTATATTAATGATATCTCTTTAATTATATGCATGTTAACAATAAGTGGACAATTGATCGATCATCCAAAATTTTATTTATACTTTGTATATTATATATGTATTCCTGTATAGTCGTATATTCAAATAACTATATAATAGATAATTGTTAGAGGGCTAAAGTGCATACCCTATAGTAAAGTAGTTATAGAAGCACATCATTAATCTGAATGTGTGTACATATAATAAGTGTGTTTGGAACCTTGCATGCTTATTGCTTGCAATACCCTGTAATTACAAGCAAGCAAACGAAGTGATCTAAAATGTGTCAATGTTTTATTAGATTCTTTTTAGATTCAAAGACAAGGATTCAATAAAATGCCTTAGAGAAATATATCTAATATTTTCTTTTTTAATCTTTTATATCTGTTGCCACGCCAATGAGTAAGGTGATTTCTATCAAATGGCAACTATGGCAATTACTGTAACTCCTGCAATATGCACCATATGTTTAGCAAGATTTAATATGATACATTAATTTTTGTAATTTTTTTGAAATTAAAATGTGCCTTGTAAAATGAATAAAATTTTAATAAATATTTACAAAAATGATTTAGCCATGTTTGGATCTCAAAATTTTACCTTCATTAAAGAAAAGAGAACAACGATGAACCATGGGCCCCCCCCACCCCAACGTGCTCTACGACTACCAATTGATTTTCGCTGGTGTAACACCGTCCTTTAGTTGCTACAGCCATAGCCACCGATCTCCCCCCACCCCTAACGTGCACCATGTCTGGTGATCCTCCATGTTTGCTGGTTGATGCTTGCCGACATAACTTCCGTCACCCTTGTTAGCTTCCTTAAGCTTATAATGCATTTTATGAATATGTTTTGATGAAAAACAAAAAGGAGTACTTGGTCCATTGGTATGTTTATTAATTATATTATATTTGCACCTACACTAGTGTTTCGATTGTTTAAATGTGTTATAATTATAAGTAGATATGGACATGATTGACTTTATATTACGTGTGACAATATCTTTGAGATAGTTTAATATTCAAATTTGAATATGTGATCCTTATGATATTATATTTTATATTTCAAATTTGATTATGATATTAAGTGATAAGATATGTCATTTTATTAGGCATCTTCATTTGGCAAATATTTGACTTTCCTCAAACAAGGTTTCACTTTTTAAATACTTAATATTTTCCTTGATCATGGAAGAAGCTGCAAATCATATCAGAAAGATTCTTAATTAGCCACAAATAGCTCTTGACCATTGCCTGTTGAAATTGTATGATCTTTAAGGACCCTGAACTGCTATTCAAGGCCTTGAACTGAAGCTGAATTTAAGGATATGTCTAACGGCTAGCTTCCAAGGGTTCCTTCAAGACTTTGCTATAAATATAGAAGTTGGTTGAAAGCTGAAGCACACAACAAGAGAGAGTACAAGCAAAGAAGAAGAAAGAGAGCTACATTAGCGAATCAAGAGGAGGAATTTGAGAAGAGTTTGAACTTACAGTGGCATATTTATTTTGTTCTCTACCAAAAAAGTGTATCTTATAATTGTTATCTTTCTTTGTATCGGGTTTGGTTGATTAGTCGGAGCGCCGACTACCTAAGTACGGTTGGGGAGAAACGCCTACGTTGAGACACCTATAGTTGTAGGGTCAACTAGTGGGTTGTACGATTGACAAATCGTGTGTAATCGACCAACCTAATAGAAGAAAGAGGTTCAAAATCCCATCAGCGAGGGGCGCCTGTGGGTAGAGAACTAGACGTAGCCGACCCTCTATAAATTGTGTGTTTTGTCCACATTTACATTTTTCGCATTTCTATTTCGATTATTTTGTGACTTTGATCATCACCATATTTACTCCTCTCTAGGGTGATTTAACTAGTCAAACTGGACCAACAATCCTGTTTTGAGCAATAGCAACACCATCCACCTCCCCTTCCTCCCCCAACACGCCTCCATGGCTCCATGTTTGCTCATTGTGGGTGGCTGGTTGGTTGCCCCTGCTTCCGTGCCATCTTCCCACATCCGATAATCATGAATTGACAAGTTAGTCACATTAAAAGCATTGACCACAGGTCTAGCACTTTTTGGCACGGATATTTGGTGGTTCTTGTTCCTTGTTTTGTTGGTTCATCATTTTATTAAAGAAGCCAAATTTGTTTGAGGTGACCAGAAGCTAAGAAATGATTGGTCAATTAATCGAAGCTTAATCCTCATTGGCTTCAATACCAAAATTTCCTGAAACTTTTGGTGTTGTACGCTGCTAATTTATGAATGCACGTTGGGAGGAGATCACTGTAATTATCTGTTCACCCGAGAGTGTCACGCAAGTCCTGCCGGAAATATAGAATTACTGTCTAGAAACTATGGATGCTGCTGGGTGGGGTTGATTTCACTCTTCTTCCCCCCCCCCCCCCCCCCCCTTTTCTAGTGTTTGTTTTAGATCTTCAAAGAATTTTGACAATCCAAACATGATGTTTACCAATAATTTTTACGTAATTTACCAGAACTTTAATAATTCAAAATAGTAAATTCCAATTATATTAAAGAAAATATACAGTAATGGTGCAAATTATACATCGCTACATGTATGGCTAAGATCTCAGGAGTTACTGTAATTTTCATAATTGTGATTTTGCGGAAATCACTATACCCGCATCAAACATCTGATTAATCAAAATTGAACTACTATTGATCACCTATAAAAGGGTAGAACTCTTTCATAATAGATTTTCAAATCCACAAAACTCAAAAATTGCATACATCTAACATTTTAGTGATCGCTAGATGGATGCACTGGGATATTTCCTCTTTAGCAATGTACTTTGATTTGTAAAAGTGAAGAACCAACACTGGCGACCTAATAAAAAAAGGGGAAACGTGTTAACAACCCTCAAGCTTAAAGTTTGACCGGGTAAAACAGAGGGAGATAAAAGAGCAAGACTGGGAGGGGAGGCATGGCCGGTTGATGACCCCTCACACACAAGCGTGGCCGTTTTCCAAACGCAACACACCCCCCCCACCCCCCCCCCCCCCCCCCCCCCCAAAAAAAAAAAAAAAAACTTCCGCCACTCCTCACCTCCCTGCCTATTTAAACCCCACCCCCAAAACAAAACCCCAAAAACAAAAAAGGCTAACCCACCACCGCAAAACCCCCTTACATTAAATCATGGCATCATCACCATCAACCGCATGTTCAACCACAAGAATTAGCAGAAGGATGTCCTCCAAAATAAGGGCGACCCTAACCATAGCCGATACCGCATCATGGTACTGTTGCATAATAGTAGTGGCCTTGATCTTGTTCACCACCTTTAGGGACACCTACACCTACCCTACCCATTTGGGTACCTCTCCTCGTGATGATCTTAACATTAAGGGCACCCATCTCCTAGACCGCCCCTGTGACGAAATCTATGTCGTCGGTGAAGGCGAGACCCTCCATACCATCAGTGACAAGTGCGGTGACCCATTTATCGTTGAGAGGAACCCCCACATCCATGACCCGGATGATGTCTTCCCGGGTCTCGTTATCCGGGTCATACCCGTTGATCCCAACAATCACAGGAAGTAGCTCAAGCACGTAGGTTCGGAGTAGAGGGTTTGATCTCAGAGGATTAGGTTTAATTTAGCTCATATGCACGGAATCAAAAGACTGTAGAAAAACAGAGTGCTCTGCTTCTTACCATCATGTGTATGTCATAACCTTCTTTTCTGTTTCCTTTTCCAAAAAAAAAAAAAAACAAAAAACAAAAAAAACCCTCTCTTTCTTCATGGCGTATGTAAAGGATCAGATGGATAACAAATTAAGATTTTGTTTCGAACAAATGGGAATATATTATGATTTACTTTCATGTAATGATCTCTGCCCCCCGCCCCCCCGCCCCACCCCCAAACAAAAAACAAAAAAAAGCCATTTGTTGCCTCTGATGCAATAGTCCATCATATGCGTATAAATTGCATTATAGGAGTAATGTTATTTGTGCTTGTTGAGAATACCATAAGTGGTGGAGTTGAGGGGAGACCTTAGACCACTATAACATGTAGATTTTGATAAAATGTTGCGCATAAATATTAGACGGATCATACACGCAAGAGTTGATAGTAGAGCATTACCTTATGAACCTCGAATTGTTCTCATCGTGCCATTGTGGGATATGCGCATGCCATGGCTTGTCTTCGTCAACCCTTCGACCATTATCTAGTTTAAGATAGTCAAGGCTCAGGTATTGAGATAATGATCATTTACCAACGAAAGGAGCCGATTTGCTTGCTTCAGGATCGCTTGCTTGCCTTTGCTCCACCCTCCTCACCTAGATTCGAATTTAGGTAAGGGACCTTCCTTTGCCAATTAATTAGAAGAAGGAGGGTGTATGTGGTTTGGCCCTTGTAGTTTGATCTCCCTTCCTCTGAGTTGGTTGACATGTTGGGTCTTCCCTGATATAAGAGACCCAATAGGTGGCTCATATTTATCATTATTTAAAAAAAAAATTAACAACGAAAAGAACAGGGCCTAAAACTAATTCTAGTCTATGCTTGTTCTCTTGGGATGGATACAAATTAAATGATCATTATCTTAATAGTTGAGACTTAGGTATCCCACTTTATCAACTTTAACCTACTTCAACTAACTTCACCAATTTCCCAACTTCTATTTCCTAATGAAAAGAACAGGCCCTTAATACGCGTTTAGACAATTTGTATTGAATTGTTACGTTAACTCTTCTGTGTATACTTCTGTTGATGGGTGTGCGCATGTAATGTTATTTTCTTAATTTCGTAAAGGATTGAACATGATATAATAAGAGTCCACACAACATATTTAGGTGACACTTACTTTAATAGCTTATTAGAAAAGACTTTATACAACCAAGATATTTACAAAAGTAGTATTACGCACTAGAATAAAAATTTAATTGCATTAGCTAATAATTTTCATAATAAACATAAAATGATAAAAGCATAGGGATGTAGATTTTAGGCTTATACAAACAATCTAGTGGGCGTAGGTTTGATAGTTTGTTAATGAAAGTATACCAAAATTTGTCACAAGACATCATCCGCGTGGAATAATCACAAAGGAAAATTAAAGAATTCATTCATTATCCATGTTGTAGGCGCCGTCCCATGATTTAATTTACAAAAGCTATAAACTTAATCAAAGACACTTAGTGAAGTTGCCTAATCCTTTTGGTCTAAAAGAATAGAAGATGACAAGAAAGATACCTTTTAGACTTTTAGTTTTGAGGTCATCGTCTGTCTCCTCATAGTACTCCACGTGTCAAATGAGATTCTATGCGACAAAGAGGTCCTCACTTGAGATACAACGCACAAAGACGAAATATGAAGAGAAAAAGGGATTTTTTTTTTTTTTTGGGTCTTGGATCCTTTATTTTATTGGAGTTGAACTACTGTTAATTTAATAAGAAATAAAACTCTCATGTAATAGATTTTCTTCATTCACAAGACTTGAATTTGAGATCTTACTCAAGTGTCAAACCACCAACCTGTATTAGTAGAGAAAGGGATCGTTAAGCCTATGTTAGGCTTGCCATTTGAGATCACAAAAGTAAATTCAGGGAGGCTGGAGAATATAATTTGGGCGATGCATCTTTGTTGCAGATGCAGAAATAACGGTAATGAGGAATGAAATAACCTCATTACAGTTTTTTTAAAATATACCTCAAGTCTTTTACATTCTGAAACATAAATGTTAAGAACAAACGACTAATTTTTGGATTACATTCCGCAAATCTAAAAAGAAATAACATCATGGAAAGCTCTCTAAAATCTTTTCATATGTGCTACGATCGTAAAACTTTTTCTTAAAAAAATTCTTTATATGTGTTTGGCAAACAGTTTTTTAGAGAGTTTTTTGGCCAAAAACAGTATTTTGGACCAAAATAAGTAATTTGACCCAATCAAAATGCTAATTTAGATGTTTGGTAAAATGACTTTTTGAGTAACCTTTTGGGTCCAAAAAACTAATTTAAAAAAGCCGATTCTATTAGTTTTTTGGAATAACTTTTTTTGAGGATTAGCATTTTGTCTCACAATTTTGTTGGAAACAGTTAATATTATCAAATAATTAATTCAAATAGCTACTACAAATAGCTAACAGCAAATATGTATAGCTAACAGTTATCAATTAACCGCTGTTTGTCAAATAGAATCATATCAAAATACACTCTGGGCCTTGTTTTTGCGTCAGCGGGCTTAGAAACATGTCTTATGAACCATCATCAAAGCCGCAACCGTCTCAGATGCACACTAATGAAGTCCTCACATGGGCCAAAACATGTGACACCTACAAAAATGAAAATCTCTCTTTTCCCTCGAAATTGAGCATTCTTAGAGTGTCTACAATTGTGGTTTTTACCATTGTCTAGAGAGAACATTAGTCCATGGGATAATGGAGCAAATTCTTAGTTAAGATGCGGATCGGGAAAACAACAATGATCTTTTTATTTGTCAAGAAATAGGAGACCATCTCAATGAATGAACTGATTGTGATGTATGACATAATTTATCCAACTAGGTAGGTAAGAAAAAGTATGCACATTGATGAGAGATTATACTGTCGGCTCCATACTTGGACGACTTAAGTAGAACATTTATGCGATTAGGTGGGAGAAATGTCCCATATGTCAATATTTAGTAGTACCCTATGCCTTAAAACTTGAAAGTATGATGTGACATAAATATTAACTAGTGTTAAGAACTCATGCAATATATAAAAAGTCACATAAGTTTTTTAATTGTAATAATTATCTGTAGTTTAATAGTAAAAATATTATAATAATAACATCCAAATTAAAGGATATACTTTTACGATAAAATAATTGTTAATACTTACTTGAACTTTGGTACACTGAAAATTAAAAAATCTGGTAAGTTTTCCCATATATAATACAATAATAATATGTGTTAACAGTTTTGTTTTAATGATACTTTTTTGCTTTTTTTACTATTTATCTAAATACATTTAATAAAAAATAAAAATGCATATAAGAAATTAAACAACTAACGTAGCACCAAAGTAGGTATAGTATTTAGATGTAAAACTAAAGAAGACCCAAATATGAAGATGGATATTAAAATTCTAAGGAAAGTATGTTAACCATCACCAAATATTTTTCGTAATGCTAAAAGTAGTATTAGTAATATAATATTTTTGATCAAAAGTAATATAATATAATGTGTTATCATTATTAAGCATCGTCTCTTGATCCAAAAAAAAAAAAAAATTATTAAGCATTGTCTCTTTTGTATATGGAAAGAAATCTTTGGAATTATTATAATTAATCTTACAAAATCTGTTTTTGTTGGAAAAAAAAATTGCCTTTTATAATTGACTAACTTTAAAAAACATAGAAACTATTATTGATCTTAAAAATTTGTGGGAATGATACTTGTCAAAAACTTAAGAAGTTTGTTTTGTTTTAATACACACACACATACACACACGCATATATATATATATATAATATATATATATATATATATTATATATATATATATATATATATATAATATATATTATATATATATATATATATATATATACAAACACGTACATACATATATATATATATTATATATATATATATATATATATATATAATTATATATATATATATGTACATACATACATACATACATAATATATATATATATATGTGTATGTGCGCGTGTGTGTATACATACACACACACACACACACACATATATATATATATATATATATATATATATATATATATATATATATATATAAAGAGTATTTTGAGATTTTTCGTACTATTAAAATTGGAAGCTCAAAAAATAATGAGCCGAGGGGCAAGGAATTAAAGTTGCAAGTACCAAAATTAAAATTTTTAGAAAACTGCAAAAGAAAAGTTTAATTAATAAAGATAAGGGGTTGGGGAAAGTGAATGGGTGAAGGGACCCCATCATTTTCTACGTTCCGGTGAGAAGTGAGAGTCTCAAGCTGTCCATGTTGTACGGGGAAACAAAGGCTTGGCTTTTTAGGATTTCTTCCTAGTTTTTCTCATTTTTGGCAAGGAATGCAGTGTGGCAGTGCGAGTAGTGTATGTGTGTCCATCACTCATGTCTACCTCCTTTATTTATGTAAACGGTAAATATTAACGACCGTTTGATGAGGAGAAATGAAATAGAATATGAATTCTCAAGGATCAAATTTCTCTTTTAAATGTTTGTTAAGCATATCAAAGAATTGAGAGTTAATACATAACGGTATCAAATCCCTTTAAACCGTAAGAAACTCGAACCATTCATTATAAAGGAGTTTCAAATCGCCAGCCTCCAAGGATCAAATTAATAATCCAAAAACAAAAGAAAAATATCGACCGAAGTTTTATTTTGCGAAATCGTTTGCTGAGTTGTTTGTTCCCTCCTTTCATGTCCGGTGGCCAAAACCTAATTGCAGAGATAGAGAAGGGCGCTGTCGTCATTAATCACAAGGTGGATGACCAAGGAAGAAGCCAGCCAACAGACATTGTTCCTCCCTGTCGTTGCCACTTGGCTTCCACGCTTGCACTATGCTTCTTGCTACCCACAGAGAGGCTTTCCTTATAGATCTGAGCACGTGAATTTGCATCTTAGGAGGTTTGGCATCTAGAGAAGAGGCCTTGCATTTGAGTGAAGTGCGAAGATAGATGAACAAGCGGTGAGGATTTCTTTTCAGGGAGATGGAAATATGAAGCAAAATATAAAATCTATGGGTTTATAAGTACCCGTTCTTTTAAACTTTCGTTGAGTATTATCGTCAACATTCAACACAATTAAGCACATTTAGGTATAATTCAGCATCATTCAGTACAATTTAACATAATTCAACAGTTATACAAATGCCTAATTGATTAGATTGTGATTAAATCCAAATCATCTATTCTTTATCAATAATTGGACTTATTTTACCAATACTATGAATAGGTTTATTATTATTATTGTCAAATTCGTTTAAAATTTAAAAAATTTTGACATTATGTAATGAAATGAAATGTTTCACACTTTTAAGTATAATATAAAAATAATATTAATATTATTATATCCATAAAATGTATTTTATTTGATGAATTATATATTATATAAATACATAGATTTGTCATAAATTATGAAAAAAAATTATATACTTATTTTAAGTATGTAGTTAAAATTGAAAGGCAAACTTTTTAAAAACTATTGCTAATAATAAAATAATAATTTTAGTACCAAAGTTTATAACCAATATATTCTTGTATCTAATTTTTACCCTATCTCTTGATTACAACAAAGAAAAATACCCTATCTCATCCTCCTTCTAATAACTCACTGATAAATGAAAATTATTTTATTATAGAGAACCCAACATCTACCATTTACAACACCATCTACTGGTAATGTAAACTTGTAATCTATTAACAACCACCCGAAAAATGTGCATTTTATAAATTTCTAGTTGTGATTGTTTTCAAAATTGAATCACTTTGTAATCCATTGATTGTTAAGGATGTAGGAAATTATTGTGTCAATAATAGCAGCTACAAACTGAATATATATTTAGATTATTTGTAAATTATACATATCATTAAAGAAGTCATTTAAAATTTAATTTACTACAATCATGGCATATAAAACACAACTTGTTGGGAAATGATCATATTCTACCACTAGATATACAATAGTTACCCAACTACATAAGTATATTTCCATGCTTAGTTACAATTATTCCCTAATCGTGTAAACTCACTTAGCACCGTTCATGATATTTTAGTGTGTTTCAGCATGAATAAACATATTTCAGTATGATTTAGTATGTTTAATAATAAGTACTTATCATAATAAGTCGGAAAAAACATGCCCTAAAATGTATTCTACAATTATGGTTTATAAATTTATTATCAATTAAACAAGAATACGAAGAATAACTTTTTGTTTTGAGTGGACAAAACTACTAACTTACATTACTAATCAAAAATTAAAATACAAAAAATATAAAATCAGCTACTGACAAAAATGAGAAAATCTAGCGTATAATATTATAATTTTTTTTAAAAAAAAGGTTTGAAACTTGATTCTGTTCTTATTCTCTCCAAACAACAAAATTGACACTTGATGCAATTCCTATTCTCTCCAAACTCATATGTTCAGAATTCAAGGTCTCATTCCCAATCCCCAATCAAGTATCAGTAATTATTCCATTCCCTTGCACTTTTGCTTACTAAACATGACTTTGCGAATTCCTCTTATTAGTGATAACTCTTTGCATTCTTAAAAAACACAAAAAAGGGGATAATTCTATCCCAACCCCCCCCCCCCAAAAAGGGTCTTGGCTTTTCATTTCAAGTCTTCACAAGTGTATTTGGTGATGAACTTATTACACGTACAGAAAAGATATGTTTTCTATTGCTTTGAGGGGGAGATTATTTGACGTCGTTAAGTACAGATTTAAACCGATTGACTAATAAGTTTATGAAGTGTAATTCCCTCTGATTTTAAAATTTTGTTGCAAATGGGATGGAGTCAATTAGGAAATAATCATGGTATTATTATTCAAGGCCGTGATCGATAATTGTCTTCCACTAAAATTTGTCATCTAATATAGAATTGGAAGAGTTTTAAATGGAGTTTGACAAACATCTTATCATTTGTGTAAAATAAGATAAGATTTACGAAATAACTTAAGTGGAAGTCTTCACTGCATTTGCTAGAAAAAGCATGGTGTGGTGGTTGAAAATTGTGGTCGACAAAAGTGGATGTATTTTTCCCACTGATTTATTATTTTCCCGCCTGCCATCCAATAGAATGCGTTAGCTTAACTACCAAAATGCAATTGATTTCAAAGCAAGTAAGATAAGCTAATGCTTTTTAGCGAATCTCACTATAAAATGCTCGGTTTTTACAAAGAATACCTATATATATTCGATATATTGCCTGTTAAGGACGTATGTAGAATTTATCCCAGGACAAAAGTACAATTTTTCGGTCTGAAATTAAGCATCCAAGATTAAATGAACAAAACAAATATCTTCTTTATAAACTAGTGACTTCTAATAATTCATTTATGTAAAACTATCGCCCAGAAAATCTATTGCAGATCACTAATGTCACACAAATTTATATCTTACTTGTTATGTCACTTAATTATCTCACAATAACTTGTGTAGGAAAATTTAACCAAAGAATTTGCGTTTCTTTGGAGCAGCAAAGAGTGCAAGCACGCAAAGGCTATCTATCTTCACTGCAACGTTCTAAACAAAATAGATGGAGAGAAGAAGAATACTCTGCGGAACAAAAGTCATACAGAAGTGAGTAGATTTGACAAAACTGACCCAAGATTCGCAATGCCTGAAATACACTGACCCAAAAGTAGAACCAAATTCTGAAATGTAGCCAATCCAAAATTTCCCACAAAGTTGCTTCGTTTGCTTCACAGTTGACATGAAGTCGACCTAAACCAAAATTCACCAAACGCAAATCGAACCAACCCGAAATATAGCTTGACCCAAAGCATGATCCAGTCCAAACTTACCCTCGCCTGTGCCCAAACCGAATGACCTGTTTGTCAGGTCTAGGAGTGAGTATTTACAATAAAAATAGTCATTTAATTTGGCGGCGCCACTTGGACACAGACTTATCTATGAATGTAATGTGAGGCTATGACCTAATTAGGAAGCTTGGGTATGTATATAGAATAATTAGAGAGTACAAAAATTACATAATTGTCCTCTGTACATTATTACGCCCCCGTAATATGTTGGGGAGGCACATACTAACAGAATGTCTTTGAAAAAATCAAACAACTTAGAAGACAACCCTTTGATAAAAATGACAGCTAACTGAACCTTGGTGGGAATATATTGGACAATAAGATCCCCATGAGCAACACATTATCTAACAAAATGATAATCAACACAATATGCTTGCTGTAACCATGCTAAACCAGATTCACAGCCATGCAGGAGGCACTGATGTTGTCACAGTAGACCCTAGTAGGGGATGTGAAGGAAATGCCAATATCATGGAGAAGTTTCCGAATCCGGATGGTTTCAGCAACAGTGTAAGCGACAGCTTTATACTCAACTTCAGTAGAAAACTTGGAGATCGCAGGTTGCTTCTCAAAACGCCATGCAATGAGATTTGGGCCAAAGAACACTGCGTAGCCCGCAGCAGATCGACAAGAATCCCTACACTTGGCCCAATCAGCATCAAAGTAGGCAACGATGACAGATGGAGTGGAGGCAGGGCGAAGCTACAAGCCATGACCTAAAGTAACCTGCAAATATCTGAAAATACACTTGATAGCATGCAGGTGAGTAGTACGGGGAGCATGCGTAAACTGGGAAACTACATGAACAACATAGGCAAGATCAGGTCTAGTCATAGTAAGTATTGTAATGCACGTATCATACTTTTGTACTCAGTGGGATCGATAAGTAGCTGTCCATTTGTAAGGGTCTAGAAAGAGATGAGGTACGACCAGGCTTAGCAGTATGCATTATGAAATTTGTGAATGAGATCACGGACATACTTTTGCTGGTCAAAAATATACCCGTAGGAGTTCATACCACTTGCACACCCAAAAAATAAGATAGGTCACCCAAGTCCTTCACAGCAAACTGATGGGATAGAACGAAGATGAAATTGTGAAGGACAGACGAGGAACTACTAGTGAGAATGGTATCGTCAACATAGAGAAGTAGGATCATAATGGTAGAACCACAGTGATAAACAAACATGGATGTATCAGAGGCGGAACAAGTGAAACCACGTGTAAGAAGAAAGCTACTGAACCTGTGGAACAAGGCGCGTGGTGCCTGTTTGGGTCCATAAATAGCTTTCTTGAGCTTACAAACATGATAAGGAAATTGAGAGTGAACAAGCCTAGGTGGTTGACGTATATAAACTTTCTCAACAAGAACACCATGAAGAAAGACATTCTTAACATCCAGCTGTCGAATAGACCAACCAAAGGTTAGGGCTAAGGATAGAACAAGACGAATAGTGGCAGATATGACAATAGGACTAAAAGTCTCATGATAATCAATCCCAAATTGTTGGTGATTGCCAAATGTAACCAACCGTACCTTGTACCACTCAACGGAACTATCAGAATAAAATTTAACCCGATGAACCCATTTACAACCAACAAGATTTTGTTCAGGTTGAGAAGGCACCAACTCACACGTGTCATTAGCAATCAAAGTATTATATTCCTCATTCATACCCTCTTGCCATTTAGGGTCTTTAGATGCCTGTTTAAAAGAAGTGGGTTCAAGACGTACAATGTCTGTGTCAAGGGACAAAAACTGCTTGGCCTTGCGAATTCCACTCTTAGCCCTAGTGATCATAGGATGATTGTTACTGGGTTTTGAAGTAGGTTGTAGAGTGTCCAAAGGTATGGTCTGGGGATGAGGCATGGACGGGGCTGAGGGAGTGGACGTGGGTAATGGGGTTTGGATTAGGGAGATGGCTAAGGAGGATAATGGGCCTGATTTAGGCGTTGATAGGCTAGGTGTAAAAGCTGGCAGGTTGGGCTCCGGGAAAGATTGCACAACAGTAGCGGGCAAGGCCGTGAGTGATGAGCTGGGCTAGTAGATTCGGTCGTGGAAGGGGAAGTTAGTGGTGGAGGAAAACGGTTGTGCCACGGAGAAGGGAGGTAATGTTTTGGGATTTTGGGCCTGGACCGGTGCTGCAGATCTTGGCGAGAACGGTGAGATGGGCAGAGCAGTGACCGTGGGGGTAAACAACTCAATAAGGCACTTAGGCGAAGGATTAGGAGAGCGGAAAATTGTGGAGTTAGAATTGTGAAGAAATTCCAAGTAAGGAAATTCATGTTCATGAAAAACCAGATGTCAACTAATATAACTTCGACCCATGAGAGGATCAAAACATCTATATCCTTTGTAATGAGAGGCATAGCCAATGAAAATACATCTAGTGGACCTTGGTGCTAATTTATTTGCAGAAGTAGCTGAAAAATGGGCACAACCAAAAGATTTCAGAAAATTGTAATCAGGTAAGCGATGAAATAATTTTTCAAAAGGTGAGTGTCCTTGAAGATTAGGTGCAGGAAGCCTATTAGCAACAAACATAGTGGTTTGAATAGCTTCAACCCAAAAAGTGGCAGGGATATGAGCCTCAATAAGAAAGGAACGAGCTATTTCATTGAGGTGACGATGCTTGCGTTCAACAACTCTATTTTGGGCTTGGGTTTTAGGATAAGACTTTCGAAAATAAATTCCATGTTCTAAAAAATGAGCACCAAGGGATGTATTATCAAATTCACGGCCTCCATCACCTTGAAATATTTTAATTTTGGTATTAAACAGATTTCAACTAGTTTCTGAAAGGCACAAAAATTTGGTAAAAATTTTGATTGTCGCTCTAATGGATAAACCCATGTGTCTCTTGAAAAATCATCCACAAAGCAAATATAATACCTATACCCCATATTAGAAAGAACAGGCAACTACTATAAATCAGAATGAATTAGATCCAAAGGTTTAAGACAATGATATTATACTAATTGAAAGGGTAATCTATGAGATTTAGGAAGCCGACAAGAATTACATGAATCATGAAACCTATTGGAAAAAGAAACTAAGTTCCTAGTTTTAAGAAATGACAAAGTTCTAACTCCATAATGTCCAAGTCGACAGTGCCAACTACTTGTAGGATCAACGAGTGCAGCAAAAGTCTTGGGAAACGAATCAGGAACAACTAGGGGGTAGACATTGCTAGTTGATAATGCATGCAAGAGATCATTACCCGAGGTTGCGTCCTTAACACAAACAGATGAGTCGTTAAACACTACAACACAATTGTTATCCTTACGATGTTGTTTAACAGAGAGTAAATTGTGTTTTAATGAAGGCACATGCAAGACATTGTTAAGGACAAGAGGCTTAGTGACTGTAGGAATTTTAAGATGGCCAACATGTTTAATGGGAAGAAGGGTACCGTTTCCAACCCGAACTCTATCAGTGCTAGTGTAAGCAGATTTAGAAAGTAAATTACCTTTCGTAGGTCATGTGTGAGACAGCAATAGAATCAGGACACCACACTGATTTGTTGGCATTAACAGTATTGAATGTGGCATAGGCAGGAACTGAATGAGCCCGGGTGGGATTATAACGTTATGGGCAACCTACAACTGTATGACCCGAGGCAAAGCAAATTTGATACACGACATTAGGGTGAGAACCTAAGACCCCTTCAGATGAAGTGTTACCTGCAGAAAAAAAGTTAGTAACAGAAGGCGATGAACATTGAATACTAGACTATGAATAAACAGTATTACCATAGGCAGTTCCTGCAGTCATGCTCCTGTTGGCAGGTTGATGCTGTTGCTGGTTGAAGTTCCAATTTCTGCCCCCTTTGATTCCGATTCCCTTTCCAATTATTATTGTGACGATTATTACTGTTGCGTCCTGAACCATTAGCACGAGTGGATGTAGAGTTCGAAGTTTATTTCCTTGACTCAGAGCTAGTAACTGAAGTAGCTAGAGTAGAATGCTGAATGCTGATCAAGACCTTGGACTTGAGGAACTTGAGATGCTGCTCATAGTGAATAAGCTTGGAACAAAGATTATTAAAAGTCAGAAAGTTGGTACCATAAGAGAGAGTGGTTACCAATGCAGAGTTCATGGACTCGAATACCATCATATTTTCTATATTTTTTCATTGTACCACTATGTTTTTTTTTCTATTCCATGACACCACTATGCTTTAATTTTTTAATGCAAAATGCCACTAGGTGACCTACTAACCTGCTGTAGCAGGTAAATCTAATTTTTACTTTTAACTTTCTTTATAAACAATGTTTTAAATTGAAAAAGCCTTGTACAACTCTAAAAAAAATGGAAAAAATGTTGAAAGTAGGAAAGAATTACTTATAAACATTAGCAAAATATTTGTTCTTTCTCCTTAACAATGATGATGACAACAATCATAATAATAATAATAATAATAATAATAATAATAATAATAATAATATCTCTTCTAGAAAAATAGTTTTTTGATTAAAAAAAAAAATAATTCCACCACCACCACTCCAACCCAGCCAAAACCCTATCCACTCAATCACTGAAGCTTCAGTAGCACCACCGACAAAGAATATGCTAGTCTCCGGCAACCTTAGGTCCGAAATATCGGAAATGCCATCCATTACGACCATCATTGGGCGCTGACCGAACTGTCCCTCACTATTCCATTTGAGTTTCTATCTCCTCTAACATCTCCTCCTACTGCCATGTTCCACCACCATAGCAACAACCACAAAGCCCATCTCTGCCACTTTGGCAATGGAGACAGTGAATCATCCGCCGACGAGATTCACCTACATGAGCCGGAATTTCATCAACTTGAGCCTCAACAACTCATCATCTGCCTTCACTGACCGTAATAGTGACCATTCCAGCGAGTTTCCATCAGCGTCATCTCATATCCGACAGATCTGGCTGGACAGGGATGACTCTGATGATCTAATCAAGCAATTAGTCTCTAACCTCAATTCCCTTTCAATAGAAGAATAGAGGCAAGCTACCATGGATCCCTCCTAATCAAAATTGAAGATTTGGATGGCAGATAAGAGAGAAAGGGGAGGATATTGGTTATTTGGTTAGCGGGGTGGCGGTGATGATGCTTGGACGATGTTGCATCGTGGTAGTGGTAATTGGTGCATAGAGGATGCGGTGATGGACCTGGGAGTGGGAAAATTGAAGATTTATTATTATTTCTTTGAGGTGATTATTATTATGTGGCAACGTGAGCAAAAGATTAAACATAATGGCATATTGGAACAAAAAATAAACATAGTGATAGATTAGAAAAAATTTGAAAACATAGTGGCATTCAAGGCTAGGAACTCTACCAATGCATGATAATCCTCATCCAGTCTATCTATGTCAGGAACAGGAGTACGAATGGATGCAAGTGAATCCGCAATATGCTTAATGGTTCACAAATAATCGTCCATACATTGTTTATGGTCCTTAGACAAATTAGACAAAGTATGCCTAAGATCCATAACCCGGGCAAGACTTGCCGTATTAAAGCGATGTGACAAGCAATCCCATATTTGTTTAGAATGAACGAACTCATGAACCTGAGTTAATAAACTAGTGGAAATTGTGGCAAATAACCAAGATCGAATGAGCTGATCTAAACATAACCAAATAGAATAAGATGGGTTGGGATGCTAACGCCATGAAAATCAAGAATACAAGGGGAGGGAGTATCAACTGTTCCATCAAAAAACCCGCTTCACTGTTGAGTAATCAGAAAAGCGATAAATTGAGTACGCCAGGACAAGAACTCCTCTACGGTATTAAAAACAACAGTTACAAAATTCTTGATATACTGTAAATAAACCCGGGTGGATTGGTGGGAGGTTAGAACTCACAGTGGGCCATGGCACTTGATCATGAAGGGACGGAGCCGACGTGAGAACCGGTGGGGTCTGACCGGTGAGAGGCTGCTGGAAACTGGCGATATGTGGAGCAGTGACGACGGCAGAAGAAGGGCCGAACTGTGGAGCGATTGGAGACCACGGAACAGTCGGGGATGCCATGCCATAGAGGTAAGAATAGTTAGCCGAAATGGGTGCAGTCAGGGCGGCGTCGAGCGTCCGAGAGCCAGTGAATGTCAGCGCTGTGACTTACCGGTGTACGACGGTGGCAGTGGCAGTGGAGGGAAGGCGGACGAGATGGAAGAGGGCACCGAAACAGAGCCTGTCGAAATTGGTGGCGTGCTCGGGATAGGCGACGATAGCGGTGCTGTCACGCCGGAGTCAGGCGGGGGAATGACCGGGGTCGAGTTTGCGGTGGTCATGGTGCGGCGGCTGCGGCTAGAGAACCGGTGGCAGCGGCGGCAGGGTCAGCTAGGGTTTCGGTGAGAGGAGCAACAAAGGGGCGCGAAAATCCTTTGTGGAAAGCAAGAAATAAAAAAAAAAAATCAGATCAGGATTCAATACCATATGAATGTAATGTGAGGTTCTGACCTAATTAGGGATCCTGGGTATGTATATATAATAATAAGGAAGCATGAAAATTACATTAGTATCCTTGTGCACTATTATTATCTTTAAGAACTACAGTTTACGATGGCTTTAGGCAAGACTTGCACTTTGTATGCTTTTGCAATTATGATGCCTTCTGTGGCAGTTGAACTGGTAGATAGTTGCTTCATGATTGGCTCAATCAATGGATATTTCAGAATGATTACGAACCTTAATGATGATCACGATGCATGGAAATCAACAAAAATGATTAGGATTTTTAATAGGATGCCTAGTTTAGGAAACGAGTCATACGACAATAGATGATTAATTCTGCAAAACCTGGATTCAGTAGCTACATTGAAGGAATATAGCTTCATATAGTACAGGATTTCTCATTCAATCAATTGCACCGACCGCATTGATGTTTATCACCGTCCCTCAACTACTCCCTATGTGATCACTAATCAGGAGTTTGTCTGGATTTGCAAATTAAAGATCATAGTTTTGAAGCGTAGTCATAAATCTGATCACGAACTTGCCACAATCTTCAACAAAAGCGACACCTTACTAAGGAAATTGGATTTTACCAGAAGATGCGAGGTGAAATCCTACCCCACATTTATTGAGAACTCCCTACAAAACCATGGGTGCCTGAGTCAATCTACTGTAAAGCAAACGACACCTATGTCCTTGGCTGGTGCATTGCTCGACTGCTCAATCACCAAACCATATCTTGTACTGCATAAGTTAACTGAACTAAGTAACAAATACCTAGATTCATTTCATAGCTGTTGATATAATCCACAAAAGGTTTTCCGCCACAGGTGACATCAATTATCATCAGGGTCAGCCCCAATTTGTGTGTGTGTGTGTGTGTGTGTGTGTGTGTGTGTGTAAGTGTTCATCAATATACATACTGACCCTTAGAAAGATAGAGTAGCTTTAAATGGTGACAGAAAGTATTAAGAGCTTAAAACAGCTAATGTGCACCATTGGAAGGAATCATCATATAAACTTCACTGCAGATGCAGTCACAATGGCCCTTGTAGTCTGTAGCTAGGCTATTAAGCTCATTTTCAGCCAAGCACTAAGGAAATGGCTGCTCTTCAAAAGGAATTCTAAATTTAGATGAACCAATATGGTGCTTGAAAATGCCACGATTTTTTTGGTGGGGCGGGGATGGGATGGGGAGAGGGGGACCCTTCACGACTTAAAAAGATGCCTGGTGGCACAATATCAACAGTCAAACAACCCGCAATGAACTCCCGCCTTCACCGGATGGAATGGTTAAAAAGTTGTTTTACATGCACCATACACAGAAATTATAAGTATGGGCTGGGAAGTTGTGTGCATTAAAGCTTGCTAGCTAGATTATTGGTGACGCAAAGTCTTTAGATGAATATGCCCTAAATGCTAAATGTTAGTTGAACAAAAACAACTTTTCCTGAGGCTACAGGAAGATCTTTGTACCTGAATAGTGTAAGATTTCTTGGAGCATCACTTTTGATGTATTTAAAGAAGAGCAGTTTCCCATTGTATTTCTCTGCTTCCAACTGAAAAGATCGGACAACTCATGGATTCCAAGTGCTGGAGAATCATCTTTACTTATGTTCTTGGATCTTCTATCTTTTATGCTTGTTCAGCTGACGAAGGTGCTCTCCTGGTTTTCTCCCCTACCTCCCTCCCCTCCTCACCCCTCAACCACTTGCACAATTGCACCTGCATGCACGTTAAGATAATAACTTATGGAAGCAATTGTTGTGTGATCTATATTTTCTATAATCATAGCATATTGTCAATGTGACAAGAAATAGAATCATTTGATTCCTGTGTCAGTGGCTAAAAATATTACATCATAATCTTGCGGCCATTCCCTAACCGATATACCTCTTCCTTTCTGTTTGCACAGCCCCACACTATTCCTTTGTCAAACCAGCAACATTGGCTGCCCCAGTTGGATACTTCGATTACATAGTTGTGGGAGGAGGAACAGCCGGGTGTTCATTAACTGCAACTCTCTCAAATGGCGCAACTGTCTTATTACTGGAGAGAGGAGGATCCCCCTATGGAAATAAGAACATAGAAAACATAGGCTCATTTGGGGTCAATCTGGCTAATGTCTCACCATCTTCACCCGCCCAGAGATTTGTTTCTGAAGATGGAGTCATCAATGCCCGTGCTCGGGTCCTAGGTGGAGGATCTGCCATCAATGCCGGCTTCTACACAAGGGCTCCTCCAGACTTTGTGGCAAGAACAGGATGGGATTATGGTTTGGTGAATGAGTCATACGAATGGGTGGAGAAGAAGGTGGCTTTCCAGCCTGCAATGCTGCAGTTCCAAACGGCAGTTAAAGATGGATTGCTTGAGGCTGGAGTGCAGCCGTACAATGGATTTACCTTTGAACACATTCATGGAACCAAATTCGGAGGGACTATATTTGATGACAAAGGCCACAGGCATACTGCTGCTGACTTGCTAGAGTATGCAGACCCCACAAGCACTACTGTTTATATCTATGCAACAGCTCAGAAAATCTTGCTAACCAGGAAAGGTAAGTAATTTCACTCAGATAAAAGGTGATTCGAGGAAAAATGTTCTTAGCACACATCAGATATAGGAGTCTCTCCAAACAACTCTGTTTATTCTATATTCTGGGCTAGATAAATGTCATCCTTGTCAAACACGTAGCTAGAGGGGAAGGGGTTATAAAGAAACCAGGTTTTTTTTTCTTCTTTTCAATAGTAGTCAAAATTACTCGTAAAGCATGCATTTCTACCTAGAATTATCAGTCAAATATGCAACTGTGCCCGCCTTCCTTAGCATATTTTTTGAATAACCACAATCATCCACATAGAGCATGAAAATCCCGCCTATGGCCGGCTCTGGGGTTCAAAAATCATGCAGCCTTGATCCTCTAATGGGTGGAGAGGTTTAGAATTAGAAAATGGGTCATTTGGTTCTAGTTCAAATTCGTTAATTTCAGGACAGGTTGTGCCAGCTTTATGAGATTTCAGTCTTGTTCACGTTAGGTCATTTGGGTTCTGGTTCATTTCACGTCTGCTACGGTTATGGTTGGTCCAATAACCTTGCCTTGAACAAAGCAATAATGCAAAAAACAAAATTTAGGCAGGCGAGTTGAGGCCAAATCAAATTGCCATTAGGTCAATTCAGGTTAATCTAGTTTAGGCTCCAGATCGAGCATAGTTCAGGGTCATCTGTCTAGGGTCATCAGGCATGTGCCTGTTTTTCTAGGTTTAAACATTGTTCGTAGAAGAATTGCAACAAAGTATCTTGTTTATAGATGTCTCTCTAACATCTACAGCAATTTTCTTGATCCTATCGGTGATGTTCTTCACAGAATTTGGAAGACCAAGAGCTTATGGTGTTATCTTCAAGGACTCATTTGGAGGCTTGCACAGAGCATTTCTGCGACCCGGACTCAAGAATGAGGTGATTTTGTCAGCTGGGGCACTTGGAAGTCCTCAGCTATTGATACTGAGTGGGATTGGGCCGGCTCCTGACCTCAGGCTACACGGTATAGAGGTGGTGGTCAATAATCCCCTGGTTGGCCAAGGGATGGCAGATAATCCTATGAATGCCATCTTCATTCCGTCTCCCAGTGATGTCGAAACATCTCTAATTCAAGCTGTTGGCATCACTGAGTTTGAAAGTTTTATTGAAGCAGCAAGTGGATCAAGCTCTACGGGTGCTTTCATGCAGAACCTTCTTGAAGCTGCTCATATGCTGGCTTCTCAGGTTTGAGGCTCCCTTAGCCACTTTGCTTTGGTAATATTTGGCCATGGGGTTAGAAATTGGATGTCTCAACATCAGTACTTGTTCATCGTTCTCCAGAACTCCGTACTTGATCTCTGTAGGTTCCTTGTTTGAAAAAGGTGGACAATGACAAAAGTTATACTGTTTGAAAAATTGCAGGTTAGAGAACCATCCAAGAACTCTAATGTGGTAACTACACGAGATGACATGCACAGAGCAATGGAATTCATGAATTCTCTCATAAATGGAACCTTCAATGGAGGCATTATCCTTGAGAAGATTGCAGGCCCAGTCTCATCAGGGCATCTGCGTTTAACATCTTTGAATCCGAATGACAACCCTACTGTGAGGTTCAACTATTTCCAAGAACCTCAGGACCTTGACAGATGCGTCCGAGGAATGGAGACGATAATTAAGGTCATAGAATCAGAGCCTTTCTCAAAGTTTCGCATCCCCGGCATGCCAGTACAAGCTCTTCTTAACTTGATGGTCAATTTTCCTCTAAATTATCGGCGAAGGCATTTTGACAGTGCACTTTCCTTGAGACAATTTTGCATAGACACAGTATTGACTATCTGGCACTATCATGGAGGTTGTCAGGTTAACAGAGTTGTTGACATGGATTACAAGGTTATCGGCACAGATGCCTTAAGGGTCATTGATGGGTCCACATTTTATGAATCTCCTGGAACTAATCCTCAAGCTACTGTCATGATGCTTGGAAGGTAAACCAACATTGATGCTCTAATAGTACAGTTTCAATTTTTCTCACTCTATGTCGATTTTATCTTTGATGTATGCTTATTGCAGCAGTTACTTTGTTAATGCAGATATATGGGACAAATGATTTTAGCTGAAAGACAATAGGCTCAACAGGAGGGAACCATAAGAAGATTTAACATGGCACCTATGTATTTTTGTGGCATCTTGAAGCCTGATCATCCATGATGTGCTCTTGTTTGCGCAGCATTTCTCCATGGGGTTCTGGCAGTACAAAAATTCTCTTTTGGCATAATAGATAAGATTGGTTTTACACAAGCCGTTTTATCATATTAGATACCATGTGTCCTGTAAATCTAAGTTCAATTCAAATGTTTGGATTAGAGCGACACAAAAACTAGTTATCTCAATAAGCACTTTTGCTTGGTATATAACAATCCAAAATCTCCACAGCTGGGATTATTTAACCAAGAAATTAATTTTAAATAGATGAAATACTGTCTCCTAAGAAATGCAGACTCACCGTGGTGACTAATTTGCATTGGCGCATTTGCCATTTCTGACAATGTACTGAACGTCTGATACCATACTTTCATTTCTCAAGTAATGTACTTGCAGAACAACTTATTCTATCCTTTGCTTTCTCAAGTCATGTTCTTGTAGAGATTCACAACTATAAATCAATTAAATCACACCTTTTAGTAACCTCCTTACATGCGGAACAAGAACAGCTGAGAAAGAGAAAGAGACTTAGCTTTATGCAGTTGCTGCCCAGTAACCATATTCTCCATGGATCTTGCTCATCTGAAGCACGTCTAACTCTGTGCTTGTTTTGCAATATAAAGGGGGCAATAGGAGTTTCATCTATACTCAGGGACTGATCAAAATCCATAACTGGGTTTGAAAGCTGAAATCTTTTACCGTAGGTAATACACGAGCTTCACAATCACAGCCCATTTGAAGAGTCAAGGAATACATGAATGGATAGTCGCTCTAAATATTCCGCCCACCATATCTGTTTGCCCATTTGCTGCTTCCTTTCCCTTCCCATAATTTCCAGAGGAATTTTCTCAAGCAGTTGGTATGCAAAGCATAATCGTACTCGTTGCCCATTTCCAAATTCTGGATTCGAATAAACACTCATTCTGGAAATCCTCCATAGTTTCTGGGTAATCTAGATATTATCCAGTTGACTTGTAGAACGATGACTGTTATATGGGCAAGAAAATCTAAAACAAAAAATTAGAGTAAACGAGGCAGGTAGTTATTGGCTTTTGTCCAGCAGTACCAGGCCTACTTATTAACGAAAATTTCCCCCCCTTCTATGGGATATTTGGTTTTACTTAAGAAAACTTATCGGGATATTTTGTAATTATCCAATATTAATAATGTCAGCATAGAAACTTATTGAGCAAATTAATAGAGTAATTGACAATAAACAAAACCCAATAACCAGCAGTAGGTATTGTAGTAACAGGCCTCAGCTTGGAGATACTAAGTAGCTGCTAAGTGCTGAGAAATCCTTCAATAATGAGGTCAAAAACCAAACGAAGATAAGTCATAGCTAGCATGTCGAAAAGCAAGACAAAGAGAGCAACCACTGCCAGATTATTTGAAGCAGGCTTCCATGCACGATGCACCAACTAATTAGATATGAAATCAACACAAATCAATATCAAGTTGCTTCAGATGATGCCACTGATATTTTGTTGTCTCCTTGCTGTCTGACGACATCTCCACATGAAAGGCTGAAAATGTCATCCAAGCACTTACATTTGTCTTCAGAAACATGAAGCAAAGATGACAAACCTCATATGAAACATGAAGAAGTTCCTGACAAAGGAGGGGAGTTGGGGGGAACAAAAAGACAGAGCATTGGAGGCACAATTGCTAGTGATATATGTATGTAGTACCATATATGATGGAGCGGAAAGGATCGCCACAAAAGATTGTACCTTCTTTTGTCCCCTTTTAATCATATTCGCCAAAAGGCTGTAATGTTCCAGCAATTTGGAGCATTGTCATTGCAGAGGTCTTCAAGTCGCTAATGTAATCTAATGCGAATCTCCACATCTAAGTCACAGAGTGTATTAGAGCAATAAGCACCAGCAACTTAATGCCTTTCAAAGGATGCCGCCAGCATTTGGCTCTATAAATCAATGACTCCAAGAAGGATTGTAAACCAAGTAAACGTAACAAAAGTATTGGCTCTGCGTTATTGCATGGACGTAAGTTTGAGACGAATTATTATTCCTAGCAAATGATGATGTTGAAAATAAGGAAAGCAATAATGTCTACTACATGTTCTCGCGCATAACCACTATCTAGCAGTATTCCCGATGTGTGCATCAATCATAGCCACAAACTCATTACACAGATTTAATAACCTTGTAGAATGGTGTTTGTCGACATTTACGAAAGGTACATTGCTTCCATGTATACAAATCTTCAAAAGGGTACCGCTTGAAATTAACTTCATATGAGAGGATAAAAATCTACTTATAGAGGGAGATAGTGAAATTCAGGTTTGACATTGAAAATTAAGAGAATATATAAGATGGGTTGCGCAAGGGAAAGATTTAGGCAGTTTTCGGAAATAAACAAAATAGGAAATGAAATACAGACAATGAATTACCTCAACAACCATTTGTCCGCCTCTTATGGCTCGTTTGATTCTGTGTAATCAAAGTGGTAATATAATCAAAATGGTAATGATGATTCCATTACCATGTTTAGTTACCAGTAAGGCATGTAATTAAAATTTCATTATAATCATATTTATCTCAATCTATGCAAATACAATAATTTAGCTTTTTTTGAATTATTGTGATTGCATATATTGAAATCAAAGCCTATCCAACTAATTATATTTGGGGACTTTCTCTTTCTTCTCTTCAATGTCTCTCCTCTACTTCCCTACACCGTACCACCACGTTTTTAAAGGTTTTAAGCCGCCCTCACCCCCTCTCTCTTCTGCATATTAGATAAAGTTTAACTCAAATCATGATTGTATTATTATAACTTCATTTTTGTACATGGTAGACGTCATCTCTCCCTCTCTCTCTCTCTCTCTCTCACACACACACACACACATACACACATCATCATCATCATCATCATCATCATCATCTTCATCATCTTCTCTTTCTACTTGCTAGACTTGAATAATATTACATTCAATATTCATGTAATTTAGAGGAAATAGAGTGAACTAAGTATCATGTAAATCATCATAATTATGATGATAAAATATTGGATAATAATTATTAACAAAACTACAAATAATTAAAGTAAGCAAAATAAAATGCGAATTGAATTGCAAGTACATTACGTCATGTGTACAATTAAGAATGTGTTTGGTAAGGGTGAAAATCATTTTTCAGAAAAATAATTTTTTTATTTTACGGTGTTCGGTAAAATAAGAAGGGTAAATTTATTTTTAGGGGAAAATCATTTTTCCTAGAATAAAGGATCATTTTGAATGGAGTGTAAGTTGATTTATTTTTACATTTCTTCGGTGCTCGCACGCTTTCATATTATTTCTCTCTTCCGTGTCTATTTCCTCAACATATGGTTCGAAGATTAAGGCAGTGACATATAGTTTGAAGATTAAGGCAGCATATTAAAAGATTAGCAAAACTGTATCATATTCTTACTTATTTTTGTTTTTTCACTAATGAGCCTCTTTTTAGCTTTTTTGCATTTTTTGCTAATCCAACTCACTTTATAGAAACTTCATTTCCCCTTTTACCAAACAACTGAAAATATGAGTTGAAAATCATTTTACATGAAAAATCATTTTACATGAAAAATGGTTTTCTAGGAAAATGATTTTCAATCCTACCAAATACACCCTAAGTATTGTTTGTAAATGAATTCAGCCCATTACAATTGTAAAAGCTTTATAACTAAACATTGTAATGTAACTATTATCCCATTCCATCGCACTAACCATTACATTACATGGTTAATTCCATTGCGCAGTGATTATATTACTTGCAACCAAATGTCACATTAATATTAGTGATATAGCTAGTTGAATGATACGACAACTCCGCAACAAACCATCTATAACAGTTGAAAGTAAAGAGAGTGGCAACACTGAAAAGGCTAAGGATACCCTCAATTCTCTGAGCTGGTAAGGTGGCGCTAAAGAATCTTTTCTGCCGTCTCTTCATTAAATCTAACCTAAACATATTGACAGAGCAGCATTATGCATACGATTGTCACAAAGGCAGAACATCATAGATCAGTAAAATAATTAGTGTCCAATTTAAGGCATACCACAGATACGTCTCTTGGCAGCTGTCAAATGTTTGATTCTACGAAAAATTTCTTAAATCTAAGGAACCAATTAATGTTAAAGACTTTAGATTGGGGATGGCAGTAGGTTAGATTCGGATAAGATGTGTAGACATTCAAATTCAATCCAATTAAGATTCAGATTTGAATCCTGTCCAAATCAGACTCCATCAGATCGGATGTTAAATCGGATTCAAATCGACTTCGAATCGGTTTAAGTCTGGATATAATTCGATATAATCCAATTTTACATTTTTATTCAGTACTTGCATAATTTTTTATTTCCAACTTTGTTTTTACTTACTTGTAAATGCAATGTTAAACACATTTTTAATATCCTTAACTTTTCATATCAAACATGTCAATATACAATACATAAAAAGAAGTCTATATCTTGTTTAAAAAAGGAACAAGAATTTGACATCCCCAAAAAAAGAATAATAAGGTAAAGAAATAAAAATAAATAAATAGTGAAAAGAGGTGTAAATATGTAATTCACAAAATATAAACATAGTTTTCACAAAATAGAGTTGTGTGCTAGCAATGTTCACAAAATATAAACCTATGGTACACAAAATATGGACTTATTGTTCATAAAATATACACTTGTTGTTCACAAAATATAAACGTATTGTTCCCAAAATTACGAGAACTTTTATGCTAGCAATGTTTGATTTTCAATCAAATAATTATTGTTCACAAATAGTTGCATTAATAAAGTAAAAAATAATAAATAAAAAGAAGTCTATATCTTCTTTGAAAAAGGAATAACAATTTGACCCCTCCCCCACCAAGAAAAAGAACAATAAGGTAAAGAAATAAAAATACATGAAATATTGAAAAGAGGTGTAAACAATTTTTTTTTTTTTTTAAAAAAAGGGGGAAACATTGTAATAATAGGAGTGGAACTTTCTACCTCGCGAACGTTGCAGTAAATGTCTACCACCTAAATCCTAATGCCCGCACCTCGCTGTGAGCAATGACGCGGATGTATCTTTAACTTTACAGTCAGCTGGCGCGGGCGTACACAGTGCAGGTATGCCGGGATTGTTTATACAATTTGCGGCATACTAGTTGTATTTATTTTGTACAAAAAAGGTAAATGTTTCAAACTTTAGATGTGTCTAAAGGGGACCTAATTTTTCTAAGGCTTTTGTCTTTCTCAGAAACTTGAATTCATTAAATTAAAGTACTTTTGAATGGACAGTTGCATTACTATGATCCTAAGTCCTAACCTATGAGAACCCTTCCCAAGCACAATATATTGTACATATGTCCTCGTCCTCCTTAGGTATTCAATTCATAGAAGATTATGTTGTTTAAGTGTTACATATTTAATGCCACATGATAAATGACCATGTAAGCCACGAGTCAGGCTAAAGTCAAAAACTTTGGCTCCTGAGTAGCGAACATGCATTTAGATCAAACTCTCAATGTGATAATCTCACATAATGGAAAGAAATTTACATCCCAGCAAGGTCTTACATGTAGGTTACTCTCATGCATCTTGAGGTAGCCCATGCATACTCACCCTTATCACCAGTGTAATCTAAGTTCGATGTCAAGATTATCAGAGTCATATGTCTTGTACTTTGCCATCAGAGTTGAACATTCAACTCTTACAACTTCAAAATCTTTAGGGGGCTCCTACCAACACTTGACTTTCCTTTTCAGCACCTCCACAAAATGCTCAGCTTTGAGACGAGAGGGGGAGGGGGTTTCATTGCATACAAACACGGGATAATTATCAATATCTAATGATGGATTGAATGGAAAAGATTTTTATTAGTGCCTTGATTTCCTCCACCTTTGAATTTTCAGTTCAATGTAGCAAGCCATAACCCATAAAAGTGAAAAAGATTCGTTAACGACTGCTAGCATGTGCATGGGGGCTAGTTCAACTTAGCCATGAATATATAAGCTCTTTTGAAAATGCGAATACTCTGAGGTATCACCCAAAAAAAAAAAAAAATGTATACGCTTTATGATATCTTAGAACGTACGACCAAACACATAAATGCCTACCATGATATTTGTACACATATATTCAGACAATATAAGCAGCTCTTTGAAAGATGGGAAGGTGGACCAATTGGACATAAATAAAGAAGGAGATGAGCGGAAAGAAGACTCCCTTGCCAAAAGGATACAATCAATCAAAAGATTAGAATATTAGATATACATTGTCCAAATCTCCATATTTTCGAAATGACATTCATACTAGAAGACCACCAATATGGATCTAGGCAGTCCTTGCCCTAGAAGTCCAGATTAGAAGAAAGCTTGTTTCCAAAAACTTTCTACTTAATAGTATGCCCTGAAATGTGAATGTCTCTCTTCTCAGGTTCTAAACTATATAAGGATCCTCTTACATAGAGGAAACTGAAAGGGGGGGGGGGGAGGAGAAAATATTGAATGAACGATCTACGATTACACGTGCAGGAAAAAATATTAAGAAGAATAACGACTAATAATACCTTAACAAAATTGTTTTTGAATTCTAAACTTGTAGATATTGAAAGTAGGTCAGGCCAGATACTCCAAAATAGCCCATCAAGGAAAGCAGTGAGTAAAGAATGTATGGGTGTCCATAAGGCGGAGTCAGAATTCGAAGTAAGGGGCGAGATTAATAATACACATAACATAAACTTTAATAATTCTAAAAATCAAGTGCGTAGCTAATATATTCAAGAAAGTTGTCCTTAACGAGATCTCATGTTTTGAAAGTAAAGCATGATATCGTCGATTGACAGACTTTTAAAAAGATTCAAAAAAAAATTACACAGAATGCAACACAAAGAGTCAAACCTGCAACCTCTCACACGAAGCAACAAGCTGCCAACCAGTCTGTTGTGCATTCCTTTGTAAAGTATTTAAGAACTAATTAATATATATCTATTTATTTTTCCACCAGAATATGTGACATTTAATTTTTTTCCCCAAAAAGTTGAGCGGTCAATTGACCTCCCTTGCTCCTTAGTGGCTCCGCCACTAGGTGTCCATTGCTCTGTCAGGCACAGCTTAAGTTTTCTGACCTTAATAGGCGGCCTAGAATCTCCAAGCATGGGCACGGCAAATTTGCTCTGTAAAGTCTAGCAACAATGTCATTGTTTTTGGTGTTATATAGTATTTAATCACCATATGTACTACAGAACAAGAAATCATTAACATGCATAAGGATGAAGCTTACAACATAACTTGAATGCACTACGTAGCAAAAGAATGTGCAAGTTCTTCCAAATGGTTGATTTGTTCGTAAGAAACTTTTTTAAACTTATGAGCCATGAAGAGCTAACTGAGTCTGTAAATATATGGAAGTAGGGAACACCCTCTGGCTGAGTGTTTGTGAAAGCTAAGAATGTCTTATTGTCACCAAAGTTTTTTTTTAAAAAAAAAAAAATCAGCAGATTTGGGGCATTTAAGTCCCCACAATCTGCAAAGATCAGTTATTTGAGGGGACCATTCAAGATATTTACGCTGCCGAGCATGTTGCATGACAGAAACACCATCTCTCTAGGAGGTGAAGCTCTGAGATGAACTTGCGGAAAATCACATCTGTAATAGCAACGCAATACAAATGCAAGTACCTCAAGTTTCTCAGCGCAACTGCATTCATCTTAAATGGCCAGGACTCCACATTACCCCGGTATAGAATGCTTCAAAGATTACTAGTTGTTTCAAAGTTGATGACCCCATTTGCAACAAAAAACCTGTGCAAATGCAAATTCTCAATTTTACTCGAATTAGTGATAGAAATATTCGCAACCCCAACGCAAAAATTAATTTCCAACTTGATCAATGGGCCGAAAGAAATGATGTGATGAAGCGTATCTTTATCCGCAGGGACATACCAAAGGGTCAAATCTTAAGGGCAGTAAAGCTTGATGACCCCTAACGAGGTAATTCAACCTTAGAGCGCCTCAAACACTTCAATGACCTTGCAGAAAACAGGGTCTCTGGTAATCTGTACTCATTGGGGAAAAAGGTGAGATGCAATTCTTCAACATTCGATAACAGTATAACACCCATAAGTGAATCCAAGTATCAAGAACAAGTGCCACATTTGGATCAACCATTGGAGTTTCAAATGAACATTTTCTTTATGCATAGTTTTTCCTTGAAATATTTTTGCATAATGCTATCAGCATATTCCTTGTCATAGTATTCATTATCATTTCTGGAACTCGCATCACCCGGTGAATCCAACTTTTTTGTCACAAAGTAGTCGAAATGAAAATGAAGAAATGAGATATTGTCCCAAACTTCTGCCGATTTCTCAGACAAAATACTAACCTACGAGCCTCTTTAGAGCCCAGAAAATAAAGAATATGGTGGAGCATAAATTGTGGCAAATCCGATATCCTATCAACTTGGCCTTTGTTATGTGTTGAATGAAGAAAGCACGTGAGCAGCACGCACAGATTGAAAGAGGCGCCAAAATAAGAAGACAGTTAGAGTTTGTTAGAGGAGGGCCGGCTTTTATGGGTTTAGTTTGAGGAGAGAGGAACTCTTTTTCTTTGTTATGTACAAGCTGCACTTGTAATGAAAAGGCATTACGGAAATTCAATGAAATTCTCTTCTCTCTCTCACTCTAACTTCGAGTAGAGTCTTCTCAAATCCTTTTAATTTCTCCACGAATTTGTAAGAATTCCTGAAAAACCTATCATTTTGGTATCAGAGCAAACATTTCCTTGGCCTGATATCTTTTTTCCAAAACCACCAAAATTGCGGATTATTGATACGAATTGGGGAAAAAAAAAATCCTTCAACCAAGTGCAGAAACAACCATGCCTCGAATTGATGATGTCCAACAACAGCTGCAACAGTCGATTGATGATCTGCAGGGCCAGATCAATAACCAATCTGAGCTACTAAATACAGAGCTGGCAGCTCAAAGAGAAGTTCAGAAACAAGCTCATGCACAGTTGAGGGAGTTGATTACGGGATTGAGTGTCCAGATGATGCAATTTACATATCGAACCAATGATAATGGCAACAATGGAGGTAATAACCTGTCCAGACTATCTCGTATTGACTTTCCAAAATTTGAAGGGGAGGATATTCAGGGTTGGATTTATAAATGTGAGCAATTCTTTGAGTTGGATTCAATATTGGAGAATAGGAAGATTAAAACTGCTGCTATACATTTATCAGGTAGAGCATTGATATGGCATCAAGCATACATGAAGGGGTTTGCTGCTGGGGTTTGGCTTATTTGGGAAAATTATAAAATTGCTATATTAACTCGGTTTGGGGCTGGACCTTTTGATGACCCATTAGCTGCGCTGATGAAGCTCAAACAGTTGGGAAGTGTGGCTCAGTATCAGGAGAAATTTGACATGTTGCTGAATAGAGTTGATTTGTCAATAGCTCAAGCAGTTAGCTGCTTCTTGAGTGGATTGTGTGAAGAGATACAGTGTGCAGTTAGGATGTTCAGGCCTGCAAGTTTGCATGATACTTATTGCCTTGCTAAACTACAAGAGGCTACTCTTGCGTCTATAACAAAAAGGGCCAAACCTATTTTGGATAAACCCCCTGCTGCCAATAAGAGTTTTACCTCCTACAGAGGTTCAATAGGAGGCTCATCCAAGGGAAATAGTGTAGGGAGTCATTATGGTTCCAGGAGTTTCACACCTAGTTCAAGAGTTGTGACTTCCAAACCCAGGACGGTTCTGTCATCACAGGATATCAATGAGAAGAGGGCCAACAACATGTGTTTCTTTTTTGACGAGAAATACTATCCTGGCCATAAGTGTAATGGCCAAGTTTATAAACTGGAAATCATGGAGGAAGGAGAAGGAATAGAAGATCAGGAGGAAATATTAGGAGAGGGTATGCCATCCCTATTGCTGGATGAAGAACAACCTTTGATATCATTGCAGGCCCTATAAGGTGTGAACTCTTTTCAAACCATGAGGATTACAAGGAAGGTTGGTTCCCAACCTATTCACATACTAGTAGATTCAGGAAGTACCCATAGTTTTCTGGACTCTTCAACAGCAAAGAAATTAAGATGTACACTGCTCAAGATGCCTCCCTTGATAGTAGCAGTGGCTGGTGGTGCCCAACTGCAGTGCCAAACCATGTGTAAAGGGTTTGTATGGTCCTTGAGGGGTACTAAGTATATGACTGATGTGTATATAGTTTCTTTAGGGAACTGTGATATGGACCATATGGTATTGGGGGTGCAATGGTTATGTACCCTGGGGTCTATACTCTGGAACTTTGAAGACTTAACCATGGAGTTTTTCTTAAAAGGAATGAGACATATCTTGAGGGGTACTAAGAGGACTGAAGTAGGGTGGGCACATGGAAAGGGACAGAGGACTCTCTGTCATAGTGCTCAATTATTTACAGTACATATCACAGCTGTGCTATCTGAAATGTCAGAAAGGAAAGATGAAAAGAAAGAACCTCAGTTGATTTAGTTGTTAAAGGAATATGAAGATATATTTGAGGAACCAAGGGCTCTCCCTCCTCACAGAAGCGATAATCACATAATTATTTTAATGGAAGGGACCTCACTTATAAGTGTGAGACCTTACAGATACCCTGCATTACAAAAAGATGTGATTGAACAAACAGTCAAGGAAATGCTGAAAGCTGGTGTTGTAAGGCCTTCTCAGAGCCCTTACTCTTCTTCAATTGGATTAGTGAAGAAAAAATATGGACCTCGGAGGCTCTGTGTTGATTATAGACAGCTAAATAAGCACACTATCCCTAACAAGTTTCCAATTCCAGTAGTTGAGGAGTTGCTAGATGAACTGTTTGGGGAAGCTTATTTTATCAAAATTGATCTCAGGTATGGGTATTGGCAGGTGAGGATGCTCCAGTAGATGTACCAAAAACTGCCTTCAGGACATATGAAGGGCATTATGAGATTTTGGTAATGCCTTTTGGCCTTACCAACGCACCTTCAACTTTTCAAGCTCTCATGAACCACATTTTCAAGCCCACAATTCATATTGGCGTTCTTTGATGATATCTTAATATATAGTCCAAGCTATAAGCAGCACTTAGTGCATTTGAGGACTGCATTTGAAGTTCTGAGACAGCATACCCTTTTTGCTGAACTAAGCAAATGCAGCTTTGGGAACACCTATGTGGAGTATTTGGGTCACATTATTACTATCCATGGGGTCTCTACTGACCCTAAGAAGATCTCTGCCATGAAAGATTGGCCAACACCTAAGACTCTTAAAGAATTAAGGTTTTTTTTTGGGATTTATAGGATACTATAGAAGATTTATCAAACACTATGGCCAAATCAGTAAGCCTCTGATAATTCTCCTTAAGAAAAATTCTTTCTAATGGAATATGGATGCTCAGAAGGCCTTTAAAACCCTAAAGGAAGCCATGATATCAACCCTTGTATTAGCCTTGCCAGATTTTACAAAGAATTTTATAATGAAAACTGATGCATCGGGTGGTGGAATTGGAGCTGTTCTTATACAAGACCCTCATCCTATTGCATATCGTAGTAAGGCACTATCTTCCAGGCATCAAACCTTATCAACTTACGAGAAAGAGTTCATGGCAGTGGTGCTAGCTGTAGAAAAGTAGAGACCTTACCTGTTGGGAAGACATTTTGTGATCAAGACTGATCATTTCAGTCTGAAATATCTAGTGGAGCAGAAAATTACTACAGCTTTTCAGAGCAAATGGCTAAGTAAACTGATGGAATTTGATTATGAGATATGTTACAGGAAAGGCAAAGAGAATGTGGTGGCAAATGGGTTGCCCAGAATTCCTGCAGCACAATTGTTGGCTATATCCACATCTGCTGTTAGCCCATAACTCTTAGAACGAGTGAGACAATCTTGGCTAACTGATGATAATTTGCAGGGCATTATTAATAGACTGTATTATTAATAGACTGAGCAATGGAGAATCCATTCCTAAATTCACTTACTCTTAGGAGCTTCTGTACAGGAATGGAAGCCTTGTGGTAGGGAGTAATTATGAATTACACTCACATATTATTAAGCTCTTTCATGACTCATCCTTGGGAGGCCATTCTAGGGTGTCTGTAACTATAAAAAGGATAGCTTGCCTGTTTTGGTGCAAGGGCTTCAATAGGGATATAAGGAATTATGTCAGGGCATGCACATTGTGCCAGAGATACAAGATAGATCTATCCACACCTAGTGGCCTATTATAGCCCTTACCTATCCCAGGGGCAGTATGGGTGGATATATCCTTAGACTTTATTGAAGGGCTATCTAAATCAAGAATTAAAGATACCATCCTAGTGGTGGTAGATAGGTTGAGTAAGTATGCCCATTTTCTTCCATTATCACACCCTTTTGCAGTAATCACTGTAGCTTAACTCTACTCTGATAATATCTTCAAACTTCATGGGGTCCCTAGGACTATAGTTAGTGATAGGGACCGGGTTTTTCTCAGTTAGTTTTGGCAAGAGTTCTTTAGACTGCAATATCTGGCTTTATATATGTCAACAGTCTACCACTCGCAAAGTGATGGCCAAACAGAGGTGGTTAACAGGAGCTTGGAAGGGTATTTAAGATGTATGACAGGTGAAAAACCTCAGGATTGGGTTTGATGGTTGCCACTGGTAGAATGGTGGTATAACTCCAATTAGCATTCCGCCATTGGTATCACCCCCTTCGAAGTGGATTACGGCCAGCCTCCTTCTCTCCATGTTCCTTATGTGGTAGGAGATAGTTCAGTGGAAGATGTGGATAGGAGGCTGAAGGCTTACAAAGAATGTATTAAAATGCTCAAGTATCATCTCACTCGGGCTCAGCAAAGGATGAAAAAGCAGGCTAACAAACACAGGGTTGACAGACACTTTTAGGTAGGAGATAGGGTTTATATGAAACTACATCCTTACAGACAGCATTCAGTGGCTCTTAGGTTGAATCCGAAGCTCGGTCCAAAGTTCTTTGGACTTTTTCCCATTCTGGCTAGGGTGGGAATGGTGGCTTATCGTCTCCAACTTCCACCACAAGCAAAAATTCATCCTGTTTTCCATGTCTCCCTGCTAAAGAAATATGTGGGTGTTGCACCTCTGTGCTGGGTCTGTTTCTGAAGTGGACAAGCTGGGCTTGCTAGCTGCTGAACCGGTAGCGATTTTGGCTCACAAATTGGGCAAAAAGGGCAACAGGGCTGTCGTCTACTTACTCATTCAGTGGTCGAATAGGCCAAAAGAGGAGGCCACTTGGGAACTGTACTCTGACATTGAGATGAAGTTTCCCAGTTTCAATCTTGAAGCTTGAGGACAAGCTTCCTTAAGGGGAGGCAAATTGTTATGTGTTGAACGAAGAAAGCACGTGAACGGCACGCACAGGTTGAAAGAGACAGCATATCCTTTTTGCTAAACTAAGCAAATGCAGCTTTGGGAAGACACATGTGGAGTACTTAGGTCATATCATTACTATCCATAGGGTCTCTACTAACCCTAGGAAGATCTCCACCATGAAAGATTGGCCAACACCTAAGACTCTCAAGGAATTAAGGGGTTTTTTGGGATTTACAGGATACTACAGAAGATTTGTCAAGCACTATGGCCAAATCACTAAGCCTCTGATAGTTCTCCTTAAGAAAAATTCTTTCCAATGGAATATGGATGCTCAGAAGGCCTTTGAAACCCTGAAGGAAGCCATGATATCAACCCTTGTATTAGCCTTGCCAGATTTTACAAAGAATTTTGTGGTGAAAACTGATGCATCGGATGGTGGAATTAGAGCTGTTCTAATGCAAGACTCTCATCCTATTGCATATCTTAGTAAGGCACTCTCTTCCAGGCATCAAACCTTGTCAACTTACGAGAAGGAGTTCATGGCAGTGGTGCTAGCTGTACAAAAGTAGAGACCTTACTTATTGGGAAGACAATTTGTGATCAAGACTGATCATTTCAGTCTAAAACATCTAGTGGAGCAGAAAATTACTACAGCTTTTCAGAGCAAATGGCTAAGTAAACTAATGGAATTTGATTATGAGATATGTTACAGGAAAGGCAAAGAGAATGTGGTGGCAGATGGGTTGTCCAGAATTCCTGCAGCACAATTGTTAGCTATATCCACACCTGCTGTGAGCCCATAACTCTTGGAACGAGTGAGACAATCTTGGCTAACTGATGATAATTTGCAGGGCATTATTACTTGACTGAGTAATGGAGAATCCATTCCTAAATTCACTTATTCTCAGGAGCTTCTGTACAGGAATGGAAGCCTGGTGGTAGGCAGTAATTATGAATTACACTCACATATTATTAAGCTCTTTCATGACTCATCCTTGGGAGGCCATTCTAGGGTGTCTGTAACTATAAAAAGGATAGCTTGCTTGTTTTGATGGAAGGGCCTCAATAGGTATATAAGAGATTATATCAGGGCATGCACAATGTGTCAGAGATACAGGATAGATCTATCCACACCCAGTGGCCTATTATAGCCCTTACCTATCCCAGGGGCAGTATGGGTGGATATATCCTTAGACTTTATTGAAGGGCTACTTAAATCAAAAGGTAAAGATACCATGCTAGTGGTGGTAGATAGGTTGAGTAAGTATGCCCATTTCTTTCCATTATCACACCCTTTTGCAGCAATCACTGTAGCTTAACTCTATTATGATAATATCTTCAAACTTCATGGGGTCCCTAAGACTATAGTTAGTGATAGGGACCGGGTTTTTCTCAGTCAGTTTTGGTAAGAGTTCTTTAGACTGCAACATCTGGCTTTACATATGTCAACAGTCTACCACCCACAGAGTGATGGCCAAACAGAGGTGGTTAACAGGAGCTTGGAAGGGTATTTAAGATGTATGACAGGTGAAAAACCTCAGGATTGGATTTTATGGTTGCCACTGGCAGAATGGTGGTATAACTGCAATTGGCATTCCGCCATTGGTGTCACCCCCTTCGAAGTGGTTTACGACCAGCCTCCTTCTCTCCATGTTCCTTATGTGGTAAGAGATAGTTCAGTGGAAGCTGTGGATAGAAGGCTGAAGGCTCACGAAGAATGTATTAAAATGCTCAAGTATCATCTCACTCGGGCTCAGCAGAGGATGAAAAAGCAGGCGAATAAACACAGGGTTGACAGACACTTTGAGGAAGGAGACAGGGTTTATATGAAACTACAGCCTTACAGACAGCATTCAGTGGCTCTTAGGTTGAATCCGAAGCTTGGTCCAAAGTTCTTTGAACCTTTTCCCATTCTGGCTAGGGTGGGAATGGTGGCTTATCGTCTCCAACTTCCACCACAAGCAAAAATTCATCCTGTTTTCCATGTCTCCCTGCTAAAGAAATATGTGGGTGTTGCACCCTCTGCGTTGGGTCTGTTCCTGAAGTAGACGAGCTGGGCTTGCTAGCTGCTGAACCAGTAGCCATTTTGGCTCGCAAATTGGGCAAAAAGGGCAAGAGGGCTGTCATCTACTTACTCATTCAGTGGTCGAATAGGCCAAAAGAGGAGGCCACTTGGGAACTGTACTCTGACATTGAGATGAAGTTTCCCAGTTTCAATCTTGAAGCTTGAGGACAAGCTTCCTTAAGGGGAGGCAAATTGTTATGTTGAACGAAGAAAGCACGTGAGCGGCACGCACAGGTTGAAAGAGGCGCCAAGACAGTTGGAGTTTGTTAGAGGAGGGCTGGCTGTTATGGGTTTAGTTTGAGGAGAGAGGAACTCTTTTTCTTTGTTATATACAAGCTGCACTTGTAATGAAAAGGCATTACGGAAATTCAATGAAATTCTCTTCTCTCTCTCTCACTTTAACTTTGAGTAGAGTCTTCTCAAATCCTTTTAATTTCTCCACGAATTTGTAAGAATTCCTGGAAAACCTATCAGCCTTCACCCCATTTGATGCTTCCTTTGTCAGGGTCGATATTTTCATTGAGGACTTTCGTCAAACAGTTGCAGTGTCCTACAAATTTTGAACTGTTATCCTCTTCACTTCCTGCAGGTAAGAGCTGTGGCAACTTGAAATACTTCAAGGATTTAAGAAACCTTGATATTTGCCGTTTCTATTTACGTACCACCCTCACACTAAAAAAAAATGTAAAGTTAAATTTCACACAATATGGACCCAAGCTTTGTGGTCATTGGGGGAAAAATGTCTTAATTGGGACAAATAAAAGCAGGGTAGTGGTCTCAATGAAAGTAAGGCAGATGTGCAACTAATGTTAGGAGTTCGATTCTTGGGTAGTTGGGTTTTCAAATTTGTTTTTAAAAAATACCCAAAAGGGAGATTTGCTCCATATTTTTCCCACCAAAAAAGAAGCCAAGGGAGGAGTGGCTGCGAGGTTTGCTTCACAGAGGAGCTAATTAGGACTTCATATAGCAAAATTAGACAGAAAATATCATCATAAAAATAGTAATCTAAAAAATTAAAAGCAACCATTTTTTTTTTTTGGGGGGTCAGTAGGGTAGTGCAAATAACATAAGAGGGTCCAAGGGTATTACCGATCTAAAGGACTTTCACAGTTTCACGTGCAGCTACAACTTACAAACCTGAAGACGTGCAATTCCTAGGAACAGTCATATTACTGCCCTTCTCATTATTACATTGACATAGTATACGCTTCTTGATAGCTAAGTTACCTTCCAAGGATGATAGGTGGAATTTCCTCTTGCTGTCAGCTGCTTACATAATCGTATTATGCTCCAAGTGATTCTGTGTGGTGCGCAGCCATCGCTTCAGCCTCTTACCGTTTGTGGTGTCCTCCCTACACCAAACAACCGAGTTAGGAAATGAAGGTTTAGATTCATACCTCGCATCAAGGGCTGCTGAGTCCATTGGATTTGGTATAGTGCTTCTTTGCTTCCGTAGTCTCGATTTCCTACGTTTTTTCTATTTCCCCCTTACGGTGACCTTGTTGAGGTTGCGCACTGAATTGGATGACATTATTCCTGCTCTCCTCATCCTCTGGCTCGTGCACATGCATACTGTGGTCTTCTCTATAAGTCGATCTAGGACGACGGGTTCTTACCATCATATATGTCAATGAACATTGATCGAAAAACCCAATATGACGCCCCTACTTTAGTTTCCCATAGGTTGCTTGAGACAACTTAAGGAACCTTGGAGATCTTCTATGTGCAGGTTGTGAAATCTTGAATGTAATACCATTCGCTCTAGGCATATTGATTGTAGAATGAGTCTTAGATATTTGGGACTTGACACATCCGCTTATCTTCAAGTGTGATCGAGGCATCCATGTGGGTTTAGACTTTAGATGCTTTGCCATCCCCATCAAGGTCCATAGCAGAACTACCAGTAGAGATATCATCCATGCTGACATCATCTCTATTCAGGGTTTGATTCTTGTGTATTTCCTTAGCCAATGCAACATTGGTTGAGATATGGCGAAAGTTCTTACTTAGAGCCCTATCACTGAGCTCCTCTAAAGGGTCTTCCCTCTCTTTCCCATTAAGTTGTATGTCCACGGGATTCATCTTGCTCTGAGCAACGTCTGGGTGACATTCATATAAAATCCCCTGTGAATTAGTGTGCTTCTCAACTTGCTCATTTCCACCATCCTTTCGCCCCCATTGAACTGCCCATACTCTCGCTAGGATTCACAATGCTACTTATTTCGTCAGTGATAGGTAAACTCAAGGGATTACATTCTAAATTACTAATTTCAACATCCTGCAACGGCTCCTTCTCCTTGGATTGAGTATATAAGTGCTCTATTTTACGTAATTCGTTTTTTAGTTCTTCATTATTGGTTCATATCGTATAGCATTCAAAATGTCTTGGTGAGCTTGATCCTTCAAGCCCATTTGCAAAAGAGCTTGGGCTCTCCTAAAATGGACCTTGACATTGAACGGGTCGAGTTTCATGATCAAACCAGATTGCTGTTTAGCCAACTCAAACTCTAGCAGCTTTAACCAGCAAGCAGCAATATTCAGGTTGATAGCAATTGCAAGTTCCTTCATCAAAGTAGCTTCATTCTCATTTAGGGAAACAGACACACACAAAAACTGCATGGCTTTTTCATATGTAATAATAGCCAGCCTATAATCCTTGGTTTTCAAAAGCTTATTACCCTCTTCCTTCAACATTTTCAATTTCACCAATGCCTCACAAGAAGATTCCATTTCCATAATAATCCTTCTGACATCGTCATCAAAATGGTCTTTGATTTGTTCTTCAGTAAAATCAACAAATAAGGGACTAAACTAAGAGTCCATTACAAATAGAATCGATTCTAGGCCAGAACAATTATCACAGATAGCCACCCAACTAGTATGCAAAGGGAAGAAACAGATCTATTTCCACAACTGTACCAGAATATACAACTAAAAGAGACTCAACAAAATCAGTTAAACAGAGCAAACACGCCTGGTCAGATGTTTGGATGTGCACAAATACAATGAGTCAGTTAGCTGTGCTCTACTTGTGTCGCACAATGACCTTAGTGGTGATTCTCCATGAGCAGTGATTAACTGGGGGTATTTCACGAAGATTAGAGGCAC
Source organism: Carnegiea gigantea (assembly GCA_029747015.1). Taxonomy (NCBI): domain Eukaryota; kingdom Viridiplantae; phylum Streptophyta; class Magnoliopsida; order Caryophyllales; family Cactaceae; genus Carnegiea; species Carnegiea gigantea. The sequence continues at coordinate 477,727 of JAKOGI010000273.1, forward strand.
GAATTTGAGGGGGATGGAAGAAGGCTCGATGAGGGCTACAAACCCTAAATTGGAAGGATAGGTAGATAGTAGAAAGGTAAGGCTAGAAGTTACAATTACGGCCCAGGAGGGGATACTCGACCGGCGGTGATTCTCAGGTAGGCCGTCACCGGCGATTCAACCTCTAAAAATGGAGGACTCTGGGCGGGCGAAGCGTTGGCCCAGGAAGTCGGTGAATCGCCAGAGCTTTCGAGCGGCGAACTTCTTTTAAAGCCAACCAATTAAAACAGACAAGTATGCTTTTAGAGAACTTCTTGTTGGTGTATATGTAATTTCTTAATTCACAAAGATATGTGAAGATAACCACTGTGTTTAAAGATCACTTTTAGAAGTTTAGCTTGTGCTTAAAAACACTTACTTGCAAGACAATGTAATGGGTGCGTACGAGGTGGATTTAGTCACACCTTTATCCATATCCATCTTTAAAATTAATATCCATACTTATAGGTGTTGTAAAGATACACCCATATCCATACCAACTGGGTATAGCGGATATATTCAAGTTTTATTTGGGTGCATATAGACAAAAAAGATTTGAACCCATTTTATACCCATGTTCAACATAAAATAGCTAATATCTCACATTAATATCAAGTTTCCAACAACATATTATATCACATCCAATACACCTAAAAGTTTGGCAACCAAAATAATAAATTGGCACTTGACAGTTACAATTTCTAATAAAATCTCCTACCGGAGCTTTGAATACAATGTAGCTGAAAGCAACTAGCAAAATATCCAAGTATCAGTAACAAGCCAAAACTTTAGACAAACAGGTATGAATTTTATATGAGGCAGATATGGCACAAGTATAGGACGGGTGTCGATAAAATGGGTATGAGGCGGGTAGGACCTATGCTCATACCTATACCTATACCTATACCCATTTAGCAATACCCACCCCATGCCTATTTTTTTTTTCCATTTTTAACAACCATATCCATGTCCATTAGGGCTAGTTTTGTGGGTTCAAGGCGAGTACGAGTTTGTTTTGCCATTCCAAAGCTGGTCCATTCTCCATCCAGGTATTTGCTTTCGACTAGAACTACCAGAACTCGAACGTGACGCAACTATTTATTAATTGCAAATTTCATTTTCTATTGGGGAAAAAAAAAAAAAACTTGTGACTATATCCATTAGTTCTATCTGAATATTTGCACACCCAAATTGGATTGAGTCGAGCCAAACATTTTTCAAAGTTTTTCTAATTATTCAATGTCGGCCCTAACCTCTGTATTATCATATGAATTTTTGAACTAATTGATGATAATGCTAAAGTGGCTTAAATCTATAGTTACTTGTCCTCAGTCAAAATTCCGACCAGCAAAATACAATTCAGCCAAGCCACTTAAACGATCTAGCTACCAGTTTAGTTTCACTTCATCTGGTGTTCATTAACCTCAATAACAAACCAAATCAGCCACACCAAATCAACATCCCAATCTTACATGCATTTGTATGTCAAGTAACAGAATATTTTGACTTGCACAATGAAGGTTGTAGTTCACGTGTTCTTGGATGCATAATTACTGCTCTGCTTCTAGATACCAAAATATTATATAAACACACAAAGTGGGTACAAATTGACAACGTAGATGGAAATTTAACCTTCAAATCTGCCGCATAACCTCCCACGAGGTAACAATGTGCATTAAATTAAACCAAAATACCAAATAAGCAGCAACAGCAGGGATAAGTAGTAACAATCTTAAAGAGAGTTAAGTAGCTGCCGAGTGCAGACTAATCTCTTCAGTTGAGATTCAAAATCCAACATGCAGCTAAATCACAGCTCGGTCACAAAAATTTAAAAAAAAAAAAACAAAACAAAAAACAAAAACAAGGCGAAGAGAACAGCCATTGCCTGTATAATCTGAAGCAACTTTAGTGAATGATGCACCTACAAGTAGGCATGAGAAGTCAACACCCGCAACATCAATCTGTTTCAGAGGATGCCACCAATATTTTACTCTGTTCTCGCTGTCTTACAGCATTTCCATGATTTAGGACCATGAAGGACTGCATCTGACAAAAAATGGAGCTGTTGATATATCTCTACAGAAACATGAAGCAAGGATGAACGATCACAGACAACATATGATATTTAAAGAAGTTCCTGTTAGAGGAGGGGGGTTGGAGGAATGAAAAATATACAGCAGTGGAGGCTCAATTGCTGAAGACATGGGTATGCAACATCACCTGCAATGAACCCAGAAGGCTTGTCCCATTTTCCACCTTCAATGCTCAGCCTGCTTGTTATAACTGTTCCATTTGACCATGCTCTGTTGTGTGATATTGACACTGCTTGTGCTTAGAACATAATGGTGTCAATGTCATTCACATTTTCTTATGATGCTCAGCACCGATCTTCAATTCAATGACGCGGCTTCAAGAATGATAACTGACATGCATACAGCAAGACATGAGCTTTAGTAACCCACCATATGCCAACCACAATCACTATTGGCTTGTTTTGTGGGAACTGGTGGATGAAATGAAATGCTTCTCACACAAGAATTGTAAGCCTTCTTTCTTTCGTGGGAGAGAGCATTCGGTGGAGTATAGCTTAGATTAAAAAAGCCCGAAGCGCAAAAAAGAGCAAAGGGTCCTGGGGCATGAGGAGCAGGCTTCGAGGGGAAGGCGCGGACTTTTTAGACGCGAGGCGCACTTTTACTAAAAAAATGCTTGAAAATCATTCCGAAACCATATTCTTTTGAAAATAAGCTAGTTAATGGCATCAAATAAGTGATTTTCACCAACCACCAGAACAAAAAAGAATCAAATAAACATAGCAAAATACAATGAAAGCATTAAACGCAACACAATTGGATTACTAACAATTGAACTTGAAAAACATAACACATGCTGCGAGAGAGAGAGAGAGAGAGAGAGAGAGAGAGAGAGAGAGAGTCCGAGAGAGATAGAAAGACAGGGAGAAAGATTAAGAAGCACAAGAGAGAGAGAGAGAGAGAGAGAGAGAGAGAGATAGAGAGAGAGAGAGTCCGAGAGAGATAGAAAGAAAGGGAGAAAGATTAAGAAGCACCAAAAAAAAAAAAAAAAAACAAGGGTTCGTCATAGGTGTAGCACTGCAGGAGCATCATTTCCAACCTCCTTAAAGCCCCCCCAAAAAAAAACAAAAGGGACTAAAGAAAAACCTTCCATAGCTGTCAAACAATAGAGAAGGAGGGGGAGGCTGAAGAAGGAAGTCTAAAAGAAGGCAAGAGGGCAAAGTATTTACTAGATTGCTGCTACTAGGGTTAGGATTTCCAGCTCCAAACTCAAGTTTAGTATCAGCAATATGCTTTTTGTACTTCCAATAGTAGCTTGATTGAAAGGCTTCCACAAAGTAAAAGAGGGGTTGAGGCCCCTTAAAGTTTTTTTTCCCCCCAAATGGCTATTATGATGTAGAAAGCGCGGGCTTTGTGGGCTTTGTGCCTTGGTCTGAAGCCCAAAAAACTCTAGGCTTTAAGAATAGGCTGAGCTTGACACATTCCAAGGCATAACAGGGTGGGCTTCGGGCTTTTGTAAGCCTACGCGTGCAAACATAGGAGTGTAGATTGCCTTTGAAAAGCCAATCATGCTGGGATTTAGAATATGTAAAGCTTCTGAAACTCAGGAACTGGTAAACATTAAGAAGCTTCCGCATTTTGATAGTTTCTTGCCAAATACAAACCGATTCAAAAAATTTAAGAAATCTTGAACCCGCCACATGACGAAGTCTCCATGATGCTTGACCCAAGAATGACTCTAGGATTATTCATTACAAGAATGCCACAGTCAAACTTAAAGGAAAGTATTACAGGACCATAGTTAGATCATAGTTAGATCAGACTTTCTTAGTTGTCCAGGATAATAGGTGCACACCTTAGACTGGATTCCGATTCAATGCCTTTAATGTAGGTTTTTGTAATTATCTCCTTCAATAGTGTTGCTTCTTCTTGCTGTAGGCTTTCGATGTGCTTAAACTCGTCTAAAGTTGTGGCTTCTTATAGCATTCCCTTTGTATATAACATTATCTATTGTATTCATTTCTAATTCTTTGCTTTTGCTTCAAATGTATTTAAACTAGTTTAGCACTTTCTGTAGGCCTAAAAGATCCCATAAATCGGCCTGTCAGGGGTAAGCAACTTGGAACTCGACAAATTTTTGGGTGGGGGGAGGGGTTGTAACTCGCAAGTCTAGAGAGTAGTTTGAGTCCAGTCTTATTTAATTTGCAATGCCAGGACATTAATCACTCAATACCCTCAAATTCCTCTGAATCTGAATAACCCAAGATTGACTCATCTTTTCCACATTGGCTATCACAACTATGCAACACTGCATCTCAAGACATGCAACTCGCTCCATCACAAAACCAACGGACCAAAAGGAATTGAAATATTTTTAAGGCCAACAACACCATGGCCGCAAATAATCAATGACCAGAGAAAAATTTTATACAGCACTACATATGATCAACAAATATGTTGGTGAGAATCTAAATTGACTAACAGCTTTTTTTTTTTGGGGGGGGGGGGGGGGGGGAACAGCCTGCCAAAAGCTACATTGAGAAGAACAAAAGATTGACCACCGCAAGTGGTAACTTATAGGCATACCTAAGACATGCACACTGACACGAAAGCATTGTAGAGGTCCACTGGTCACCAGTACAATCTAAAGTGAAATTCCACCTCTGCACCATATAGTAAAGCAGAGCAATCAGCGCCAGTAACTTCAATGCGTGTTAGAGGATGCCACAAGCATTCGACTCTCTTTTTCAGCAGCTCTGTGAAGGCCTGTAAATTAAGCAAATAAAACCAAGAGAGTTACCTCTAAGCTCTTGCACAAATGCAAGATTGAGACAAATAATGACTTATTCTCAGCAAATGATGATCTCAAAACAAGGAAGGCAAAAGAAAAGAGAAGCAGCTACATCCGACATATGCTCCCAAGCACCCCGTCTGGAATATCCCATGAATGTATCCAATCATAGCCACCAACTCGTTGCACAAATTTGATCTGTTCGGGAGCTTTCTATAACTTAACAGTAATTTCAATTAAAAAATAAGTAAAATGAAATTAGCAAGAGGGTTGCAGTGAAACTTCATTTAATAACTGTGCAAGATGGAATGGTCGTTACAAATATACATGAGATGGATTGTGCAATGTAAAGATTTAGGAGATTTCTGGAATGAAGAAAACAAGCAATGAAATATAGACAATGAATTACCTCAGTGCTTCCAGGATCCCCTAACGTTACTAGTATGGATAGTTGATCAGGATGACAGGTCTAGAACAAACCATCAACTAAAGCTGAAAGTGAAGACAGTTACGACACTGAAAGAGGAAGAGAGATCCTCAATTCTTCAAGCTTGTAAGGTGGTAGTAAAGAAATCTTTCCCGCCTTCTCTTCATTGAATCTAATCTGAACATATTGAAAGAGCAATATCATGCATAAAATTGTCCCAAAAGCAGAACATCACAGAACAGCAAAGTAGTAGTCTTTTGCTTGGTTTTCTAATTCAAAGCTTACCATAGATACATCTGATGGCATCCAGATGGACAAAATTCGGCAAATGTTTGATTCTACGAGCAATTTCTTCCACCTAATGAACCAATTAGTATTAAAAGCTTCAGGCACTGTGGGGAAATATACTTTGCATCGTGGTGGAATGTTGGTGGTAACCAAAATGATGTCTGGGTCACCACTGTAGCATAACATACATAAATTTGGGGTATCAACAGTAACATCGGCTAAACCATCACAATCATTCAAGGCCAATTCTTTCAGCCGAACACCATGTATACGGATGTTCTCCAGTAAATGACGCGAACAAAGAGTCAGTATTTCTAGTAGTGCAAGCCCTGGAAGTAATTTAGCAAGAGTTTCATCTCTAATAGCAGCACCACATAGTTGAAGACTCCTCAGGTTACTTAATGTAGCATGAATGTTCCATGGCCAAGAGGGCTCCATTTTGTACTCCGAATAATTCTCGTTGCAACTGTAGTAACACAAGCGAACAAGATTTGATGACTCCACATTGATCGTTCCACCTGTTTCTACTTTCCTCCAAAACTCAAGCATCTTGAGTTTACTAAAATGAGGAATCAAAATACTTTTAAGACTGTAGCACCTCTTAAGCAATAACCTATCCAGCGGGCAAGCATTGATGATATGTTGGAGCACAGTCTCCTCCATAGTGACATCATATAAACTCAGACATTGAAGGGAGATAAGCTTGCTGGGATCATAGTAAGGTATCTCAACCCTAGAGCATGACAGTGATTTCAAGGATTTTGCAGAGAATATAATGGCGGGCAATCTGTAGTTAATGGAATCCTCGAGAACGATGGAGAACGATGGAGAGAGACAACTCCTCCACTTGATTCTGCACTGCAATTCCAAGCCATTTATCAATCTTGGGAGCCAAATCATGACTGACAGCTGGAACTTTAACTGTAAGTTTTCTTATAGACAGGCTCTTCAAAGAATAATTTTGCATGGTAGTTTCTATGAAACTCAGATACTCATCCTTGGTTTCTTCATCAAACCACTCTGGGTGGTTCTCCCAGAGACTCAAATTACGCTCCGCATCCAATCCTTTCTTAATGAAGTAAAGTGGCTGAAAGTCCAGAACTGGGCATGTACATCAAATACTGCTCCATCTCTTGGACAAGATGGTCGTTCTGCAAGCCTCTTTGGTACCCAGAAACGAAATGACATTGTGGATAACGAAATCAGGCAAATCCGATAACCTATCAATTGGATTTAGCCTCCCAAGTTCTGTTTTCTTTCCTTGGGTTATCATTTTGAGTTGGGAATTATATCGAGCCCGTGGTCTGCAATTGTTTGTGTCCTCCACAGTCGTTTAGATTAAGCAAAATTCAAACCCTAAATCGACGGGATTCACAGTGATAATCAGTTAAAGTTCCACAGAAAGAAAGGATGCAAATCTTTGAGAGAGGGAATTGTTGTGGGATGAGTCCTTTGATATAGCAGAAGGTCCGGAATAAAACCCTAAACAAGATGGATCTTGGGCCTATGCTTCTATTTGGGAGAGAAAAAGGCGTTCAGCTTTCATAATTTTTCCCGCCAAAAATAGCAGCCTAGACTAGAGAAGGCGTTTGGGTTGCTTTTTTTTGGGGGAGGGGGGGAAGGGAAAGGAATAATTTATTTATCATTCACAATAAGTAACACGTAACTTACAATACATATTCAACTAAAATAAATGTAATCTTTAATATCAAAAACAAAAACACTAACTTGAAACACGTTGATCGTTTATCTTTTTACTTTCGCTGTTTTCTAATATAACTTGGAGAAGAGATTCACATATCAGTTGCGATTTCTTGACTGATGGTGATTTGCTGATCTAACATAGCACTCTTGGACGAAATACTCTTCAACACCAAAGACTATATTTGAAAGATCAAAATCTATGAAAGAACCGCTTCAACATGTACAATTGATCAATCTCTTCCAAATTCATAAAGTTGCGCAAAAAAAAGTAGTCATATAAAACTCTCACAATTGGGGAGACATATACAACTTTTACAAATAGAGAGACTGATTAGTCTCTCAATTGGAGAGACTATAACTAACACTACAAATAAGATTAATATCAAAGCAAAGAAAGGTTAGAAATGGTCAAAGGACCAACCATCCCCTTCTTCACATTTAATTCGTAAAGAAAATTGCTGCTTTTTTATGACAACAATGATGGAGAGAAGGGTTGGAAATAGAGAAGAAGGCATTGGGTTGCTTATTCTATAAAAATACTGTGATTTGTAAATGCGCCAACAAAAACAAAGAGGCTGTCTTAAAATGTGGCAATGCCTAAAATGAGGGCTTTGGGGGGGGGGGGGCGGACTTAATTCCTCCGATATTTTGGTATTCTCCTGGAATATAAATGAATAAATCACTAAACTTTGTTATAAGAGTTTCTTATTGGTTTACTTCCTGTGTCTTGGTCTTTGGTTTCTGGTTTATCAAAATTGAGCTGCTGTTGACTGATGAAGGAATTAAACTTTCCCATCATAAATTTTTTAAATTCCAATGACTCAAACTCGAAACCTTATTTAAGGGGAACAAATGTCAAACCACTTGAATCAACCTATGTTAATTATTCGTTTACATTTTTATATGTACATAATATGCAAAAATGAGCAACGAAAAGAAAGAAAAGATTATTAGAACACCATAAACTTTGAATTTTTTTTTTTTAAATGTGTGACTTGTATAAGTTATCTATGTTACAATGTAAGTTTGTTTTTTTTTAAAAAAAAAAAGAATTCGTTAAATGTACTATGAATTCGTTAAATGTGCTATAACGTTAACCCAAAGAGCATGGACATTTCGTGTGCACAATCACACAAATATGTACGTTCTTGTTCAACTTAAATGTAAGTAGAAGATGTCAGCTTTTAAGAGTCACAAAAACAACACAAGCTGGCTTAATTCAGTTCAAGCTAAGGTTAAAAACATTGGCTCCTTGAGTTTCAACTTGATGTTCGATTGACTCACTTTGGTCTTCATGTTGCAATGCCACCATGTCTAGGGCAGTAAATGGTGATGGGATAACTATGTAGTGAACATGCATTCATGTGGTCATGTTAGAATCTCAATATTTGTCTCCGAAATTTGCTTCGACATGAGAAAGAAATTTACTCCCCATGGAATAACGAGGTAGTCAACATGCTTTCATGTGATGATGTTAGAATCTCAATGTTGTCTCCGAAATTTGCTTCAACATGAGAAAGAAATTTACTCCCGAACTAAAATAAGGTCTTGCATATATTTAGCAAACTCTCCATGTATCTAGAGATAGGCTAAACTCACCATTACGACCAGTGTAATCTGAATTGAATGTCAAGTTCATCAAAATCGTCTACTTCATACTTTGCCATCAAGCTTGAACACTCGGCACATATAACCTCAAAATCTTTGAGGGGTTCCTGCAAAGACTTCACCTTCTTTTTCAGCATCTCCACAAGCACCTGTGCTCCAGGAAAGTGAAAATTCAGAAAGGAGGTCAAAGAATAACCAACGGATAGGGAGTCTTGGAATTCTCCCATGTTCCTAGACTAGCAAGAAAAGGTTTAAAAGGTCAATATCTAATAATTATACCTAACAATAACTGACCCGATCCGAAAATCCGACCCGAACCCGCTCGAAAATTTTGGGTTTTGAACACGATTTTTTCGACACGAACTCGAAATTAATCGAACCCGAAAAACCCGCAAATTAGCAGGTCAAACCTAACCCGAACCTGCACCCGCCCGCTTGACCCGAACATTATGTCATTTTTTTTAATCATCTTTTATTTTCTTCTTAACTATAATGGTTTATTCATTATATCAAATCGCTTGGACGCATATTATATAACTATCGCATCATCTCACAAATTAAACAATAAACAATAGTACCCTTATTTTTTCAACTCTATTATTATAAAAGAATATCATACACAACTTATAAATTAGACAACTAAAAAAAATGGATATGAAACGATGTGAAACAATGATCTTCTTCAAAGTAAATCAAGCAAAATAAGCCAAATACTAGAATCCTATATTTTTTTATTGAAATGAATGTGTCTAGTATTACTTTAGATAAATTACTCTACAAAATTCAAATTTTTGATGTTACAATTAAACATAATATCTTGTACTTCTCTAATTTACTTTTGTTTGGTTTCCATTCTAATTCACCTTTAACTACAATACTAGGGGTAGGAAATGGGCATGTCATGTTTGAATTATAATCAATCTCTTAATAAAGTATACCTCATTAGGTAATGGTATGTTGGTTAACAAAGATATCAAATTATTAAATGAGTTATTAGTAGGCCCAATTGCTCTGACCCATTAAGTTGCTGTAGACAGATCGACCAATATTATTAATGGTCTAACCCATTATTGACCTTATTATAATGTATGGGCTGACCACCCAACCTAAACGTGACCCAAGTCTTTGCTCGCTCAGGCATGACGTTCATATACTATAATGAAAAGTTTGAATATTTTTAATATTCTTTTAAGGAATCACAATTGTCATGTTTTTTTTATTAAATACTAACAATTTCAAGCAATAAATATGCCTAATTTTTAATTTTGGAAAAAAGAAAAATGATTAACAAAAAAGGCACTCTAAACTCGTTGGGTCGACCCGAAACCCTCAAAATCGAAATACACCTGCCCGTATTTTACCCGAATCTAAAATACACTCGGCCCGTATTTTACTCGAACCCGAATACACCCAACCCGTATTTAACCCGTCCACCCGAATTGACAGGTCTACTAACAATGGATCGACAAGAACCACTTTAGGTAGTGCTCTGATTTCTTCTAGATTCACACTCTCAGTTCAATGTAGCAAGCCACAGCCATGTAAGTCTAAAGTTTGCTTCAATGACAAAGCTACAATTAGGCAACTAGTATCAAATATCAATGTTTATCTCACTACTGGCATATGGCTGGGTTTAGCAATGAACAAGAAATGTTAAAAATGAGAATACCCTGCCTATGTCCAAAAAATGGATACATTCTACTTCTTAGGACAAAAACACAAATTCCTATGCAGATACATGTACACATATATATTCAGAAAACACAAGCATCTCTCCGAAAGGAGGAGGGGCCAAACCAGAAAGAAAATAAAGGAGCGGTAGAACATGGAGGGGAGCAGAAAGAAGATTTCCTCACTAATTGAGATTTCCTCTGAAACCCATTTTGCAAGAGAGTGCCCAAATTGTGAACAACCCCCTTCCAAAACTCTAAACCATGTTGGGAATTTCTTACAGAGAGCAAAGAGAAACCGGGTCGCTTGGGGGGGGGGGGGATATTGCATAGACTATATAATTGCATATACTGAAATAAACAATCAAAAGGAAAAAGAATAATACCTTAATAAAGTTGTTCTCAAAATCTAAACTTGTCGTGATTGAAAGTAGTTCAGGACGAAAACCCCAAAATAGCCCATCAAGGAATGCTGTAAGTGAAGATTGTGTGGGTGTCCCTTGCTCTATCAGGCACAGTTTGTGTTCCCTGACCTCAGTAGGTGACCCATAATATTCAAGTCTGGGCACATTAAATTTGCTCTTCAAAGTGCCAGGAAAAATGTCAGTGGTTCTAGTATTACATAAATCATAAATAAAAGATTTTTTTCCTCATTTGTGGTTTGATTCGAACTGTGCAAAGCAAATGATCATAATTAACAAGAAATGACTAAGGCGATGAAGCTTATAACATTAACATAACATGGATACATTGCTTACTAAAATAATGTTCAAGAGCTTACAGATGTTTGATTTCTTCATCAGAAACTTTTTCAACTTTACAAGCCACAAAGAGCTAACGTAGTCTGTAGCTATATGGAAGTAGGCAGCACGCTCAGGGTGGGTGCTTGAGAAAGATAAGGATGTCTTATAGTCACCACTGTAACAAAATGACACTAGATGTGGGGCATTAATCACAGCATTTTGTAAGGCCCCATAATCGTCCTAGGTCAGTTTCTTGAGGCAACCATTTGAGATATCAATGCTGCTTGGCATGATGCACGAATGAAACTCTAACTTCTCTAGGAAGTGAAGCTCAGAAATGACATTTAGAAAAATCCCCTCTTTAATGGCAGCACAATACAAATGCAAGTTCCTCAAGTTTCTCAGTGCAACAACATCCATCTTACATGGCTACGGCTCCTCATTACCATGGTACAGAAAGTTTCGAAGTTTGCCTGCTCTTTCCAAGTTGATCGATAACCCTACTTCTATGAACAACTCTGTACAAATTCAAGTTCTCAATTTTACTTGAACTGGGGATTGAAATATTTGCAACCCGAATGCATCAGTCAATTTTCAACTCAGTCAATGGCAGAAAGAAATGAAATGTTGAAGCATATCTTCATCTCCATGAATATACCGAAAGGTCAAAAGTTGAAGGGCAGTACGCTTGATGACCCCATAATGAGGTAAATTAACCTTAGAACACCGCAGACGCTTTAGTGACCTTACAGAAAACAGTACTTCTGACAATGAGTACTCGTCAATGAAAAAGGTGAGACTCAATTCTTCGACATTGCTCAGCACCAGTAAGTGAATCCACTTATCTATGACAAGTCCCACATTTGGATCAAGCATCGGAAATTCAAGTGAAAATCTCTTTATGCATAGGTTCTCTTTGGAGTATCTTAGTGTAACACAATCTACGCAACTTACAAGCTTATCAACAGATTCATTGTCATAGTATCCCAAATCATGTTTGTTCTAAATCACCTTGTCCTAAGAATCTATTTTTTCCACGATGAAGTAATCAATCTAAAAATCTAGAAAGGGGTAGTGCACCAAATACTTGCCCATTTCTTAGCCAAGATGCTAACCCTACAAGCCTCTCTAGTGCCTAGAAAAGAAAGAATACGGTGAAGTATAAAATCTGGCAAATCCGAGATCCTATCAACATGATCACTCGTCCCATTGGATGTTTTCTTTGTACGGGACGCCATTTTCACTGAGGACTTTCGTCGAACAGCTGGTGCGCTCATCAAATTTTTTGAGCTTCATGCGTCTTTACACTATGCAACTAGAAAATAGAAACAATACTAAAATTAACACTAACAAGTGACAACCGGACTTTTTTTCCACCCTGTTCGACACAGTGCGACCTGGACCCAAATAGACTAGGAATGTGAAAGTAAAATTCTCACTTACAGAATTGTCCTGGTTCTACAACTGGGAAGATCTTTTCTACACCAAAGTAGGATTTGTAGGAAAATGAAGCATCTCACTTTAATTGCTAAAAAAGAGGAAAGCTTGTGCTACTACTGATGTGTGACCGTTGAGCCCCAGGCCATGTTTGACAAGTACATGTTAGCCACTGTTTTTTGTTTTTTTTGATTGACTGAGCAAACAAAGAACACATACAAGGATGGCTAACAGGAGAAAGAGGTTTTTTTTTTTTTTTTTTTTTGAAAGACTTGTGAGTTGTTAGTTATTTATATTAACTATTAGCAAACTTAGTTGTTTATACATGGGTGCCAATTAGCTCAATTGGTAAATCTTTGTAAGTTGGTAGAGAGTTGGTTAGAATCTCTCGTACGTCGGCCCTTGTGACTCCCTTTATATCCCCCAAAAAAAAGAAAAAATGGTTGTTTGTATTAATTGTTTGCACTAACGATTGTCGGCAGAAAGTGTTAGGTGAACCAGGCTATACGTAGCAAATTAACTATTTAAGTAGCAAATAACTATTTAAATGAGCAATTAGGGAAAATATGGTCAGAAAGTTCAACTTCTTTTTAGGAAAAAGGCATACGCAATAGTATTATATCAACCCCCTCTAGTGTAGTGATGCTAGCTGGGAAATCGAATTATGGCACAAGTTCGTCACCCGTCACCGGAGACATTTTAGCAATCAAATGAGCAACGGTATTCCCCCCATGCCTTACGTGACTAGATAAAAGAGAGGTGAAAGATTGAACTAAACTCCTAATGTCATCAAAAAATAAGATCAAGTTGTGCTCTGCCTTGAACTGGTTTTTGCAATCTTGAGATATATAGTCCCACGAGAATTTGGTTCTATGACCACCCTCTTACTGGAAGCTTAACTATTAAGTTAGTTAACTGATGTAAATTTTTAAAGATAATATCTTCAAAGGTATTTTTAAACCAAAAACTATAAAACTACTTTCGAAGATCATGAGCTAATTTTATTAGTTGTATAGAACGTTGCTTGAAATCCAAATGCTAGCTTACTAAACACAAAAGAAACATCAAACACTTGCCCAAATGGTCTTTTCGAACATAATTAGGCCCTATTCGGCAAAATGAGTGTTGGGATAACTGATAGTTGTTTACGTTGCAAATATTGTTTTTGTATTAGTTTTTAGTGAATAGCTATTGAACTATTTTATTGATAAGATGTGTTTGGTAAGACTAATTATCGAGGCAGCAGATACATGTAAAATGAAATATAAAGGTGCATATATTGCACAATTTTTTATGAGTAAATTTATTTAATTTTCAAGGAATCAAACTTTAATTGTTTTTTTTTTAAAGAAACCAAATATTCTAGCACTAAACAATTTAAAAAGCACACATCATACCTTTACTATGTTAGATTTGTCTTTTTTTTGGGTAATTTCTAGTCCACCCTTAAAAAGCACTACCTTATTAATTGCAATTTCCATTGACTCACTCATATAAATATGCAAAAAAAAAAAAAAGTCTATGTTAAAGAAAAAAGAGAATTCATATGAAAATGTGCAATCTGGTGTTGGACATAGGAATGAAAAAAGGTGGTCAAGTAGGCAAGCACATGCCAAAGTGAAGTCCGTGCAGCATTCTTTTAATGGGTAGTTTAGGAACGCACTCATGGTGAACCACTATTTCGCACCCTCAAACATTATGGTCTTACTTGGAAAAATTAGTTATTTAGGTAGCGGATAACAATTCAAATAGTAGATAGCTTTTAGGTAGCTGATAACATTTTTAATGTAACTATTAGCAGATAGCTATTTAAATTAGCAGTTAAAATAAATATGTTCATAAATTTAACTATTGGACTAGTTGATTAATGTAAATTGACGTAAAAAGATATAGATAATTTTCAAATATATAATTTTCAAAGGATATTTTTGGCCAAAAAATAAATAAAAATGAAACACCACTTTTGAATGCCAAAAGCTAATACTGTGAGTTTTTCAGAAAAACTGCCTAAAATCCTAAACGATACTTGAAATGCTAGTCAAAGTACTATGTTATCAAGTACTAGAAATTAACTAATTAATGTATTGACTTGGTCAAAACACTGAACGCTACTCAAAACGCTATTGCCGAACATGACCTACAACACTTAACGTTTTTCAGATGCTCCCTCAAACGCTCATGCATATCATTAAACATTCTTTTATCGAACGTTAATAATGGAGGGAGTTAGTGTTTTTACTAGTCAAAACACTAAACTCTAATGCAGACATTGTTACCAAATAGGGTCCCAGGCCATGTTCATTTCAGCATTTAGATTTAGTGGTTAGCGATCAACAAGGATTTACTAATGATTAACATTGTTTATCAACGGTTAGAAATAGCAGTTAGTGGTTATCTGCGGTTAGTAGTAGTTATGAGTAACATTTAGAGATAACAAATAATAGTATAGCGGTTACCAAGTACTTTAATTTCTTAATGCTAAAACAAGCAAACCCTTATACCCTGCTCGGCAAAATTATCTGTTGAGGTAGCGGATAGCAATTTGGATAGCAGTCAATGTTTCTAATTTAGTTGTTAACGAATAGCTATTTAGATAAGCAATTAAAACTAAAGTGTTTGGTGAATTTAGCTATCATGCTAATTGACTAATGTAAATTGACATAAAAGGATATAAATAATTTTCAAAAATAAAATTTTTAAAGGATATTTTTTGGCTAAAAAATATGAAATGCTACTTTTAAGTGTAAAACGTTAATACTATTAGCTTTTCAAAAACGCTGTTTAAAACGCTAAGCGCTACTTAAAATGCTAGTCAAAACATTAGTTTACTGAACACTAAAAATTAACTAATTAGTGTATTGATTTGGTCAGAATACTAAACTCTACCCAAAACGCTGTTGCCGAACACGGCCTTAGTCTATTCACATGTACTAGATTAATCTTACGCAAAATCGTGTATAATGGTTGCAATATATGCACGATATACATAAATAGTTGTTTGCCAAAATCTTTTTAGTTAAGTTTCTTCAATTCGTATCAAAAGTTTCCTTTTGTCTAAAGAATATATTAGCAAGAATCTGAAATAATGACTTTTATAACAACAAAATCTCCCCGCATGCAGTACTCCAAATTTACTATTGTATTCTCCTTCCATATATACTGCACTGTGTAAGAAATATATAGTGATCCTCCCAATTTATCATTCGTGCACGAGAGATCAAAGGAAGGAATTAAAAACCAAAAAAGAACAAAAGAAAAGAAAGCTTTCAGATCATGGTTTGGCGGCTGGGAAATCATTCAAAGATGATTATGGTGATTAGATTTTTGGTTTTTTGGTTGATTTTTGGTGGATTACACGCAATTGAAAGTAGAGTGGAACCATTTTCATCCAATTACGAAGATTTGGAGCTTGAAGCACAACTTAAAATCTTGAATAAGTCGCCCATTCAAAGTTTTGAGGTATGGCAGCAAAAGTCTGTTTCACAGGCATATGAATGTGCTTTCTGACTTTAGATTTATTTTGGGGTTTCCATGGAGATGTACCTGATTAGGGCAAATTTGCATCTAACAGTGCATGCAAGTAGTAACTTTTACAGTTCAAATCAACTTAACGATGCATGTATTAACCAAAAATTGATAATCTAAATCATAAATACACTTGTAAAGTTTATCTCCATGGTTATTTAGTCCATTCTATTTGAAAGCAAACATCTATATAAAAACTAATTGTGCTTGGTGATGTTGGTGCAGAAAGAGGATGGAAGTACAATTGACTGCATTGACATCTACAAACAGCCTGCTTTTGACCACCCTTTGCTGAAAAACCACAAACTTCAGGTACCCAATCAAACATGCTTCATTCAACTTAGTTCAGATGAAATTAATTTAATTTGTTGAATTATGTTTGCAGTAATGAGAGTAACTTGGAGATAATTAATTTGTGCAGATGAAACCTAGCTTGCTTCTTCAAGAAAAAATGGTGATGCCAACACTTGAGCTCAAGGAGGAAGATGATATTAATCTGTCCAACTCAAAATCGAAATCGAAATTTCCTGGGTGCCCTTCAGGAACGGTTCCCATTCGAAGGACCCAAAAGGAGGACCTGATTAGGGCAAATTTGCCTTCGAGACACAATCCTCCCATGGCTAATGCCCTACCTTCGCATGTCACTGCCCCACAAGGCGTTCATGTATGTTCATCATTACTTCAATGTCAATTTCTGTATAAAACAGACTCATTTTTTTTTAAAAAAAAATATAAGTTAAGCCATTAAACACCTCCTTGAATCAGTGAAAATTATGCAATAATATTGGATTTATAAATATGATATTATGATACCCCTTGGTTTTTTTTTTGGGGGGGTGGGGGGAGTAGGAAACAAATCCTTCCCACCTCCCCCTCTATTCCACATAGTTACCCCAAGACTATAGTCATGTCTCCAGAATAATATCATTGTTTGCATAAGCTAGTGCTAGTCTGTGTAAGACTGCCTACATCTAAATCTCTCCAAATCTGACGAAAGTGAAACTCACACTAAGAGTCTCAATTGCTTCGTCATAGTGATTTGTTTATCAATTGCTTGTTTATCAATACCATAGTCTCGATGAATTGCTTGTTCATAGCAACTTATTTACTAAAAACTTAATTATCTAGGTAGCATAAACACTCTCCATTGCTTTTATGAGCCAATATATGCTTGTTAGACCTCTTTGAGCAGGGAGTACTGCAATACAATTTTAATGCCCTTTTTTGTATATCCTACAATACAATTTTAATGTTATATATGTAGTGATCAAATCCATATTCGATGCCATATAGCATGCAGGAATTAGTACTCCACAGGGAGCAACTGAACAGTATTTAGGAGCAAGGCTGGCTCTCACTGTCCATAATTTGACGATGACGATTCCAGAGCAAATCAGTACAGCTTCAGCTCGAGTTGGCACTGGCGTTGCTGCCCCCTTCAGCAGCATTGAATTTGGATGGACTGTAAGTTGGCTCCTGATTAGCATCTCCTGTTATCATACATATATATTTCATATCAATTACAAAATACACGTAACACACCTAATATATCAGTGTAATTAATTATTGGAAACTATATTAATTATTAACTATAAAATTAAAGGATTCATCGGCTATACCAATGAATATAGAAGACACTGTGAATACAGATATTTACATGACTAAAGGAAATCGCAAACAATATGGTGATGATCTACATAACTTTACAGTATCTTTTTCAACAATTTTTCATTCGCTTAATGCATGATACATCACATTTTAAACCGAATCAAGGAAAAAATTATCATTCCTTTTTTGATTCAATTTAGGAAATATGATACATGCTTTTTTTGTGAAAATTTATCATATGATCAGTCGGACTGCATACAATGTTGTTTTTTGTACCTAACAATTTTTGTCGTTAATAAACTGATTAGTCCCTCTTTGTCTACTAATGTTGCAGATCAACCACCAGTTATATGGGGACTTAAACCCTCGTACTTTTGGTTTGTGGACAGTAAGCATAACTCACACACACTTGCATATCTGGCATTATTTTAAGTTCAATAAAGAATTTAATTGTGAATATTATGACAAAACTGAGTTCTTATGCTGATATGTATGTATAGGCAGATGGATATGAGAAAACGGGATGCTTTAACATGCTTTGCCCTGGATTTGTCCAAGTGTGCCAGCAATGTATTCTAGGACAAGCGATCACAGATTTCACAGAATGTGGGAAGGAACTCAAATACTTATATTTTGCGATAACCAAGGTAATAATCGTAGTCTCCATATTTAACTACGTCCAATATCCCATCCAACACTTATAAACTTGTTCCATATTTAGGCAGGAGTCACTACTAAGTTGGATCTAAGCATATGTACTTAGAGAATTTATCTGATCGAGCTACTGCTGGTCTACAAAGGGATAAAACTCTTTCACAATAAATTTTTTCTATTCACGAAACTCAACAGAGGATGTCATTTGGAGAAACAAGTCTCAAACCATGTAAAACTAACTTGTATTGATATTTAGAGAATTTATGCATGTGTACAATGTTAGCTATAAAATGATGTCCTCTTAATTTCTTGATGAATGGCAGGATCCAAAGACACTTAATTGGTGGTTAGTACAATCTGTGCCGCAAGCAGCAGACGTTTGGGTGGGATATTGGCCAAAGGAATTGTTCCATAACTCGTTTGAGTTTGCCACTAATGTTCAGATTGGGGGCAAGGTGTTTAGCCCGTCCCTTGAGCCAGCCAAGACCCCTATGGGTTCAGGTCATTTTGTGCCCGGAGACTCCCTGAAAACCGCAAGTGCTGATTTCAGACTAGTTGATACATCTTTTGGTTTTACTTCGGATCCTAAAATGGTTGTGGTGACTGATATGCCCGATTCGTATCAAGCTCAGTACCTTAATGGTACTAACGTCATCTTTGGAGGGCCCGATATCCAAAAGAGTACTTCAAATAATTGCCAACATAAGATTGGCAACATAATATTTGTTTTATTTATTTCTATTTTCTATAACTCGATTTTAACCCAAATTTAGATTTATTCAACTTTTTCTATTGTAAAAAGGTAAGGTCGTGAAAATTTTATGGATACTTATAAGAATATTTTTACGTGTTTTTGTGTGTCTAGGGCGTTATATTTATTAGGTTCATACCGATTCGATTGTAGTCTTTTCTATGTTTGACTCCATGTAGTCAAAGACAGAAAAAATTCAATCCTTATCATGAAAGTTTGCCAATTTGAGATTTGAATAAAAGGTTTAGGTTTATGTGGCATGTTATTTTTAGATTATCGAAGCGCTTCCTATGCAAACTTCCTAAAGCAAAGCACGTCTTCTTCTCTTTCCACCGCTCCAATCTACTTCTGTCTCTTTAATTTCTTCCTTGATCGAGGTGTTGTGGAGTTCGGATGGTTGGTTTTTCTACCATCCTAGCCGTGCTATCTACCATATTCCTTGTTTTTTATGTAGTAGTATCTTATATTTTTAGTTAAGTCACCCCTCTAATTGGAGAGTTGTTTTTCCTCTCGGACTGTGAGAGTTCATTTTAATTTGCAATTGTTATGATCTACTGTTGTGTACTTTTTACTGGTTTACAAGGGATGATTACCCCACAATCGCAAAGCGACTCTTTAATGGAACTCAACACTTCAAATATAACCCGTCATATTAGAAGAATATATCTTCTCAGAGGATTAAACTAGATCAACAGATCTATTCTAAAGATTATGTTGTTAGAAATACGTGGATCTCTTCTCCATGTTAAGAAAACAGTTGTTGCTCGAGCGATCAGGGATAAAGATTGTACTTTGATATTAGGCTTGGTATTTTGCTTATATTTGACTGTCGTAGATGCAAGATGGATAGCTTGATAAATTCTTCCCTTTCAGTAGCCCGAAAAAAGGGTGTCATATATCTACTTTTGACCAGTAAGATAATCAATTATGAAAAGATAAAAAATAATTGAGAAATTACCAAGCAAAACGAAAAAAAAAGGAAATTAAGATACAAATCAGTCAGCTTTGGGAAGTGAATCATCAAATTTGCTATGAGAACATGAATAATACTAAAGTTTTAGGAAACTGGCGGTCAAGTTGAATTTCATGCAATAAAGACAGATTTGTCTCGATGTTAATTGGCGTGGAATTGGAAGCCGGTCAAGTTTTGTCGTGGAAAAATCAGCTCCTAGGAAGATGATCTATTTACCGTCTCCCAACTGGTTGGGGGGACGGGAGAATCTATTTTGAGACAGTAGATAGGAAGGTGTACTGTTATCTTCGAATTTTATCAAATTGTATGTCCTAAATTAGGGACTATGGTCCTGGGTTCTGGTTTTTAAATCTTAGTTTCTATTTTAGGAGATAAGGTGGTTTGAAAATTTAAAAAAGAGAAGGGTGAGGGTTCTCCTATCCAACGTTTTCTTTCCAAGAGATGCATTTTCATTGAGGAATTTCGTTGAATAGGTTGATTGCACTGCAAAATTAGAGTCGTCACGTCCTTATATATAGTTTGCTTTGCTCTTACCCATAAGAATAATAAAAGATCACAAGATTGGAATTCTGAAAAACAAGTGCCACACCACTTACTGGTATGTATAGGCAGAATTTTGTTTAATGGACAGAATTGGAAAAAAAAGTCTTAATTCTATATAATGGCGGAAAATATTTTCTAAAAACATATATTATACTGCGTGGCTGGCTTGTTCTTGGAAATAGATGAAAGATAAACCCTACAAGTTTGAACTGGTATGGCTATCCAAGGATGAATGCAAGGAAATTATTGGTCAACTACGGAGGAGGAACAAGGCGCGTGTTCCTCAAAAATTGTAGCATGTTAAACGGCCCTTACAAAATGGAGTGGCTCCTGTTTTCGCGCAATCAAAAAGGAAATTCCAATGACTGAAAGGCAACTCAAGCAAAGGTCCTGAAACTGAACTCCCATCTAGTGCTGACAATTTGGAGTGATGCATAAACCTCTCAAGGTGCTTAGGCGATCTCCATAGACCATGAGAGACTTTTTGGTACATGAGGCCAAGGGTCAATGAACTTCAACATGGGGATCACAACACTGTATCAAGGGCTTTGAAAATAAAGATCCGAATGAGATTTGTTGGTTAGTTTTTGCAGTGAGAAAGGTGAAATGTCGTCCTCCACAATAATGGGAGATTTGCCTAAGTCTCGTCTCAATTGTGACTGAGGGTTGATTTGATTAACTAAGCTAAGTTGCATTAAAATGCAAATTTAAACTATCTTCACTACAAATGAGGGCGTTAAATACAACACAAACAATAAACATTAAACTAATCTAGCTATCATCCAACGAAACACAAACAATAAGCACTTAGCACATAAAAAGCGGTGATCGAGGCTCGACATCTGTAAGGATCCACGTCCCCGGCGGTACGATCCTCTATGAATGGTTGGGCTTGCACTCTAGGTACTTTTATGTTTTCCTAGAATTACATATTCATTTATTTTTTTTACTTTTATTTTTATTGCAGGTCAGGTAGAACTAGGTTATAGTTCCATGGAAGAATGGGCTTGTGCATGGCTAGATAACCCAATCCATCTCTCCTGGACTCATTCCTGGCAATCTCCTTGACTGGCCCAGAATCCGAGTGCAGGCTTGATCAAGGATCCCAAGTGGGTTCTTGGGTTAGATAAGGTTTCTGATTCTGGTCCAGGTAGATTCTACTGTCTAAATCTCAATTTGTTTTCGTTAGCCAGCAGTGCATCAATAGATGCCAAATTAAAACAGTAAAGAATTAGTCCTAGCTAAATAGAGTCGCCAGTGAGTTTTAGAAAAACTTATAAACCATGACACCTTTCAAAGCATATCATACCAACAGGGACACCAAATGGACAAATTGAAGTTGCTTCAAAATGGTTTTAGAAAGGCCCGAACAATCCTCAGTGTAGGGACCCATCTTGACTCCTTGGTATAAAACCGATGTTCTAGATTCGGGGATAAAGGTACGGTGATGTGATTGAGTGCATCTCATCACTGCCTATCATTATTGATGGCTTCTATACGGAAAATTAAAACTTAATGATACTAACATACATCCATGCGACCAATTGCAAATCAAGCATATAATCATGTAAAAGGGTACAAACTTTAGTCCAATGAAAACAAAAGCAAAGTAAACAAATTACAACGGATGGGGAATTCCCTAAAAACTACGTCTTTGGTAACGTAGCATCAAAAATCATAGAAGAGGAATAGAACAGAAGAGTACAGAAAGATAGAGTTTTGGCCCACAGGATAACTCATCTAATTTACCTAGAAACTTAGTAAAGTGATGCCTTTTAAATGGTTAATCTGATTCTCTATCTCCAATGTTTGGAGCATTTCTCTCCTCAATTTTTATGCTCTCCTCTCTCTAATATTTTGATGTGTTTCGATACCTCTAATTGATTTGATGCCTTTAACTGATGCTTAATCCATGCCAATTCGATGCCTCTAAACCCTAGGGGTAGCCTCCTATTTATAGTGGTTGAAGGGATAGTCTAAATCCATTTAGGTATAGGAGACTTAATCCTATTTCCATTGAGGTTAATCTAAATAGGTACAGTAATTCACGTAAAATTCTAGCTAATTAATCTCAGTAAACTAATTAGCCTAGAATTCTAGTTAATTAATCCCGTTTAGCACAAAAGGACTTGGAGAAAGGGAACCCTACTAGGTTTCCATCTAGAGGACCCGACCCGGTTCTTGGAAGTAGGAACTCACCAAGGTTCCTTGGTTGGGTTGCAGACAATCCAATTTGTTTTAGCCATAACTTTCACGTTCGAGCTTTGTTTTGAATGATTCTTTTTTCCCTTCAAATCTTATTGAGTCTAGTTTCTAAATTAATTGCATAATCTTTAGATAAATGTAGGACAAGATATAAGCAAAATAGGAAATGTATGTCATTTTCAGCAGAAGCCTACATGTTCGACTTATATCTTTTTCATTCCTTATTGGACTTTGGTGCATAATATGTTACTAGAAAGCTTATTAATGAAGACTATTGATATTTAAACTCAATAATTCTATATTCCCTAGAGTGGATCTCAAGTGGACATCGAACGTTGTTAATTTGATCCTATTTGGGCTTCTTGGGCTCCAATAGCCTTTTGGACTAGAATTCAAGGATTCTACTGGGACCCATGTACATAAGTTGTGGTATAATTTCTATCATTGGGTAATTAAAAATAAGATGCTATTTTTAGGTGTCTACAGTTAGCTCTCACTTTGATCGAGCTTGGGTAAAGCGAAGGTCAAAGTAATGGTCTTCACTTGTAGTTGCCTTTTAACTGTGATGATATAGAATCCAAGCCTGACCGTTAAAGGCCTTGAGACTTCACGTTCTCCTACTTTTGCCATGACGGTAACTGATGTTTTCTATTCTTGACCTGGCGGATCAGTGAACTCGCTAGAGTAGCGAACCTTTTTACGGGTTGCGTATAATTACCTTCCTGTGTTGTTAGAGTAGCGGGCCCTTTATAGGTCAAGCCTAATTGTCTTCCTGTGTCACTGGAGTAGTAGGCCTTTTTGCGGGTCAGGTAAACTTATCTTCTTGTGTTACTAGAGAGCGGACTTTTGTGCGGATCAGGCGAACTTATCTTCCTGTATTCCTGAAGTTGCGGACCTTTTTACGAGGCAGATGAACTTATTTTCCTGTATCACTGGAGTAGTCGTTTTTTTTTTTACAGGTCAAGCAAACTTATCTTCCCCGTATCGTTGGAGCAATAGACCTTTTACAAGTCAGGCGAACTTATCTTCCTGTATCGCTGGAGTTGCGGGCCATTTTGTGGGTTAGGCGAAATTATCTTGCTGTATCAAGCCAGATGAACTTATCTTCCTATAATGCTAGAGCAGTGGGCTTTTTTACAGTTTAGGTGAACTTATCTTCCCGGTATCGTTGGAGTAGCAGACCTTTTTGAGGGTCAGATTGATTTCATCGACGAAATGTTAGAACTGTCAGTTTCAGCTTTTCACTTTTATGAATACCTTTGTCTGCATTCTATTCTTTTCTGCATGTATGCTTTGGATGCTCCTCGATGTAGATTATCCATCCCTTCCATTTCCTCTTTTGTAATTTTCAAGGGAAACACTACCATGTGATGGCGGGAAACCAGTCGAATTCATTAATCACCTTTCTTTGCTTTTGCTTTCTTCTTTTGTTTGTCTGCTTTGTGTTTTTTATCATATGAATTCCCATGCTCATAGAGATCCTTCCCAAGTACCCATAGTTGTCTTATTTGACTACTTTTCTTCTTGTTCCTAAGTGTTTGACTTCTTATGGAAAGAATCTAATCATGTGAGGTACAGGGAAGCCTGAACATTTATCTTTGAGGACTTTATGGCATGAGATATTGAGATGTCAAACCTTCAAGTTTGACCCTCCTTTTTCGGCCACTCGGGCGTTGAAGTCATCCCTTCTGATGGGAGATTACGGAACGTGAAGATGTAATGGATGTTGAAGCATCCTTTTTTGTTAAGATAAAAAAGATGAGGTGTCTGTGACTAGATCCTCTCGACCTTGAGTACCTGACAATGTTTGTATCTTGGGTGATAATGCTTGCACAAAGCTTGCTTTGAGGTTAGAGCCCCCACTTCAACTAAGCCTGTCAAAGGCTATAGTCAAAGTATAAATGTCTGCTGTAACAATTATTGATGTTGTCTTAAGAACCTTTGATATGGATTCATAGATAACAAGGATTATATGCCCTTTCTATAGGGTCACTGTATAGGATGATTGCACTCTTCTTTAATCCGGGGTTTCTAAGTAACCAGGGTGGAGGGTGGTCTAATAAATAGGCCAAAGACCTATGCATTGATATAGGTGTACTTGCGAGCCTAAGGAGGACTATGCAAGTGTGACGACTATGCAGACTCGATTGTACTGATTATGCAGACATAACTATGCTAACTATGCAGACATGACAGGTTACACAAGTTGATGTTCTGTGTCTTAGGACAAGGGATAAAAAATTAGGTGGTCATTGGGTGAGGATCCATGACATGGGTTATAAGTTGCCCGGGATAAGGAATCTTTCTTTCAATGGAAGGAGTATCCTTTAATTTTACATTAAAGTGCTCTCATTATGAAGAAACCCTCAACATCCGTTTAATGTAACAAAAGCTATGCTCATGTGAGAATAATGATGGTCAAAGATGCTTTTGCTAGTTTTAGTTGTAGTAGTCCCCCAGTCTAGTAGAGTAAATGTGATCCTTTCTATATTGGGAAGATGCTTTTGCTGATGCTGCCTAGAGTAGCCACAAGTTTAGTGCAAAAAATATGGTTATCTCCTTCTCGGGAAATATTTACCATAAAGGAAGCCCTAGGGAAATGTAAAAGAGCCCTCGTCCTGCATAATGGGTGAGTGCCCATTTGGGAAGGCTAAGAATATGGAATGAATATTCACTCTTGAATTTATAGTCATGGTTAAACCTGGTAAAAACTGACCCGACCTGAAAACCCGATCGAAACTCACCAGAAAATTTTAGGGTTTGAAAACGATTTTTTTGATTCGAACTGAAATAAACCGAATATAAAAAACCCGCAAATTAGCAGGTCAAATCCGATTCGAACCTGAACCCTCCTACTTAACTCGATCGTTATATCCTTATTTTTATTTTTCTCTAATTTATCATTATCAACAATACCGGTTAGTCATTTCTATCAAATAGCTTAATGAGACATTATATAACTATTGCATACCTTTACGAATTAAACAATAATACCCTTTCTTTCCTTCCCTATTCTCTAAAAATAACATCATCTGTAACTCAAAAATGAAAAAATGTTGAAAATGGGTATGAAATTGCATGAAATAACTATATAATCTTCAGAAAAATTAATTTAAAAGAAGACAAACATTAAAGGTGCACAAGTCATATCATTATATATTTATTGAAACAAATATGTCTAATTATTTTTTAAATTAATTACTTTTCAATCTAAATTTTTGATGTTATAACTAAAAAATAATATTTTGTATTTCTTCAATTCCATTTTATTTGGCTTCTATTCTAACTAGTTTAGAACAATGAAGCCAATGACAGGAAGAGGGTTGGTCGTGTTCGTATTGGGTCGGCTCATAATAATGTTTTACTTGATTGGACATTGGTGAGTTAGTTAATAAAAAAGTATTAAATTATTAAATAAGTTATTAATAGATCAAACTATTCCAATCCATTATATGTTCTAGATGGGTTGGCCTATAAATGACCCAACACGTCATTGACCTTCTTTCAATGTGCGAGTCGATCCATCAACCCAAAGAGGGCTTTATTCTTTGCCTACCCATATATGACGTTCATATATCATAATGAAAAGTTTGAATATTTTGAATATTCTTTTAGAAATTATAACTACGATGCTTTTTCAGTAAATATTGGTAATTTTAAGCAATAAATATGTAGATTTTTTGATTTTGACAATTAAAAAAAAAAATAAAAAAGACGCTCTAAACTCATTGGGTCGACTCGAAACCTGTACAACCGAAATATATCCGCCTGTATTTTACCGGAACCTGAAATGGACTTGACCCGTATTTTACGCGAAAACACCCAACCCATATTTAACCCAGCTGCCCGAATTGACAAGTCTAGTCATGGTTGAGATCAATAGTCCTGAATTTTTCAATGCAGGTGAGATTAGAATTTATGATGATTGAGAAGTAGTGGTAAAATGGGTGAATGGTTGGTCCAAGTCTGATTCGATGAGTGCAGGCAATGGAATGCTTCTTTGTCCTAAAAAACCAAGGTTTTATTTTCACTATCCTTTTCCTGATCTGCCTTTTTAGGATTTCAGACCATCCGCTCTTCATTCTCTCTCTTTTTATGGAGACTAAAGGACTTAATTGATTTGTTTCTTTATGAAAAAGAATCTTCATGGTTGGGCCTCAGAGGGGTTACCTATGTATCCAACGTAGAATTAGGCTAGTCGTAATTTAAGGTTAAGACATGTAGCTTAAAGAGGGACGCCTCAAGGAGGACTTTTTAAGGCAAGCTTCTGGGTTAGGGTGCCAAATGAAGGGAATCATC
>JAKOGI010000273.1:510000-617500 GCA_029747015.1 Carnegiea gigantea
ATTTACCCCCATGGATATGTAAGAAAAGATAGTTCATGTTCATTGCTCTTCTCATTCCCGATCCAAAGAATCCAAAAGGAAATCTGGACATATATATGCAACCTCTTATTGAAGAACTTATGCAACTACGGAATGAAGGAATACCGATATATGATGTATCCCTGAGGCAGAATTTCTTACTGAAAGTTGCCATTCTTTGGACTGTGAGTGACTTCCCTGCTTATGGCATGCTCTCTGGCTGGATGACTGCTGGAAGATTAGCGTGCCCCTATTGTATGAAATACACAAAAGCATTTAGGCTAGCCCATGGGAACAAGCAATCTTGATTTGACTGTCATTGCCAATTTCTCCCAAAGGATCATAGATTTCGGTGCAATAAATCTGCATTTTACAAAAACAAGGAGGACCATTCAGAACCTCCTCCTATGTTGACCGAGGGGCAGGTCTGGAGTTGTGTGTCTTCGCTCCCAAAGGCAGCAGATCACAAGGAAAAAGTGGATGGTTATGGACAGTCACACAATTGGACAAGACGTAGCATATTTTGGGATCTTCCGTATTGGAGTAAGTTGTTACTACGTCACAACCTTGACGTCAAGCACATTAAAAAATTTTTTTTTGAGCAAATAATTAAGACGGTGATGAATGTGAAGGATAAAACAAAAGATGATCTCAATGTGAGGAAGGGCATGCTTACTCATTGTAAACGTAGGAGACTTAATGTTCGCGCTGTGAAAGCTGGTGAAGGAAGCCGGCGAGAAGTTATGCCACAAGCTCCATATGTTCTACAGAAGGAGCACAGAAAGGTGGTGTGTGAATGGATCCATAAACTGAAATTCCCAGATAGTTATGCCTCGAACTTGAGTAGGTGTGTGGACGTGAGAAATACTTCACTGCATAACCTGAAAAGCCATGATTGTCATGTTTTCATGCAACGTTTGTTGCCTCTTACTTTCAAAGATCTCTTACCCACCAATGTCTGGAATGTGCTAACTGAGCTTAGCCAGTTCTTTCGAGATTTGTGTTCCTCGAAGTTGCATGTTGATGACAATAGTCCGTTTGGAGAATAACGTTGCAAAAATATTATGCAAGTTAGAATGAGTTTTTCCCCCTACATTCTTCAATGTAATGGAGCATTTACCTATCCACTTACCTATGGAACTGAAACTTGGAGGACCGGTTTAATATCGATGGATGTATGGAAATAAAAGGTATGACATGGTTCATGAAAATCATGTCTGAAGTGGTGTACACAAATGATGTTTCAATTTATTGGATTACAGGTTCCTTCATCACTTAAAGAGGAAAGTAGGCAACAAAGCACGTGTTCAGCCTTCAATTTGCTATGCGTACTTAATGGAAGAGATCACGAACTTCATTGCGAATTATTTTGATAATAGTGTTGATGTTAGGGCACGAGATTTGCCCAGAAATGTGATGAACATTGAGCAAGACAAATCCAATGCCAAACTTCCAGACATTTTCTCCCATAACGTGGGATATGCCCCGAATGAGGGCAATGTTCGATTATTGGGTCATTTGGATCATCGATTGGCACATGTGTATGTGCTATTGAATTGTGGATTGTTGGGAGAATATGAACGGTAAGTTCCTTCATTACATATGGAGGAAACCGTACATACATTGAACACGACTATATGATGTTCTCATTATACTATGTAGGATCTTTGAGTTCGAGATGGTCCAACAAAACCCTCGTGTTCAGATCGACGATGTGTGGGCAACGTTTGAGGATAGATTTCGGAATAGTTCAAAGCGTATGTATATATTTCCCCAATGTGTTTTGCTTATATAGCAGAAGTATTTATGTAGTTTTACGATAATGACAATATTTTTAACCATTTTTGGTTATGACGGCCATGTAGGTCTTGCCCTCCAACGTCGACAATGATATCCTAAGAGCACTGGCGTATGGCCCTAAAAGGCATGTTCATCGTTGGGATCATTATTACGTCAATGGCTTCAACTTCCACACATATGAATATGGGAAAAACAAGTCAACAATGAATTACAGCATGTGCGTGAAAGGGACAGATGGAAAGGAATATTATGGCATTTTGCAGGATGTAATTGGGTTGCACTATGTTGGGGATATTCGTCCATGTAAGATGATCATGTTTAAGTGTGATTGGTATGACTGCATTAATGGTGTTATTGTCCATGATACACACAAATTGGTCGATGTAAATCACACGAAGAGATCTCCTAAGTATGATCCATTTGTCCTTGCAAGTCAAGTCACCCAAGTTTGCTTTATGCCTTATCTTATGAAAGACAACAGTAAAAAGGATTAGCAGGTAGTGTTAAAAATGAAATCAAGGTCAATAATAGATGCCCCCGAAGAGGATACACCATTCCAAATAGATGAAAATGACAACCCGCCTAATTTAGGAGATATTGACGTGGACAATGATGTTGACATCATTCAATACGAGGACAATAACAAAGATGACAATGTGGATAAGGAGGTTGACGCCATCGATGGAGGATATGGAGAGGAATGGCACGACAGGTTACTATATGAAGACGATGATAATGTTCATGAGGATGATGATGACTACTTCACCGAGTCAATGTTTATGTAGTTTTATGTGTTTTGTGTTAGAACCTGTGTTCCGTATGTTAAATGTATGCAAACTTCTATTACAATGCTCTCCCTCGATTTGTTATGTTATTTCAGTTGCATGTTTTCATACCAGAGTGCGTATTACTTGCTGCTCTAATGTATTTATGCAATCTGTTACTTTCATAGCACAATATCCAACATTGTTCAGTGTATCATGTTTAGTGTTGTTTGGCATAGAATTTTCAAACTTAAATGCATGCACTTATTTATGCAATTTTCCTACCATTGCGTAGGAGTAGGTATGCATGGATGGTTCCGGTAGATCCATCGCCCAGTATGACTCTCAGGAGACACAGCCTCCGGAGTTTCCGTTGGATGGCACTAGCACCCTATTGACAAGGGTTCGACTTGTGCCTAACACAACATGTGGTAAGTATCGTTAACTTTCAAAATCCACGAACCGGATGCGTACTACGTTCTCATTTCATTTGTGGGCAATGCTTTATCGCAGGTTTGGTCATCAAGATATCACACGATCCATCTCCGAAACCATTCGAACTTACTACAAGGACACCTTCACGTGTTGGAGGGACGCCCCTGAGGATCACAAGTAGTTTTGGTGGAATTGTTTTAAGATGAAATTTTTAAGCTTTACAATATGGTGTGTTCATTGGTATACTAGCATTGATTTAGGTGCATGATACCAACATTAATTTAAGTTCCCTAAGTATTGATAGATAAATTGATTTAGGTACATCATAAGCCTTAAACGTCTATCATATCACTTACATACATCGAACATGTATGTGACATACACAATGATCCTGTTTTCTGAATTTTTGGGATGTAAATCCCAATGCTCCGGATGTGTGATCCGTTGAGATGTGTACTTGGTGTACTCCGGGCGTATGGCCCGTTGAGCGTGCAAATGTCTTCTGTAATTTTATTTATTGTAGGGAAGTAATGTATGACTTTAAGTCTGGAATATGGTCAATTTTAAGGCAGAACTCTGTCCTTTTCTTCTCAGAAATAGTACAAATAATAGTATAAAGATTAGGAAGAGAAAAACCAAATGTGAAATCTCTGAAACACCTATCTTAAACAACTAAAGCTTTGCATACTTGGTTGTGAAATAGATAATAGCGTAGGCGATGGATGATATGAGCAGGTTGATTGGTTAAGATGGTGGATTGCATGACACACCGAGTACTTAACTGTCACAACACTTTGAACCAATATGTATGTCAAGGGACATCGTAGGAGAAACTGTTAGACATTAGAGGTTGCTTCGACGTCCCATAATGGGCTAACTTAAGAAACACCCTTCTATGTTTTTATATAGAATGACCTAACCGTTGAAACCATTTTCATATATCTCTTATATGCATCATACTCAAACTTATAACAATACAAAGCTCTATATTTGAGGACTGATCCAGTAAGGCAATGTTAGTGTAGTTGAACTAAAGTAAAGATCCCTGTGTTGTACATATTCAACTTGAACAAAAAAGTAAAACCTTTAAGAATAAAAATAATCCTCTCTTCCACTTCTCCTTCTTACTAATTTTGATTTAGTAAACCAATATGACCACTTATTATGAGTTTTGTTGCAAATTAACATGACCACTTATGACCACTTATGAGTTTTATTGCAAACTAACACAATGCAATCGAATTTTATTCTATTCTTTGGAATTTTACGTGTAGCAATGATTCACATGGGATCCCGAGCATAAGGCATTAGTCAGGAGCGAATGACAACAAAAGGTGCATGTAAGGGTCAAAGATATAGTGAACAAGGTCGGGAGGGGCCCTCCTGAGAAGATCATTCCTTGGATGATGAAAGATCTTCGTGCATCATTGCAGAATAAGAGGGAAACTGATGAGGAATTCAAAAAGCGGTCTAAGCGGAACAGGAAGAATAAGATAGAGGGGCCGAAGAATAAGATTGGGCACAGCCAAGGGTCAATATCAGCGACAATGTGGGCTGAGAGACTGGTATGAAAATCTAAACTACTTCACTGGAATACATGATTTTAACTTTTCAAGGTTGCTAATGTAAACAGATATATGTGTATATAATAGACGAAGCAATTGGGAAGAAGACCTTCGGCTACTGAATTGTTTGTGACCACTCATTAAAAGGTTGATCATAATGGTCAGCGGATTTGGTGCGATGCTCAAGCACAGAGTGTTTATGTAAGTACTGTAGCAATACTTCCAGTTCAAGTTAGACAACCGAAATATGTAAACAAGCTTTTAATTCTGCCATGGATTCTGCTAGGTAATTCTAATGAAGAAGGGATTTAGTTATTCACGCGAATAAAATAAATACCCTTAGTAAGTACTACATCAAAGAACATTGATTTAAGTTCCATAAGTATTGATAGATAAATTGATTTAGGTTCATTATAAGCCTTAAACGTCTATCATATCACTTATATACATCGAACATGTATGCGACATACACAATGATCCTATTTTCTGAATTATTGGGATGTAAACTCCAATGCTCCGGATGTGTGATCCGTTGAGATGTATACTTGGTGTACTCCGGGTGTGTGGCCTGTTGAGCGTGCGAATGTCTTCTGTATTTTTATTTGTTGCAGGGAATAAATTATGGCTTTAAGCCTGGTATATGGTCAACTTTCAGGCGGAACTCTGTCCGTTTCTTCCTACAAATAAAAATATATGTGCCTTTAATTTGCTCTTCCTATGTCTACCTGAAGATGAGTTAATCTTGAACGATGAATTGTGTAATGTAATCTTTGTTTATAGGAAAACAACGATGAGTTAATCTTCAACGATGAATTGAGTTAATCTCGTTAATTTGCCTTATTTTGTTTGACTCTTTCTATTCATTCCGATAATGTAGGACAAATATGAGCAATTGAAAGCAGGAACTGATGTGTAAGTCGGTTCAGCAGTTGATGATCACCTGTTCTTCAAGGCTAGTGGTGGCTGGAGTGAGAAGGGCACTATATACGGACTTGGAAGAGAGGGTCCTGCCATGTTTGAGAGACTGACCACGTCTAGATGTAGTGGCTGCAGCAGTTCGTCGGCATATTCCTCCCCGATAGCTACTCAGCTCCGGGATCAATTGCAAATGACACAGAATGAGCTGCAGACGACTCAAGCTCACCTACATTCGATAAAGGAGGAGTTGAGGAGTATTAGGGAGGAGTTGAGTAGTACGAGGGAGGAGTTGCAAGCTATGAAGAAGCAGCTGGATGACGAAAGGATTGGACTGCTGGAGCTTAATGCTCGGTTTGATAGCTTCTCGGCGCTCCTTGGCCACCTCACCTGTGCAGATAACTCTCAAGCATTCTCATAGATATAGGTATGTATGGTTGTACCCTTCAACTTAGTTGGGTGCGTACTTGTAATTACTTGAAAAATTGAATGTGGAACATTGGTCTCGGGACTTCATGTATGGTTGCAGAAAGTGTGTGACATAGAACTGTTGTACGTAGTTGTTGTAGTTTTGGATCGCAAAATTGTGAAAATTTTGGTGTATTTTCGGATTCCGCAGCACCTACCTCGATATATTGTATTTAGGGACAATTATGGCCCAAACATGTAAATAGCATGATGTGTAAAATGTTGGTGGTATGTTCAAATGGGCAGAAATAATGCAAAAATTGTGTGTAGGTTAGAGAACGAAATAGAAATTTCGGTCTCTGACTGAGACCGAAATTAGAGTTCAGTCTCCAATTTCGCATAAAATGGGCCTCGGTCTCTAGTTGAGACCAAAACGAAGTCCGGTCTCCAATTGAGACCGAGGATAATGGTCTCCACTAGAGACCGACCTTATTTGGTCTCAAATGAAAACCGGCCCACCATGGTCTCAAATAGAGACCGGATGATCTTGGTCTCAAATGGAGATCGGTACACTTTGGTCTCAGTCAGAGACCACATGGGTTGGTCTCTAATTGAGACCAAAAATTTGTGGTCTCAATTAGAGACCGGTCTATTTTGGTCTCAAGTGGAGACTGAATTGTCTATTTTGGAGATCGAATTGTCTATTTTGGAGAACGAATTGTTTCGCTCTCAAATGGGCCGGCATGTTGTAGTGATGGTGTTAATCGCGGGTGTATTTGGTGTAGCGTTCTAGAGCATGTACCTCCTTGCTTGTGGAGCCATTGTCCTTCTTATCCCTATTATGATAGTTTCCCTTACAAGTTTTAGGGGCTTTGGTAGGTGTGTCCATGATAAGGGTTTGGAGTGCAGTGACCATCATTTCCATCTTCTTCTCACTCCCATCCAATGTGGTTTGCATTTTTTCCATCATCTTCACGAGTTGCGCCAATTTTTTAACCTCTTATTAGTGTAATTGGTGAAGTATCAGACTTTGACTTAGACTTCGACTTTGACCCAATTAGTGGAGTTCTCTTAGATTCTTCTTGAGACAGAAGTCTCATGGTTCATGGACTTCACTCGTATACCTTCGTAGTCTTTCCCATCCTGAGCAATAAGATGACACTTTAAAGAGGTGGAATGTTATGAGTGGCCAACCATGTTGGATATGGGCTAAAAGAAATGGTTAATGGCTTGCAATTGGAAAAGAAAGAAACAATGGCTTGATGGGCTTTAAGGTTTAGGCGAAAGTGGAATTTTAGGATGAAATCAGACTTTATCCTAGATTAGGTCCTAAGTTAGGCTTAGAGAGCTGACTTATAAGCCTAGGTCGGACTCAAGTCTTCTTTAGGTGAGCCACAAACCAATATTAACCTAAGTATGATTGTAGTTTGGTTTGCATAGAATGGACTAGTTTTGGCACATGAGTGGATCTAGGTGGACTTTTTTTTTTTTAATGTGTGACTTGTATAAGTTATGTTATAATTTAAGTTTGTTTAAAAAAAATTCCGTTAAATGTACTATGAATTGGTGTTAAATTACTATAATGTTAACCCAAATAGTATGGACATTTCTTGTGCACAATCACACAAATATATGTGTTCCTATTCAACTTAAATGTAAGTAGAATATTTTACCTTTTAAGAGTCACAAAAGCAGCACAAGATGGCAAATTCGGCTCAAGCTAAGGTTGAAAACTTCGGGTCCTTGAGTTTTAACTTGATGTTTGACTACCTTTCTTTGGTCTTCATGTTGTAATGCCACCATGTCCAGGGCAGTAAATGGCGATGGAACAACTAGGTAGTGAACATGCATTCATGTGATCACATCAGAATCTCAATATTGTCTCCCAAATTTGCTTCAACATAAGAAAGAAATTTACCCCCAGCCAAAATAAGGTCTTGCATACAGTTGGCAAACTCTCCATGTATCTAAAGATAGGCTAAACGCACCACTATGACTAGTGTAATCTGAATTGAATGTCAAGATCATCCAAGTTGTCTACTTCATACTTTTACCATCAACTTGAACATTCAGCACGTATAACCTCAAAATCTTTGAAGGGTTCCTGCAAAGACTTCACCTTCTTTTTCAGTATCTCCACAAGCATCTGTGCCCCAAGAAAGTGAAAAATTAGAAGGGAGGTCAAAGACTAACCAACGGATGAGGAGTCTTGGAATTCTTCCATATGCATAGAAAAGCAAGAAAAGGTTTAAAATGTCAATATTTAACAATGGATCGGACAAGACCCGCTTTAGCCAGTGCCCTAATTTGAGTGATTTCTTTTAGATTCATACCCTCAGTTCAATGCAGCAAGCTGTACTAAGCCACAACCATGTAAGTCTAAGTTTACTTGCTGCAACTAGGCAACTAGTATCAACTATCAATGTTTATCTCACTACTGGTATATGGCTGGGTTTACAATGAACAAGACATGTTAAAAATGAGAATACCTTGCCTATGACAAAAAAATATGGATATATTCTACGTCTTGGAACAAAGTAAAACACAAATTCCTATGCAGATACTTATACACATATATATTCAGAAAACATAAGCAGCTCTCCAAAAGGAGGAGGGGGTCAACTAGGAAGAAAATAAAGAAGGAGCAATAGGACATGGAGGGGAGCAGAAAGAAGATTTCCTTACTAATTGATCCCATGAAAGGATAAAGTCATTCATATAAAGTCCAAATTTCTATCCTTTGGATTAAAATTCATCACACCAGAGCACCACCAAAATGAATCCAGGTAGAGCAAATAGGCAGAATTTTTTTTTCCTCAAAAGTCGACATTGGAAGAAACCTGATCTTGGAAGATTTCCTCTAAAATCCATTTTGCAAGAGTGTGCCCAAATTGTGAACAACTCCCTTCCAAAATTCTAAACGATGTTCGGAATTTCTCACAGAGGGGAAAGAGAAGCTAGGCCGGGGGGGATATTGCATAAACTATATAGTTGCATATACTGAAATAAACAATCAAAAGGAAAAAGAATACGCAATACATTAATAAAGTTGTTTTCAAAATCTAAACTTGTTGAGATTGAAAGTGGTTTAGGACAGAAACCCCGAAATAGCCCATCAAGGAATGCTATAAGTGAAGATTGCGTAGGTGTCCATTACTCTGTCAGGCACATCTTGAGTTCCCTAACCTCAGTAGGTGGCCCAAAATCTTCAAGTCTGGGCGCATTAAATTTGCTCTTTAAAGTCTCAGGAAGAATGTCAGTGTTTCTGGTGTTACATATTATTTAAATCATAAATAAAAGATTTACTCTTCAAGTCTGGGCGCATTAACAAGACATGACTAATGCGATGAAGCTTATGACATTAACATACCATGGATGCATTGCTTAGCAAAATAACGTTGAGGAGCTTGCAGATGTTTCAATTCTTTATAAGAAACTTTTTTAATTTACAAACCACAAAGAGTTAATGTAGTCCGTAACTATATATAAGTAGGCAGCACCCTCACGGTGGTGCTAGTGAAAGGTAAGGACGTCTTATAGTCACAAATGTAACAAAATGACACTAGATTAGGGGCATTAATCACAGCATTTTGGGAGGACCCACAATCATCCAAGGTCAGTTTCTTGAGACAACCATTCGAGATATGAATGCTGCTTGGTATGATGCACGAATGAAGCTATAACTTCTCTAGGAAGTGAAGTTCATGGATGACATTTAGAAAAATCCCCTCTGTAATGGAAGCACAATACAAATGCAAGTTCCTCAAGCTTCTCAGTGCAACAACATCCATCTTACATGGCCGTGGCTTCTCATTATCATGGTGTAGAAAGTTTCGAGGACTACCTACTCTTTCCAAGTCGAGAACTCCACTTGTATGAACCACTCTGTACAAATGCAAGTTCTCAATTTTACTTGAACAAGGGATCGAAATATTTGCAACCCCTATGCATAAATCAATTTCCAACTCAATCAATGGGTAGAAAGAGTTGATATGTTGAAGCATATCTTCATCTGCATGAAGATACCAAAAGGTCAAGTATTAAGCTTGGTGATCCCATAATGAGTTAAATTAACCTTAGAACACCTCAGACGCTTTAATTATCTTGCAGAAAATAAGACTTCTGGCAATATGTGATCATCAATGAAAAAGGTAAGATGCAATTCTTTAACATTTCTTAGCACCAATAAGTGAATCCACTTATCTATAACAAATGCCAGATTTGGATCAAGCATCGGAAACTCAAGTGAAAATATCCTTATGCAAAGGTGCTCCTTAGAGCATCTTAGCATAACACAATCTCTGCAACCCACAGGCTTATGAACAGATTCATTGTCATAGTATCCCCAATCATATTTGTCGGAAATCACATTGCCTTGAGAATCAAATTTTTCCACGATGAAGCAATCAATCTGAAAATCTAGAAAGGAAGCAGTGCGCCAAACACTTGTCCATTCCTTAGACAAGATGCTAACCCTACAAGCCTCTCTAGTGTCCAAAAAAGAAAGGATATGGAGAAGTACAAAATCTGGCAAATTCGAGATCCTATCAACATGATCATTCTTCCCATTGGATGTTTTCTTTGTATGTGATGCCATTGTAATAAGGACTTTCGTTGAACAGCTGGTGCACCTAGTAAATTTTGAGCCTTATATGTCTTTATTCTATGCAACCAGAAAATAGAAATAGTACTGTTAGAAATTAGAGCAAAATAATAGCAGAAGCGTTAGGATGAATAATGATATTCAAAAGTAAACAACGATAACAAAAACAATAAAGGACACAAAGATTTATGCAGAAACCCAATACGGGAAAAAACCACGGACGACGATGAGTACAAACAATCTACTATGAGAATGAGTGAGTACAATGCGATCGCAATCACGAGTGATTCGATCAAGCAACCAGATTACAATCTCTCTTATAATCTCTCTCAAAACTCTCTCAACTTCTCTCAGAAATCTGAGATACTGAAAACAGAATACTCTATAAGTATTTTTTACTGGTCTGGGATTCAGGGATGAGTATTAGAGCATTAGCAAGGCCCCTTATATAGGGTTTAGAGGTATAAGGATATAAAAGACCCTAGGAGCAACCCTAGCCGCCAAGACGAAGAAACCCTATCCTCCACGGTCCGTAGCCCAAACTTCTTAAAGCCTGTGGTAGATCTGCAAAGCTGATTTTGGGCCATTAAACCCAAAAATCTACACCTTGGACCAAAATCACCAGTACCAACTCTCGCACACCGTCATAGCACCCCAAAGAATAATGCCCCGCAAGGTAGACCCAGAAGGGTATTTAAGTGATCCGAACGCCGGTTGAATTCAAGTGATACTTGAACTTAGCTCTAGGAGATGACTTGTATGAACCTTTCTTCATATAATCTGTCATAGTAGATGCCTGCAAGACATAGAGGTTTCCTTGCCTCAAACCCTTCAACTGAATCCAACTGTCCTTTGAAACCTTCAGAACTCAACCTTCAGTTGAATATTAGCACCCCTTGGATTCAAGGATCCCTAAAGAAATGAGGTTACACTTCAAGTCAGGAATGTGATGAACATTCGATAAAGTCCTGACAACACTACCATGGGTCTTAATAGTACCGATTTCAGTTACATTACATTGGGTATTATTACCCATGTGAACAACAGTTGAGTCAATTGGATCATATGTTGAAAATCAATCCTTATGAGGACACATATGATAGGTACACCTAGAATTAAGAATCCAATAAAAAACGCTTCCCCCTTTCAGTAGAGGTAGCAAACAAAACGTCACCATCTGAATCAGATTCAGCAAACGAAATTTCAGCAGGCTCATGAGAATTATCTTCTTCTTTCTTCCTCTTGTTTTACAGTTGTCAACAGTTACCAATAATATGACCCAATTTACCACAGTAATTACAGGTCTTACCAGCGTGAGGATTTCTAGGCTTAGAACAGTTCTTACTCCTATTACCGTTTCTCTTTTCAGTTGTTTTACCCCTTACTACTAATCCCTCAAATGATATAGTATCAGAATTACTATATAGCATGATCCGTTTAAAGTGTTTATATGAAGGGTAGAGACACAACTAACAAAATAGTCTTATCCTCATTCTCAATTTTCACATCTAAACTTTCAAGGTAGACTATAGTCGAATTGAAATCATTTAGATGTTTTTGAACATGAGTACCTTCTACCATTCTAAAAGTGTATAAGCTTTCCGTCAAACGGTTCTTATTGGCGAGACTTTTCGTCATGTAGAGTTCTTCCAGCCAAACCCAAAAACCCACTGCAGTTGTCTTATAAAGCACATCTCGCAAGACATGTGATGCTAAGTACAACTATATGGCAGAAAGTGTCTTCACCTCCAGTTTCTCTCATTCATCGTCCGTCGAAGAACCACGCTTCTTCTTATGCTGTTCCGCCCATTATTCGTCTGTCATCGTACTGGGTTTCATGTGAGGTCCTGAGAGAACCTTACACAACCCATGCTAAATGAGAACTTCTCATCTGTGCCTTCTAGAGATTAAAACTAATCTCTCCATCAAACTTCTGAATATCAACTTTCATGATTGAAGACATCCTAAACCAAAGCTCTGATAATACTTGTTAAGAATTAGAGCAAACTAATAGTGAAAGCGTTAAGATGAACAATGACATTCAAAAGTAAACAACGATAACAAGAACAATAAAGAACATAAAGATTTACGTGGAAACCTAACACGAGAAAAAACCACGGATGACGACAAGTACAAACAATCCACTATAAGAAGGAGTGAGTACAATGCTATCACAATCACGAGTGATTCGATCAAGCAACCAGATTACAATATCTCTTATAATCTCTCTCAAAACTCTCTCAACCTTTCTCACAATTCTAAGATATTGGAAACAAAATACTCTATAAGTATTTTTTACTGGTATGGGATTCAAGGATGAGTATTAAAGCCTAGGCAAGGCCCTTTATATAGGGTTTAGAAGTATAAGGATGCAAAAAACCCTAGAAGCAACCCTAACCAGCAAGAGGACGAAACTCTAGCTACCACGGTCCATAGTCCAAACTCCTTGAATCCCGTAGTGGATCTGTAGAGCTGATTTTGGGCCATTAAACACAATATAAATAGTACTAAGGTTAGCACTAACAACCTGACTTTTTCCCACCTGTTCGACACCATGCAGCCAAACCTAAATAAACTAGGAATAACAACAACACCTCCCAGTGTGGGTCCCGCTTTTACGGGGTATAGGGAGATTCAGATGTAGATAGCCTTACCTCTACCGGTATTTTTACCTATAGAGAGGTTGAATCCAAGAGACCCATAAAATAAGATTTTGAGAAAGTATTTTATAGAAGAATGATTCTATAAAACATTTAATGAGAAAAAACCAAAGATACAGGGTATGGAATGAATAAAGAATTACTAATAAATTAGATGGTCATGACTATGAAAACATAAGCACATCATAAGCACAATATAGTAGAGGAATGTACTATACCTTTACAGACAGAGGTAGGCAAACAATGTCTTCACAGATGTAAGTACTACCTGCATACAAATACGACATACACAAAACCATAACCAAAACCTACCCTACTGCAGTCGAAAAACCACAACCAAATCAGGTGGCCAACTCTCTAAGATCTAGGATCCTAATCCTATCCCCCCCAAAATCTCCTATCTTACGCCATGTGCCCCGTTAATTCTACAACTTTTAGATCCTCTCTAATCACCTCGTCCAAACTCTTCCTTGGTCGTCCCCTCCCTCTTTTACCTTCGGGGATGTTAATCCTCCCACATCTCTTCACTGGAGCGTTCATACTCCTTCTTTTCACATGACCAAACCATCCAAGTCTTGTTTATCTCGTCTAATCTTTGATGGGAGCCAATTTAATTAAGTCTCTGATAACCCCATTCTTAATTTTATCCATTTTCATATGACCATACATCCATCTAATTATCCTCATCTCAGCTGCCATCAACCTTTGAACCTATGTCTTTTTTATTGGCCACCGCTCCGATCCATACAGTATAGCAGATCTAACTACCATACGATAAATTTTGCCTTTTAAACCTAAAGGCATCATCTTATCACGCAGCACACCTGAAGCATACTTCCACTTTTACCAACCCCCTTTTATGCGCTGGTTAATATCTTTGTCAATACCCCCATTGTGATGACTGACTAAGCCTAGATATTTAAACTTCTCGACCTTTGATATCGTTATCCTATCAATGCCGACTTCTCTCCCGGCATCTTTCCTTCCACTGAAACAATAATGTAGGTATTTGATTTTCGATCTACTTACTCTAAAACCTCTAGACTCCATTGTATGTCTCCAATGCTCTAACTTGTCATTAACTCCCTTTCTGGTCTCATCAATAAGAACAATGTCATCTCCGAATAACATACACCATGGTAACTCATCTTGAATTCCTTTTGTAAGTTCATCCAAAAGTACAGTGAAAAGAAAAAGGCTTAAAACGGAACCCTGATGCAGGCCCATACCAACGTAGAAGTCAATGGCAGCCTCTCCTGCCGTCCTAACACTCGTTCTACTTTCTTCATATATACCCTTAAGAAGTCAAATGTACATATTCTTAATAATTCGAATAAACCTAAGTAAACTAGGAAGGTGAAAGTAAAATTCTCACTTAGAGAATTGGGTTGTGAAAACGAAGAAAGCTTGTGCTACTATTGATGTGTGACCGTTGAGGCCCAAGGCCATGTTTGGGAGATGGATTTTTTTTTTTTGGGGCTGTCTGAGCAAACAAAGAACACATACAGGGATGGCTAATAGGAGACAGTATCTTTTTTTTAAAAGAAGACTTGTTAGTTGTTAACTATTTATATTAATTATTAGCCAACTTAGTTGTTTATATATGGGTGCCAATTATCTAAATTGACAAATTTTAGTTGTTAGAGATTTGGTTAGAATCGCTCCTACATCAGCCTTTATGCCTCCCTTTATATCCCCAAAAAAAAAAGAAAAAAAATTTTGTTTGTGGCGGAAAGTGTTTGGTGAATCATGCGCTATTTAGCAAATTAACTATTTGAGTAGTAAATAACTCTTCAAATGAGTAAATACTGAAAATATGTTCAGAAAATTTAACTTTTTTTTTTTGAGGAAAAAGGCACGAGCAATATTATTCTATCAAGCCCCTCTAGTGTAATGATGCTTGTTAGGAAATCGAATTACATTTTCCCAACTAGAAGAGCAACGTGATTCCCCGCAGGCCCCACGTGACTAGATAACAGAGAGGTGAAAGATTGAATTAAATTCCTAATGTCATCAAAAATCAGATCAAGCTGTGCTCTTCCTTGAACTGGTTTTTGCAACCTTGAGATAGTCCCACAAGAATCTGATTCTACAACCACCCTCTTACTGGAAGTTTAACTATTAGGTTAGTTGACTAATATAAATTTCCACTGATAACATCTTCAAAGGTAGTTTTTAAACCAAAAAATATAAAACTACTTTTGAAGATCATGAGCTAACTTTATTAGTATAGGATGTTGCTTGAAATCCAAATGCTCGCTTACTAGACACTAAGAAACATCAAACGCTTACCCAAATGGTGTTTCCAGCAAAATGAGTGTTTGGGGTAGCTAATAGTTGTTTAAGTCATAGTGGTGTTTTTGTGTTATCTTTTAGCGAATAGATGTTGAATTGGTTTATTGATAAGATGTTTCTGGTAAACTTAGCCATTGAGGCATCAGATAAATATGAAATGACATAAAAGGACATATATATTGCACGATTTTTTATAAGAAAATTTACTCGACCTTATAGGAATAAAACTTTAATTTTTTTAAAGAAACCAAATACTCTAGCACTAAACAACCTAAAAAGCACGCATTATACCTTATTACCATGTTAGATTTTTCTTTTTTTTGGGGGTAATTTTTGTAACGCCCCCAAAATACTAATGATATGATTTACGGAAAATCGCAGCGGAAGACTTAATGGTAGAATGCGCTACCACCGTCCTAATAAGGATAAGGCTCATTGAAACCATTTCATCTTACAACGTATGTTCAAATCATAATATCTATTAAACTGAAACACTCCAAGACCAAAGTTCACAATAGTTCAATTTTAATACAATCGACTTAATCATACCATGTGCTAACTCGCACTCCACACTACACAAGTATATTGGATATAGACCCAACTTGACCCTGAGGTTGATCCCAGCATTCATGCTATACTGAATCCACTGCGAGCATCTGATGTCTTCCAAAAGGGCTTACTAAATGGAGAAACATGTGATACTTCATCACCTAAAATGAAAAATATGAAAACAATTCAAAAATGTGAGCTAAAACTCAGTATATGCATTCCTGTATTGTAAAATGAGTGTAGAAACACAGTTGATGGATACCCGCCTTTGCAATTTATTTAGTTCGCAATGACAATGAAAATAAAAGTAATATGACACCGAATTGCTCATTATTATCTGGATGTGAATCCCTTACAATGATATGATCTATACATAGGTGTACACCTGTCAATTCGATCAAGAGTTGACGTGAAGCCGCGCGGGTAAATGATGGGCTGACGCCCTATAGATGATAACTGACAGAGTCACAAGTTAAATGACAAATCGTTGTATAAACTGATTCATTAATAAACTCATTAAGAGTTGTAACTCGATAAACATGTTCTGCTTTCTGAAAATATAGGCAATGGACGTACCTTGAGTCTTTAATAATATCATCTTACTTGATAAATATCATCTATTTCATAAATGTC
This sequence comes from Carnegiea gigantea, assembly GCA_029747015.1. Taxonomy (NCBI): domain Eukaryota; kingdom Viridiplantae; phylum Streptophyta; class Magnoliopsida; order Caryophyllales; family Cactaceae; genus Carnegiea; species Carnegiea gigantea. The sequence continues at coordinate 526,646 of JAKOGI010000273.1, forward strand.
ATCTGACTTGATAAATATATTCTGACTTGATAACTTACGCATAACGGGGAACGATAACTAGGCATCGACTCTATTTCGTATATGCCATTGTAGGTATATGTAGTCAGTAAATGATCCTTACTCATATAATTGAGTAAGTAAAAGTACGTGGAACAGAAATTATGTAATTGAATGGCATACATAACTTTGGTATTTCAATATAACTTCAAAATTGAATTAATAAAAGTAATTAAATCCGATATAAAGTAAATAAAGGTAAAATATATCACAATGAAATAAATGAGATTACAAGGGAAAGGGCCTTGATGGTGACAAATGGGAAAGTGGTTTTGGCCTTTCTGAAATAGGTTCCGGATACAGGTTTAATGCTTGCTGATGTATAACTTGGTTCAAGATAACAGCGAGTGCATTAGATTAGCTTGATAATACATTTGATATATTCTGAATTGAGTAAGTAATATAGGTTTGCAGCTAATAGAGAGATATATCTTGGCTCAAAATAGCATTAACCGCAATAACTTGGTCTGATAAACATGGTTTCTGAGTCAAAAATTTTTCCCACTTCCCATATTTCATTCACAATCCATTTAATACAGTTTTTCATCCTAAATAGATTATTGAAAAGCCATAGAAGCTATCAAACTCATTAAACTTGATATTTTTCTTTGTAAAGTCCATACGTGATTCAAAAGTCATAATTAAGTTCCCAACAAGCATGTTTTTCTTCTTTTCTCTCATAAATCCAGCTCAAAACTCCAATAAAATTCATGAATATTCATTTTCCCCTTGAATGACCTTACTTGGCCCAAAATACACAAAATGAGTGCATGATCAATCTCATTCAATCTTTATTATTGCTACTTACACAATTACTCAAAATGCTTCCAAAAATCACCAAACTCAAAATATTCGACCAAAATTCATGACATTTTATAAGAAACTCGAAAATAATATGGGCAATCTACAGTAAAGTTTTTAGAATTTTCCTCCAAGTATACGCTACATAGAAATTACAATAACAGCTTAATTTACACCGAAATAGGTCAGTTCACTTCAAAAATTCATGACTTTTACCCTTGACTTCTAATGAAGACTTAAAATCCCAATACGGAAATATTAAGAAGCCCCAAAAAAATTTCATTTGCAATACAAAATATGATTCCAGCAATAGAGTTCCCAAAATGGGGTTAGAACACAAGTATGTCAGTTTTGATCTAACCTGTATAGTTCTCGTAAAATTCCCACAGACCTCTGATTAAGGCAATTCAAAAGGAATTTGAAAGCTAACACATCAACCTATCTACCTACCAAAAATCATAATTTTTTAGGGGGCTGATCATTACCAGTTTAATCTCAAAATCACTCATGTTTTCTGCCATTTTTAGCCCTCACTGTTTTTGCTTTCTCCTCTTATTTTCACATATAAAGTCTCACTTGAAATCATTCCAAATCATCAAAAATATTATCATAATCATCAATAAGACTAAAGATTATAAAACATATACAAAACAGTACAAATCTATCACTTGACTTAAGCTAACTTGATCATAACAAAACCCTAACCTTAACATGCTTCAAGCTCAACCCCATCATGATTAATATCCCAAAAATCAATAAAATTTTCATGATAATATCTACTTTGATCTCAAGAGTATGAACTATAAATAAAACAATCATAAAACCAAAAATACATTAAGATCAATTTAGGGTTTACTCACTTTGATGCTTGAAAACAAGAGATGTATGTGGTGTGAGGTGGAGAGATGGCTGGTAGTGGTTATGGTGGTGGCTGGCAGCTGCTCTGGTGTGGAGATGGTGGCTGCAGCTACTGTGTTGGGGGGGCGTGGGGTTGAGAGAGAGAGGAGAGAGATGATGTTTGACTTTTAGATTGTGTTGTTTTCTGACTTGTCTACATGCTTGACTGAAATTTTATCCTCAAAAAGTGGCTTTTTGTTAACCTTGGTTAGAATTAAATCATGGTCTAGCAAGCTTGTTGGATTATGATTAGCTTGTACGGTTTGGGGCCCAAGAAGGGAAGTAAACCGTATGTGATTAAATTTTCGTAACTCGAAATTAAATTTTTGTGAGGTTATAAAAATAATAGTAATAATAATAATAACAATAACAATAATAATAATAATAATAATAATAATAATAATAATAATAATAATGAATTTTTAAATTATAATTATCGAGGTCTACTATCAATTTATCTGAAATTTTATGATAATTGAACCCCAAAATGCAAAGTGGAACCCACAATTGTAATTTGCTAAATAAGTAAATTTGGTGCATTTGAATTAATAAACATGATTTGGTTAAATAAATAACCATGAAAATAAACATGATTTAAATAAATATGGGTTAGGCTCGGGATATTACAGCATTTCCCCCTTAAAGAGTTTCGTCCTCGAAATTTATGAGTTTTGTGAAAATATGCACTGATATCACAAATAAATGTGGATATTTGGCTTTCCTCTCTTTTTGGGTCTCCCTAAGTGGCTTCTGAGGAGGTATGATTGCCCAAAGCATTTTTTGCCTTATCTGAAACTGTGATTGTCTCCTATTTTTATTGACATAACTCTTTTGCCGGCCTTGTCTCACCTTAACATGTCCTTGAATTTCTTTCGTAATACTTGCTTGGATTAACTCTATTCTTATATCCAATGCTTCCTCTAGCTCACTCCAATAAGATCCGACATTACTTAAGATTATACTCCTATCAAAATGTCCTCATTTAGTGCTCTCTAGGCATTACCTGTTCTCCCCTCATCCGACTAAACAAAGGTCTGCTCCAATTCCACATTGAACAGTAAAATGAATATCGTTAGGAATAAAAATGAGGGAATTGGTAGTCAAGCGAGTAATTAAGTCTAAAGGAAATAAACAATGAGATTAGAAAAGATTATAAAAGGGTGATTATCATGAGGTGGTTTTAATAAAATAGCCAGAATGTTGAAATATAATGCCAAATGAATCATGATTTATAAATATAGATTATAAAGGATCCAATATATAGTCAAGTAAGAGGAAAGATGACTCGATTACACTCGGGTTTAGCAAAAGCAAGATGGCGAGATGGTAACTTTGTAGCCTCAATTGTCCGGTTAAGAGCACTAGATAGATGGGAAAAGCAATGTGCGATAAGTAGATAGATAGATTGGATAAAGTAAAATGCAATAGGTATATAAATAGATTTGACAAGTTACATTGGGAATGTGCCTTTGCTCAGATAAAGTCAATTTGAGCGCAGCAATAAGATGGAATGGAGAATGCTAAAGTTTATTAAAGAGGACGTAAAATATAAGTGTGAAAATTGAATTTAAAAGTAAAGAGAATAATTATATTATAAATTCAGAGCAAGTGATACGAGCATATCATTATTAACAAATGAAATATTGGGTATAGGCAGATTAAACAGTATTTGACAAAATCAAATTTGAAAGACGAAACAAGCAAATAATTATAGGAACTACTATAAAAAGCATTCTTGCAAACGATAAGCTGTCATTGGCGTGATTTAAATAACAATTGAAGCCATTTAAACAAATGGCCTAGATAAAGAGATGTTATAAACTAAGTGAGTGTCAATAGCAAAGGAATAATACCCCTAAACAATCCAAGGTGACTAGGACCCAAGTAAATCACTGACTAGAAGTAATGGGAGCATTGCTGGTATAAGGTCTTAGTGACAAGAGCAGCCTCTATCTATGCATGGAAACTAAATCTTAGTCATACCACCCATATAGTGCGAAGTAGCACACCGTAAGCTGCTGAATTACCATCACAGGATTCCATACACTAATTTCATCTCATACTGATTCAATTCAAAGATCTGCCAAGTTGCAAATGGCATTCCCATAATAGGTTTTAAACATCACTGTACTCAATATCATGTATGTTAATACACGTCAATGAAACTCTTAAATTGTGAAGAGAAACGGACAGAGTTCTGCCTAAAACCTAGCTAAATCCCAGGCTTAAAGCCTTACAACATCTACTTAACATGAAAAATCACACTTCAATGGCTCAATGACTGCAAGCCGGAGTTCATAACTCAACGGGTCACACACTCGGCGTACACGATTGCAAAAATTTAAATAAATGAGAGAAATAAAACATACAATACAAGTCCCAAATAAATGAGAGCATGCCTCACTAACAGGTCACCCAAATGGTTCCACACTCTACTTTGCTAATGCTCAAATCTCAGGGCATTACCAAATGATTAAGTCACCCAAATGGAAATGGTTCCTTCATATATGCCCATACGTATGAACTTATACTCAACAACTCATTTAACTAGTCCAATATAACTCATACACACCTTGATAGGTAATTCATAAACACTTGATAGCTTACAGTGGCCCTTAAAACCTTAGCTCTGATACCAAATCTATAACGCCCCCAAAATGCCAATGACATGATTTGCGAAAAATTACAGTATAACACTTAATGATAGAAGGCGCTACCGCCATCCTAATAAGGACAAAGCTTACTGAAATCATTTAATCTTGCAACGCATGTTCAAATCACAATATCTATTAAAATGAAACACTCCAAGACCAAAGTCCACAATAGTTCAACTTCAATACAATCAACTTAATTATACCATGTGCTAACTTACACTCCACACTACACAAGTATATTGGATATAGATCCAACTTGATCCTGAGGTCGATCCCAACTTTCATGCTATGCTGAATCCACTGTGAGCATATGATGACTTCCAAAAGGGCTTGCTAAATGGAGAAACATATAATACTTCATCACCTAAAATGAAAAACATGAAAACAATTCGAAAATGTCAGCTAAAACTCAGTACATGTATTCCTTTATTGTAAAATGAACATAGAAACACTGTTGATGGGTACCCGCCTTTACAATTCATTTAGTTCGCAAGAACAATGAAAATAAAAATAATATGAAACTGAATTGCTCATTATTATCTGGATGTGAACCTTTTGTAATGATATGATCTATACATAGGTGTACACCTGTCAATCCGATTAAGAGTTGGCCTGAAGCCGCGCGGGTAAATAATGGGCTGATGGCCTATAGATGATAACTGACGGGGTTACAAGTTAAATGGCAAATTGCTGTATAAACTAATTCGTTGATAAACTCATTAAGAGTTGTAACTTGATAAACATGTTCTGTTTTCTGAAGATACAGGCAATGGGCGTACCTTGAGTCTTTAAAAATATCATCTGACATGATAAATTTCATCTGTTTCGTAAATGTCGTCTGACTTGATAAATATGTTCTGACTTGATAATACTTATGCATAACGGGAAACGATAACGTAACTAGGCCTCGACTCTGTTTAATAAATGTCATTGTAGGTATGTGTAATCAGTAAACGATCTTTGCTCACATAATTGAGTAAGTAAAAGTATTTGTAATAGAAATTGGGTAATTAAATGGTATACATAACTTGAGTATTTGAATATAACTTCAAAACTAAATTAATAAAAGTAATTAAATCCGATATGAAGTAAATGAAGGTAAAATAGACCATAATGAGATAAATGAGATTACAAAAGAAATGGCCTTCATGGTGACAAATGGGATAGTGGTTTTAGCCTTTTCTAAAATAGGTTGCTGATACGGGTTTAAGGCTTGCTGATGTATAGCTTGGTTCAAGATGATAGTGAGTACGCTAGATTGGCTTGATAATTACATTTGATACATTCTGAATTAAGTAATAGAGGTTTGAGGCTAAGAGAAAGATATATATCTTGGTTAAAAATAGCATAAACTGCAATAACTTGGTCTGATAAATATGATTTCTGAGTCAAAAATTCTCCCCACTTTCTATATTTCATTCATAAGTCCATTCAATATAGATTTTCACCCCAAATAGATTATTGAAAGGCCATAGAAGCTATTAAACTCATTAAACTTGGTATTTTCCTTTGTAAAATCTATAAGTGATTCAAAACTCATAATTAGGCTCCCAACATGCATGTTTTTCTTCTTTTCTCTCATAAATCGAGCTGAAAACTCCAATAAAATCTACGAATATTCATTTCCCCCTTAAATGACCTTACTTGGCCCAAAATATACAAAATGAGTGCATGACTAATTTCACTCAATTTTTATTATTGCTCTTTGCACAATTACTCAAAATGCTTTCAAAAATTACCAAACTCAAAGTACTCAACCAAAATTCACAAAATCCTATAAGAAATTCAAAATTAATATGGGAAATCTACAGTAACTTTTTTAGAATTTTCCTCCAAGTATATGCTGTATAGAAATTGTAATAACAGCCCAATTTGCACCAAAGCAAATCAATTCCCTTCAAAAATTTATAAGTTTCACCCTTCACTTCAAATAAAGACCCAAAAATCCAATATGAAACTATTAAGAAGTCCCAAAAAACTTTCATTGGTAACATAAAATATGATTCTCGCAATAGGTTCCCAAAATAGGGCTAGAACACAAGTGTGTCCGTTTTGGTTTAATCTGCGCACTTCTCATAAAATGATCATAACCTTTCCCACAAAAGTTGGATTAAGGCAATTCAAAAGGCATTTGAAAGGTAACACATTGACCTATCTACCCACAAAAAATCATAATTTTTCAGTGGGCTAATCGTTACCAATTTAATCTCACATTCATCCCTATTTTTTGTCATTTTCAGCCCTCACTGTTTTTGCTTTCTTCTCTTGTTTTCACATAAATCCTCACTAGAAATCATTTCAAATCACCAAAAATGTCATCGTAATCATCAATAAGACTGAAGATTATAAAATCATATACAAAACAATACAAATCCATCACTTGACTTAAGCTAACTTGATCATGACAAAATCCTAACCTCAACATGCTTCAAGCTCGACCCCGTCATGATCAATATCCCCAAAATCAATAAAATTTGCATGATAACATCTACTTTGATCTCAAGAGTGTGAATCATAAATAAAATAATCATACAACCAAAAATACGTCAAGATCAAGTTAGGGTTTACTCACTTTGATTCTTGAAAACAAGAGATGCATGTGGTGTGAGGTGGGGGGATGGCTGGTGGTGGTTGTGGTGGTGGCTGGCAGCTGCTCTGGTATGGAGATGGTGGTTGCAGCAGCTATGTGGGGGGGCCGTGGGGTTGAAAGAGAGGAGAGTGATGATGTTTGAGTTTTGGGTTGTGTTGTTTTTTGACTTGTCTACATGCTTGGTTGAAATTTTATCCTCAAAAAGTGGCGTTTTGTTAACCTTGGTTAGATTTAAATCATGATAATTAGTTAGGTTAGTCAAGCAAGCTTGTTGGATTATGATTGGCTTGCACGGTTTGGGGCCCGGGAAGGGAAGTAAACTGTATCCGATTAAATTTTTGTAGCTCGAAATGAAATTTTTGCGAGGTTTTAAAAATAATAGTATTAATAATAATAAAATAATAATAATAATAATAATAATAATAATAATAATAATAATAAATTCTTAAATTATAATTATCGAGGCCTACTATTAATTTACATGATATTTTACAATAATTGAAACCCGAAATGCAAAGTGGGATCCAAAATAGTAATTTGCTAAATAAATAAATTAGATGTATTTGAATTAATAAGCATGATTTGATTAAATAAATAACTATGACAATAAAGATGATTTAAATAAATATGGTTTAGGGTTGGGACATTACAGCCTTCTCCCCAGAGTTTTGCCCTCAAAATTTATGAGTTTTGTAAAAATATGCACTGATATCACACATAAGTATAGATATTTGGCTTTCATCTCTTTTTGGATTTCCCCAAGTGGCCTCTGAGGACGTATGACTACCCAAAGTACTCTTTGCCTCATCTAAAACTGTGATTGTCTCATACTTTTATCGACATAACTCTTTTATCGGTCTTGTCTCACCTTAAAATGTCTTTGAATTTCTTTCGTAATACTTGCTTGGATTAACTCTATTCTTATACCCAATGCTTCTTTTGACTCGCTCCAATAAGACCCGACATTACTTAAAATTATGCTCTTATCAAAATGTCCTCATTTAGTGTTCTCCAGGCATTACCTGTTCTGCCCTCATCTGACTAATCAAAGGTCTGCTCCAATTCCATATTGGATAACAAAATGAGTATTTCCATGAATGAAAATGAGGGAATTGATAGTTATGCGAGTCAGTAAGTCTAAAGGAAATAAACAATAAGATTAGAAAAGATTGATAAAAGGGGGATTATCATGAGGTGGTTTTAATAAAATAACCAGAATGTTGAAATATAATACCAAATGAATCATGGTTTATAAATATGGATCATAAAGGATCCAATCGATAGTTAACCAAGAAGAACAATGGCTCAATTACACTCGGGTTTAGCAAAAGCAAGATGGCAAGATGGTAACTTTCTATAGCCTCAATTGTCCGATTAAGTGCGCTAAATAGATGGGAAAAGCAATGTGCGATAAGTAGATAGATATATTGGATAAAGTAAAATGCAATAGATATATAAATAGATTTGACAAGTTACATTGGGAACGTGCCTTTACTCAGATAAAGTCAATTTGAGCGCAGCAATAAGATGGAATGGAGAATGCTGAAGCTTATTGATGACGACGTAAATATAAGTGTGAAAATTGAATTTAAAAGCAAAGAGAATAATTATATTATGAATTCAGACCAAGTGATACGAGCGTATTATTATGAACAAATGAAATATCGGGTATGAAGAGATTAAACAATATTTGACAAAATCAAATGTGAAAAATGAAACAAACAGACAATTATAGGAACTACTATAAAAGAGCATTCTTGCAAACGATAAGCTGTCATTGGCATGGTTTAGATAACAATTGAAGCGATTTAAACAAATGGCACAGATAAAGAGATGTTATAGATCAAGTGAGTGTCAATAGTAAAGAAATAATGCCCCTAAACAATCCAAGGTGACTAAGGCCAATGTAAATTAATGACTAAAAGTAATGGAAGCATTGCTAGTGTGAGGTCTTAGTGACAAGAGCAGCCTCTTTCTATACATGGCAACTAAATCTTAGTCATACCACCCACATAATACCAAGTAGCACACCGCAAGGTGCTGAATTACTGTCACAGGATTTCCTACAGTAATTCCATTTCATACTAATTCAATTCAAAGATATAACAAGTTGTAAATGGAATTCCTATAATAGGTTTTAAACATCACTGTACTCAATATCATGTATGTTAATACACCTTAATGAAACTCCCAAATTGTGGAGTGAAACAGACAGTGTTTCGCCTAAAAACTAGCTAAATCCCAGGCTTAAAGCCTTACAACAGCTACTTAACATGAAAAATCATACTTTAATGGCTCAACGACACACGTCGGAGTTCATAACTCAACAGGTCACACACCCGGAGTGCACGATCGCAAAAATTTAACCAAATGAGAGAAATGAAACATACAATACAACTCCCAGACAAATAAGAACATGCCTCACTAACAAGTCATCCAAATGGTTCCACACTCCACTTTGCTAACACTCGAATCTCAGGATATTACCAAATGATTAAGTCACCCAAACGGAAATGGTTCCTTCATATATGCCAATACATATAAACTTATAGTTAATAACTTATTTAAGTGGTCCAACATAACTCATGCACATCTTAATAGCTAATTCATAAACACTTGATAGCCTACAGTGGCCCTTAAAATCTTAGCTCTGATACCAAATCTATAACGCCTCCAAAATGCTAATGACGTGATTTGCAAAAAATTACAGCGGAAGACTTAACGATAGAAGGGGCTACCGCCATTCTGATAAGGACAAGGCTCACTTAAACTATTTAATCTTGCAATGTATGTTCAAATCACAATATCTATTAAACTGAAACACTCCAAAATCAAAGTCCATAGTAGTTCAAATTCAATACAATCGAATTAATCATACCATGTGCTAACTCACACTCTACACTACATGAGTATATTGGATATAGACCCAACTTCGCCCTGAGGTCAAACCCAACATTCATGCTATGCTAAATCCACTGTGAGCATCTGATGACTTTCAAAAGGGCTTGCTAAATGGAGAAACATGTGATACTTCATCACCTAAAATAAAAAACATGAAAACAATTCGAAAATGTGAGCTAAAACTCAGTATATGCATTCCTGTATTGTAAAATAAGCATAGAAACATTGTTGATAGGTGCCCACCTTTGCAATTCATTTAGTTCGTAATAATAATGAAAATAAAAGTAATATGAAACTGAATTGCTCATTATTATATGGATGTGAACCCCTTGCAATGATATAATCTATACATAGGTGTATACCTATTAATCCGATCAAGAGTTGATCTGAAGCCGCGTGGATAAATGATGGGTTGACACCCTATAGATGATAACTGATAGGCCACAAGTTAAATGACAAATTGTTATATAAACTGATTCATTGATAAACTCATTAAGAGTTGTAACTTGATAAGCATGTTCTGCTTTCTAAAGATACAAGAAATTGACGTACCTTGGGTCTTTAAAAATATCATCTGACTTGATAAATGTCATCTATTTCATAAATATCCTCTGACTTGATGAAGATTTTCTGACTTCATAATACTTATGCATAACGGAGAACGATAACGTAACTAGGCCTCGAATCTGTTTCATAAATGCCATTGTAGGTATGTGTAGTCAGTAAATGATCCTTACACACATAATTAAGTAAGTAAAAGTATGTGTAATAAAAATTAAGTAATTAAATGATATACATAACCTGGGTATTTTAATATAACTTCAAAACTGAATTAATAAAAGCAATTAAATCCGATATAAAGTAAATGAAGGTAAAATAGACACAATGAGATAAATAAGATTACAGAAGAAAAGGCTTTGATGGTGACAAATGGGAGAGCGGTTTTGGCCTTTTCTAAAATAGGTTGCTGATATGGGTTTAAGACTTGCTGATGTATAACCTGATTTAAGATAACAGCGAATACACTAGATTGGCTTGATAATTACATTTGTTACATTCTTAATTGAGTAAGTAATAGAGGTTTGAGACCAAGAGAGAGATACATCTTGGTTCAAAATAGCATAAACTACAATAATTTGGTTTGATAAATATAGCTCCTAAGTCAAAAATTCTCCCCACTTCTCATATTTCATTCATAAGTCCATTCAATATAGGTTTCCACCCCAAATAGATTATTGAAAAGCTATAGAAGCTATTAAACTCATTAAACTTGATTTTTCCTTTGTAAAGTCCGTAAGTGATTCAAAACTCATAATTAAGCTCCCAACATGCATGTTTTTCTTCTTTGCTTTCATAAATCGAGCTGAAAATTCCAATAAAATTCATGAATATTTATTTCTCTCTTAGATGACCTTACTTGGCCCAAAATACATAAAATAAGTGCATGATCAATCTCACTCAATCTTTATTATTACTCTTTGCATAATTACTCAAAATACTTCCAAAAATCACCAAACTCAAAATATTCAACCAAAATTCATGAAATCTTATAAGAAATTTGAAAATAATATGGGCAATCTACAATAAAGTTTTCAGAATTTTCCTCCGAGTGTATGCTACATAGAAATTGCAATAACAGTTCAATTTATACCAAAATAGGTCAGTTCAATTCAAAAATTCATAACTTTCACCCTTGACTTCTAATGGAGACTTAAAACTCCAATACGGAAATATTAAGAAGCCCCAAAAAACTTTCGTTCGCAATACAAAATGTGATTCCAACAATAAAGTTCCCAAAGTGGCGCTAGAACACAAGTGCGTCAGTTTTGATCTAACCTGCATAGTTCTCGTAAAACGACCCTAACTTTGCCCACAGATCTCGGATTAAGGCGATTCAAAAGGCATTTGAAAGCTAACACACCGACCTATCTATCCACCAAAAATCATGATTTTTCAGGGGGCAAATCATCATCAGTTTAATCTCAAAATCACCCATATTTTCTGCCATTTTTAGCCCTCACTATTTTTGCTTTCTTCTCTTGTTTTTACATAAGTCCTCACTTGAAATCATTCTAAATCACCAAAAACATCATCATAATCATCAATAAGATTAAAGATTATAAAATCATATACAAAACAATACAAATCCATCACTTGACTTAAGCTAACTTGATCATGACAAAACCCTAACCTTAAAATGCTTAAAGCTCAACCCCATCATGATCAATATCCCCAAAATCAATAAACTTTGCATGATAACGTCTATTTTGATCTCAAGAGTATGAATCATAACTAAAACAATTATAAAACCAAAAATACATCAAGATCAAGTTAAGGTTTACTCATTTTGATGCTTGAAAATAAGCTATGTATGTGGTGTGAGGTGGGGGGATGGCTGGTGGTGGTTATGGTGGTGGCTGGCAGCTGCTCTGGTGTGGAGATAGTGGCTGTAGCTGCTATGGGGGGGGGATGGGGTTGAGAGAGAGAGGAGAGAGATGATGTTTGAGTTTTGGGTTGTGTTGTTTTTTGACTTATCTACATGCTTGGCTAAAATTTTATCCTCAAAAATTGACTTTTTGTTAACCTTGGTTAGATTTAAATTATGATAATTAGTTAGGTTAGTCAAGCAAGCTTGTTGGATTATGATTGGCTTGTACAGTTTGGGTCCTGGGAAGGAAAGTAAACCATATGCAATTAAATTTTCGTAACTCAAAATTAAATTTTTACAAGGTTATAAAAATAATAGTATTAATAATAATTATTATTATAATAATAATGAATTCTTAAATTATAATTGTCGAAGCCTACTATCGATTTACCTGAAATTTTATGACAATTGAAACCCAAAATGCAAAGTGGGATCCAAAATTGTAATTTGCTAAATAAATAAATTAGGTGTATTTCAATTAATAAACATAATTTGGTTAAATAAATAACCATAAAAATAAAGATGATTTAAATAAATATGGGTTAGGATTAGGATATTACATTTTTAGTACATCCTTAAAAAGCAGCACCTTATTAATTGCAATTTTCTTCAACTCACCCATGCAAATATGGGGGGAAAAAAAAAAAAGTAGTCTATGTTAAAGAAAAAAGAGATTTCATATAAAAATGTGCAATTGGTGTCAGGCTTTAATTTGTTGCTGGTAAACGTAAGAGGAATGAGAAAAGGTGGCCAAGCAGGCGAGCATATGGCAAAGTGAAGTCCCCGCAGCGCTTCTTTTGATGGGAGGTTTAGGAATACACTGCCGATGAGCCGTTATTTCGCGTTAACATATATCATATATTTAAGGGTATGTACGCCCATGTGCTGTCATATATATTTATTTTTCTAACGTGTAGTTATCATATAAATAATTTTTAATATGTGGCATCAATAAAGCTTATAGGAGTATGTACACCTAGGAGTATAACATAGGTTTTGCTATTTCGCACCCTCAATCATTACGACACTGATCGTTTCTCAAACACTCCTTCAGACACTCATGCAAACCTTCAAACATTGTTTTAATGAATGTTAATGATGGAGGAAACTAGTGTTTTTACTAGTCAAACTACTGAACTCTAATGCAAATGTTGTTACCAAATAGGTTCTTAGGGTATGTACATTTTAGCATTTAGAATTAGCGCTTAGCGGTCAATAGCGATTTACTAGTGGTTAACAACGCTTATTAATGGTTAGGAATAGTAGTTAGCAGTTATCAGCGGTTAGTAGTGGTTACGACTAGCGCTTAGGGATAGCAAATAATGGTTAGTCAGTGTTTACTAACGGTTACCAGCGTTTATCGCTAGTGATTAGTGATTAGCGATTACCAACCACTTTAATGTCTAAATGTATGAAACAAACAGACCCTTAGGGTGGGGTGGTAAGTTAGAGGAGTAAGAGTAAGATTAAGGAGGAGTAAGAGCAAGAGAGAGTAAATAAGAGTAAATTGCTTACCTTTCTTTGGGAGTTTAAAGTGAGTAAACACTTCTCATTATTTGGAAGAATAGCAAAGTAAATAAGAGTAAATGAATAAATTGACACATTTGCCCTTACAAAATAGATTAAAATAGATTATAGTTATATTTATGGAGGCAAATAAGTAAAATCACCCTCCTTACTCCTCATTTACTCCTCCTTATATTCCAAATTGGAGAGTAAGGAAATGGAGAGTAATGGAGAGTAAGAGTTACTCCACCTTACCCCTCCTTACTCTCCTCTTATTACTCCCAAACAAGAGTAAAGATGGGTACCTATTCTCCCTTACCCCTTATTCCCCATGCAAGCAGACCCTTAGACTATGTTCGGCAACAGCATTTTGGATAGCGTTTCGTATTTTGATCAGGTCAATAGGCTAATTAATTAATTTTTAGTGTTTCGTAAACTAGCATTTTGATAAGCATTTCAAGTAGTGTTTAACATTTTAAGTAGCGTTTTTGAAAAGCTAATAGTACTAACGTTTGACATTTAAAGGTAGCGTTTCATATTTTTTAGCCAAAAAATGTTCTTTAAAAATTTTGTCTTGGGAATTATCTATATCCTTTTATGTCAATTTACATTAATCAGCGAGTATAACAGCTAAATTTATCGATTATATAAGTTTTAACCGCTAATCTAAACAACTGTCCGCTAACAGCTAAATTAGAAACAGCTATCCGCTACCTGAACCGCTATCCGCTACCTAAACAGCGAATTTTGCATAACAGGGTCACATGTATTATATTAATCTTGTGCAAAATCGTATATTGTATGCAATATATGCACGATATACATACATAATTGCTTACCAAAATCTTTTTAATTAAGTTGCTTCAATTCGCATAAAAAGTTTCCTTTTGTCTAAAAAATATATTGACAAGAATCAGAAATAATAACTTTTATAACAATAAAATCTCCCCGGATGTAGTACTACTAATCTACTATGGCATTCGCTTTCCATGTATATTGCACTGTGTAAGAAAATCCTCGCAATATATCATTCGTGCACGAGAGATCTAAGGAAGGAATTAAAAACCAAAAAAGAACACAAGAAAAGAAAGCGTTTCAGAATTCAGATCATGGTTTGGCGGCTGGGAAATCATTCAAAGATGATTATGGTGATTAGATTTTTGGTTTTTTGGTTGATTTTTGGTGGATTACACGCAATTGAAAGTAGGGTGGAACCATTTTCATCCAATTACGAAGATTTGGGGCTTGAAGCACAACTTAAAATCTTGAATAAGTCGCCCATTCAAAGTTTTGAGGTATGGCAGCAAAAGTCTGTTTCATAGGCATATGAATGTGCTTTCTGACTTTAGATTTATTTTGGGGTTCCCATGGCGATGTGCCTGATTAAGGCAAATTTGCATCTAACAGTGCATGCAAGTAGTAAGTTTTACAGTTCAAATCAACGTAACGATGCATGTATTAACCAAAAATTGATAATCTAAATCATAAATACACTTGTAAAGTTTATCTCCATGGTTATTTAGTCCATTCTATTTGAAAGCAAACATCTATATAAAAACTAATTGTGCTTGGTGATGTTGGTGCAGAAAGAGGATGGAAGTACAATTGACTGCATTGACATCTACAAACAGCCTGCTTTTGACCACCCTTTGCTCAAAAACCGCAAACTTCAGGTACCCAATCAAACATGCTTAGTTCATCTTAATCAGTTAAGATGAAATTAGTTTGTGGAATTATATTTGCAGTAATGAGAGTAACTTGGAGACAATTACTTTGTGCAGATAAAACCTAGCTCGCTTCTTCAAGAAAAAATGGCGATGTCATCACTTGAACTCAAAAAGGAAGATGAGATTATTCTATCCAACTTGAAATCGAAATCAAAATTCCCAATTTGCCCTTCAGGAACTGTTCCCATTCGAAGAACCCAACAGGAGGACCTTATTAGGGCAAATTTGGCTTTCAGACGTAATCCTCCTATGCCTAGTGCCCTGGCTTCGGTTTTCACTCCCACACAAGGCATTCATGTATGTTCATTATTAATTTAATGTCAATTTTGTATAAAATAGACATATTATTTCTTTTCAAAAAATTTCAAATTTAAGCCAATAGGACAACTCCTTAAATACGTGAAAATCATACAATAATTTTGGATTTATAAATATGATATTATGACACCCCTCGGTTTTTTTTTTTTGTTTTTGGTTTGGGGGGAGTCAAACAAATCCTTTCCTCCTTCCCCTCTATTCCCCATAGTTACCCCAAGACTATATTCATGTCTCTTGGAACAATATCTTTGCTCACACAAGTGTTTGCATGGGTAAGACTGCCTATATATGTTTAAATCTAACGAAAGTGAAACCCACGCTAAGAGTTAATATTGTTATTGTTGCACTGAAGACTATAGCCCTGAATCTATAGTGTAACTTATCGCTGGGGTATAAAGAAGTCTATAACCAGGGTGTTTCGTAAATGAAATTTGAAGCACTAGCTAGATTGTAATAACTACCCTGTCTCTTCATCCCCCCCCCCCCCCCAACTCAAGACCATAGTCTTGAACCTATGATGTAGCTTATTTATAAAGAAGTTCATAGTAAAGTGTGCTTCATATCTTTTTTAATCGAAAGGTGTAACTTACTTATCAAGAATTTAAACTTGTAGAATATAGTACTGAAAACTTAATTATCTAAGTAACATAAACAGTCTCAGTTGCTTTTATGAGCCAATATGTTCTTGTTAGACCTATTTGAGTCGCAGGGCGCACTACACCAAGGAAAAGTAAATGCCTTTTTTCGTATATTCTGCCATTCGGTGTAGTGATCAAATCCATATTCGATGTAATATAGCATGCAGGAATTAGTACTCCAGAGGGAACAACTGATCAATATTTAGGAGCAAGGCTGGTTCTGACTGTTCATAATTTGACGATGATGATTCCAGAGCAAATCAGTACAGCTTCGGCTCGGGTTGGCACTGGCGTTGATGCCCCCTTCACCAGCATTGAATTTGGATGGACTGTAAGTTGGCTCCTAATTAACATCTCTTTTTATCATACACATATATTTCATATCCATTGTTGTTTGCACCTAACAATTTTTGGCCTTAATAGATTGATTAATCCTTCTTCTTCTACTAATGTCGCAGATCAACCAACAGTTATATGGTGACTTAAAGCCTCGTACTTTTGGATTGTGGACAGTAAGCAAACTTACGCAAATTAAACTTGCATATTTGACATTTGTTTTTTCTTTTTTGATGGAAGAATCTAATTATGATTATTATGAATTTGTTTTTTTTTTTTTTGAAATGATGGAAATAAACCACTTATTACTAAATTTGCGTTTGACAAGACTGAATTGCTCTGCTGATATACATTTGCAGGCAGATGGATTTCAGAAAACCGGATGCTTTAACATGCTGTGCCCTGGATTTGTCCAAGTGAGCCAGTACGGCATTCTAGGAGAAGAGATTACAGATTTCACGGAATATGGGAAGGAGCTCAAGTACTTATATTTTGCAATAGCCAAGGTAATAATCATAGCCGATCTCTATATATAAATATGTCCAATATCCCATCCAATACTCATACACTTGTCCCGTATGGATCTCACTACGCAGGCCTTAGTCACTACCAAGTTGGATATATATACATATACACACACACAAACACACACACACACACACACACATATATATATATCGGATCAAGCTACTACTGGTCTAGAAAGTGATAAAATTCTTTCATAATAAATTTTTTCTATTTACAAAACTCGACACGAGACTTTGTTTAAAGGAACAAGTTTCTGACCACGTAAAACTAAAGGAACAAGTTTCTGACCACGTAAAACTAACTTTTATCGATAGTTAGAGAATTTATGTGTACAATGTTTTCACTATTAGAAAGAGGGTTTTTAACGATGAATGATTTAACAACAAAAAAAAATTAGTCGTCATTTGTCGTTATTGGTCCCGTCGTTAATAGTTCCAACGATGATATGAATATTTTCGTCGTTGCTACCAATAACGACAACGCGAATCATTGTCGTTATTTCCCACCTCACTAATGGCGAAAAATATATTAAGCACGACCAAATTGTTCATTGCTAAATTATAATTATGAGTGGTATTTTTGTCGTTGAAAGTTTACAGATAGAAAAATATTGGCGACCAATTTTTTTTGTAATTATTATTATTATGAACCATATTAAATAGTATAATTATTATTCACAATAATGTTTAAATGAAATGTGCTTTTCAATTTGTAAATAAGCTAGCCTAGAGAATTCTCATAAGAATATGACAAACAAACTCAAAATTGATATATATTTATTGATTAGAACACCATTAATGTGTGAATATTCGGTACAAAACCTGAAATTATTTAGAAAAATATCCTTGAAAAAAACAATCATGAAGACTATAAACTTGTCCTTCAATTTAATATAAAATACATTAAACAACTTTAAAAAAAAAAGAAAAACTTGAAAGATGATCTGTGTTTTCAATCACCTACAAGGAGAATGAAAAAAATGTTTGAACTTTAACTGATGGACAAAAAAATATACTTAATCAACATAACAATTCCATTTACAATATGAGGTACAGAAAATAAGGGATTCTTGATTACTTGAATGACACAATTTTTGAATATTTAAGTTACATGCTAAATAAAGAAAAATACATAAATTTCCCAACGTTATGACTTATGGCGCATTGACGCTAGCTACAAGCATTCCTAAGCAACAACATTCACATAGTTTTTGGCCATAGTGCAAGGGTCACTTTGACTTCCTTCACGCTTTGGTCAACTACAAAACAGGTTTTCTCAATTGATTTGCATTAAAGATAATTGAAAAATCATAATACATAATATAACAAGGAATTTAGCAGTCCACTAGTCCAAGTGTTCTCTTTGTCACTCACACCTAGGATCAACTGTTAAACAGTTGCATGGTTCCATAATTAGAGCCAAACAAGAATCAAAATCACAATACACAGTCCATGCCATCGTCCTTGAACATAGAAATTGAAAAGTAGACTATCTATTTAAGCCCAACAGATACTTCAATGCACACTTTAAAATATAAAGATGGTATTATCTCACATAATTGGGTTATCACAATACATATTCAACCTTATTGTCCAATCTAACTAATTGAAGTTAACATTGAAATTGTCTGTTATATTTTACGTGCCATTTTAACAATGTGAGATGAGCGTGTAAGAACTGAAAGTTTCTTCTGTCATTTAAAGCATTCACAATGGTAAAGTTAGGGATAGGATACAAAAATACCAAAGATACACCCGCATAACCCCACCCCCATACCTTATTTATGTCTTTAGCTCGTGTATGTTAGGGGCAATTGACACTTGTATGTCCACAAAAACACTGAAGTATAAAGATAAATAGGAAACTCTAGCATGAATTGAACAAATGAAATTACAGAAAGTAGTGAATGAAGTGAGATGAGAATGAATTTCAATATACCATAGAGTTCACGAGTGCATTTCGGATCACTCTATGCAATTCTGTCACCAAACCACACGATAAAAACAAAGAGAAAAAGAATGAACAGCACTAATACATTATGGCCATGAAGATAGCTAAAAACTTATGCACAATCATTACTTGGCCTCTCTTGCAGGATCCCTATGGAATCACCAATTAAAGCTGTGTAAATAATTAGTCAATATCCCTTACCCAGAGTAATGGTACATGCCACTATCGTTTTAAGAGACTCATAAGCACCATAAAATCAAAGCGCAATTAGTACGAAGGAGAACATTCTCTAAAAAGATGAACTTGCAAGGAAACTTTGGGACATACTGTCGAGACTACATTACGTGACACCCACCCCACAATATGGATATCCAAAAACATTGACGACTTGTGCTAGCTAGCTTGCTACTTTGCTTTTACTATAAGACCACATTGATACAGTTAAGTTCTTGTTTCACAAATAAAGAAACTCTCCAGAACTCCCACTCCTAAAAGAAGACATCACCCAAACAACCACATATTTTGCCACTGCAACACAAAATTATGGAGATTCACTCCCGAAATGAACACAATACCCTAATTATTTGTGTTTCCCGCAAACATGACCAAACACCACAAAATCAAAGAGCAACATACATAACAAAATCATCAATTAAATAGTTAATTTACGAACTTATATACATCCTGAAATAAGGTTCTCGTATGATTCAGAAGTAGTAAGATCCATATATACATCCTCAGCGTCACGAAATGTGAGATGGCTAAGAATGAAAGCAAGAAAAGAGGCAAAAAAAAAAAGAAGGAAATTTATGAACTTAGACCACAAGTGGAGCACGGGGAGAGGGGAGTGGAAGAGTTATCAAACGACGGAAACCCTAAAGAAGCGACGACGGCGCTCTTCAACCCCCCTGTAGAAGTTCAGATTGATGCTACGCGGGGAGACCAAGAAGAAGATGCCTTAACGACTAAGTCAATGGAGAATTACTCCATTGGATTAGCAGTATCATGAAATAGGAAAAGAAGAGGCAAAATACCTATGAAAGGTTGAATGAAGATGACGTGGATGTTCCCCCTGTATGGTTGGCTCTATGGAGGAGCAAATTGAAGGTGATGGATCCAGTAATGCAGGTGTTTCTCTATCTAGGTTTAGGTTTGCAAAAAAGAAAATGGAGGCGAAAGTTGTTTGGCCGATAGAATTACTTTACAAATTGCTTTAGCCCATATTTTTAATCTCACCTTTTGAATTTTGATCCCCCTAATTATTGTGGTTCACGAGCGAATTCCTAATTAATTTTGACATTTATTTTTTTTTTTGTTTTCCTTCTCCAATATCCCCTTCTGATAATATTAACAATGACAATATAACTAGCAATAACGACGATTTTGGGGCTTCATCGCTAGTGATGATTTTTTCAATGCTACTAAACACCCACACAATTTTTTCGTCGTTATTAATATCTTTTAGCGATGTCCTTTTGGCGTTAAAAGGTGGCTGTTAAAAAGTTAATTTCTAGCACTGATGTTAGCCATTAACATGATGTCCTTTTAATTTATTGATGAATGGCAGGACCCAAAGACACTTGACTGGTGGTTAATACAATCTGTGCCGCAAGAAGCAAACCTTTGGGTGGGATATTGGCCAAAGGAATTGTTCCCAAACTCGTTTGAGTTTGCGAGTAATGTTCAGATTGGGGGCAGGGTGTTTAACCCTTCCCTTGAGCCAGCCAAGACCCCTATGGGTTCAGGTCATTTTGTCCCCGGAGACTTCCTGAGAACTGCAAGTGCTGATTTCAGGCTAGTCAATGCATCTTTTGGTTTTATGTCAGAGCCTAAAATGGTTGTGTTGACTGATATGCCCGATTCGTATCAAGCTCAATACCTTGATGGTAATAACGTCATCTTTGGAGGACCGGATATCCAAAACAGTACTTTAAATAACTAATTATGCTTTTTGTATGAATAGTGGGTGATGATACTGTGTCTCCTTCCAGATCACAAAGCTCACTATGGAATGTACAATGCGTTAGATAAAACTATGATTGGATCATACATGTTGAGCATTTTGTAATAATTTCCTAGACTTATGATATGCGCGTCATCTTCATTTCTTTTACATGACTAATCAAGCATATGTGACTACCTGCTATTCTAAAAAAAAGTATATTGTGGATTTACTCTGTATTTCTTTTTATTTTGAAATAAGTTTTTCGCATCATCATTAATGATAGTATCTCATAGATCATTGAAGTTTGGTGAAAAATATTATTTGCGAGATTATTGCTTTAAAAAGGACATAATTTCACGCATGCAAATGCTAGTTAGTGACATATGGAACCAAAACGCCGCTATATCATTCCAATCCTCCTGAAATTTGTTATCGAAGAGTTCAACATGGTATCCTGAAATCGGATCAAAATGATCAAATTGGGTTGATTCCAGGTTCAAAATCTTTCAAACAGTTACAGTTTCTGATATTAAATACCCTATCTTATCATTTTTGGTTCCGATTCTTAAAATAAGACTCGAAACATGAACTGAGAACCTGTTATAACAAAAAAGTGTCCTAACCTAAGGTATAGGCCGAATTCTTCCATTGATTTTTTAAATAATGAAATGTTCCAACCCAGTCTTTTATAAAGTCAAAATTTATAATTTGCTATCTTGATTTATTATTTTTGCTTTTGTCTGATAGATAGACAAACAGACTTGCATCACATATCAATGAATGTAATTTGCTACCTTTAATTGGTAGGTGCTGGCTATAAATCGATGTTTTATAGTTTTATGGACCTTGAAATGAATCCTAATGTATTATGGTTGATTTTTTTAACAGTAAATAAATGTCCAATATGACAAATTGAAAAAAAAAAGTATCATTGATGCATGCACCCAGAATCGAAATCGGAACCGGTGGCTACGGTTCTGGTTTCCAAACTATGAAATTGGAACCTATGGTTCTAGTTAGGGGTGTTCAAAAATATCCAAAACCAAAAACCCAAACCAAAAACCCGATACCCGACCCGAAAATTCAGGTATTCGAACTGAAAAATTGAAAAAAGTCGGTTCGGGTACCCGAACCAGTAATTTTTTCGGATATTTGGTTCAGGTACGGATTAGCTATTTTACAACTTCAGGTACCCGAAAACACGATTTATATATATATATATTTTTTTATTTTTAATTTTGTAAAACAAAGGGCTGTGCTAGACTGCTAGTGTGCTGTGCAACTGCAATTGGGCCTGTGACTTCGCCGGTTGCCCAGTTCGCCTCAAACTCTCTGTCCCTCTCTCTCGAAGCCTGCCTCTGCCTCAGGCCCTTCAACTGAGAGAACTCAGTCTCACAGTCACACTCTCACTACTCAAACAAACAAGTATACTACTCTCAAGCAAGCAATGAGGCAAAGAACAATAATTATCAAAAAAAGGAGACCAAAAAAATTTGGGTAAAATACAACACAATTGTTTGCCAAAAAAAGAAGGTTTATAACAATTGGGTAATTGGGTAACCAAAAGTCCGAACCGAAATTATTGGATACCCGAAATTGGGTACGCGATAATTTTCGGTTTGGGTACGGTTCGGCATCCGTCCGACCCGAAATTTTGGGTACCCGAACCGAAAGCTCTTTTGGTTCAGGTACCTGAACCATGAACACCCCTAGTTCTAGTTATGGTTTCAAAAGTGAAACTTGTTCGGCTGATTCTGAATCCAGTTTCCGATTTTGAGAGTGGATAAGGTATGTATTTGAAACTACTCTCCCCCTATTCAATACTGGGTTGTCGTTCCAAGAAAGTCATGCTCTTAAACTTTCTTTTTTAATAAAGAAAAATTCTTCTCTATACCTTTTGTTTTCTCACGTTTTCTTTGTCGGAAAAGTCAGTACCAAGATAACACGGACAAAATTTGAATTCACCTTAAATAATTAATAACTTGTGAGCATTGTAAGATTTCCATAGGGAATAAGTTTTTATCCAATCTAGTAATCTTAATGTGTCGAACCCAAAAAGAACCAGGCCTGATTCTTAGTTTTTTGTCCAAACTATAAATCCAAACATAACAAATAGATCTCTTTCCCTGACCTAGGTGCCGCCATAGCCCAGTCTAGTAAGAGTTTCTGCCTACAACTTGGTCATGAGGCTTGGGTTTAGGGATGGCAATGGGGCGGGTTGGAGACGGGGGGCATATTCCCCGTCCCCGTCCCCGCTAGGATCCCCGCTCCCTGTCCCCGCCCCGTTCCCCGTTGTGGGGAGAAAATTCCTCCCCGTCCCCATCCCCAACGGGGATTTAATCCCCGACGGGGCCTCAACGGGGATTTTTCCCCACAGTTTTTTTTTTCACCTAATCAAACTCTTCCAAAATCCATGCAACAAAAGTGTAATAAAATTCATTAAATTTTACAATCCAAACCAAATTAAAGTTTAACAAGTTATGTAACATAAATCTAACAATATACAAATTATACAAAATAATTTAACCAAATTCTAAAGCAAGTCAAACACAACCATAATTCAAGAATTAAAAGTTTAAAACACAACCAAAGTTCAATAATCCTTCACTACGAAATACAACAATGTCTATAATTTAACAAAAAAACCTAATCGAAAGTCAGCTAAACATCGGGTTCATCTTCAATCTCACCATTTTCATAATCAACCGAAGCAAGAATGAGGAAAATTGAAAGAATAAGCCCAATTCCAAATGCCAACAGACAAAATATGGTTATATATCTAAGGTTTTTGCCCAAAAAATTATAAATACAACCTTCCTTGTTTTATTTAAAAAATTTGAAACTGAGGTTACTTATGTAATTTTAATTAGAAATGGGAACGGGGATGGAGATTTTTCCCCAGTCGGGGTATCGGGGACGGGGATGAGAACGGGGATAAATCCCCGACGGGGAAATAGGGACGGGGACGGGGCGGCCTACGTCCCCGTCCCCATCCCAATCCCCATCCCCGCGCGGGGATTAATTTTTTGCCCCGTCCCCATCCCCGTCCCCGTCCCCGTCCCCATTGGGGACGGGGATTTTTCCCCACTTCGGGGCGGGGCCCTGACGGGGACGGATTTTCCCCAACTTTTTTCCATCCCTACTTGGGTTCACCTCCTCGTACGTTGTCTCATCAACCTGTTTGATCTCTTCTCCCTGTTATGGTTGGCTTCGGACTCACACCCAGCGACAGTTCTAAGGTTAGGGTTTTATCCTTCTTGTTGCACAAGCTACGTTCAATTGCAATGGCCACAGGCCTGGAAGAAGCTTAGAAGCGTCTCTCCCTGATTGCTGAAGAAGAAGCGGTAGTTGAATGTGATGATAAAGCGTCGAAAGATAGGGCGAAACAAATCTCTCTCTCTTTATGGGGTAAGCTCCCTACGGATAGTTATTTCAATTCCAATGAGATCAAAAACGTCTTCAAAAATGTATGGAGGCCATCCGAAGGAGTTATAATCAGAGATCTTGATAAGAACTTATTTGCTTTCCAATTTTTTCTGCTATGGATAAGAACTATGTTGTTAAGGAAGGGCTGTGGGCATTCGGCGGTAGTATTCTGATTCTTAAGGAATTGTCTGGCACTGAACAGTCTTCGAAAATTCAATTTAATAGCGTTCGCTTTTGGGTTAAGGTCATGGATCTACCGCCAATTAAATAAACATCTACCTTTGCAAAGGTCCTGAGATATAATCTCTAAGTGTTCATTGGTTGTGATGAACCAAATTTATTTTGTGCCGCTGATAAATCAGTTAACTTCCAAGTTGACGAATCTTCGCTTAACTTGATCCTAGCAAAGGCTGAAGGTTTGGGTTCCATGCCCATGTTTAACCTTTGGCAAATGAAGTACTTCAGAGTCTTGCCTTTTTTACTCTGTTGAACATGGAAAGGCGCTGTTGTGAAGTAGAAGTTGCAATCTATCAAACACAAAGGACTTTAGTTTGTTCCTAACATTATCTTCACACTTTCAGTAGTTTCCTCTACTACAATGTAATAAACAAGAGTCTGCTTATCTTTATGTCGCCCTGAGATCTAAACATGTTGAGGTGGTATATAGCCGAGGTCAACTTTTACAACAGCCATGACAACCCCTTGCTCATCTATCTTCTTTTGTGTTTCATTGATGCCATAGTAGCTTCAACGACATGTCCCAAATATGATGGCTTTTTGAAGTCATAGCCAGATTTCTTCATTAGTTTGTAAGTGTTTGAGTCAAATCTATCGTTGGACAAAGCTAGAGAGAGGATCTCTGGCGACTTTGCTTTCACTTGCTTTATGAGTTGGAAGTGCACCTTTATCATTGAGGACCTGCCAATTGGTCTCCTTAATATGCTAATAGCCTTAGATGTGCTATCAAGAGTTATGCATTCACTAAATGGTGATTCATGATCTTTACGACGAGAATTAGGAATACACCTAAAAACTAACGCTGCAGAACTTGTTGTGACAATTGCTTCCTTGGTGAGAGAAGTTACCATTGTCTGCCTACTTTGCTATCACGTAGCTATTGTTGTTTAACATAACCAGCAATGCCCCCATTTGGTACCACATGAGTATCTTGAACAACCCTCATTACTCCTTTTGCTTGTGGAACAGATGGCACCCAGCATTGTTTCTTTCAAACTAGCACCTTCCTCAAAGAATTTTACATTGACGAAATAGGATTCAGCCTTAGTACATGGTTTAAGATCACCATTTATTTTCTTTTCCCCATCCTGGTAGTACTTGAACCTGACGTCACACACCCCATGCTCAGAAGCCAAGGTCATTCTAGTAACAACTTATATTAAGTTTTTGAATCTATCACATGGAAGATAGATGTTGTGGATGGATCGCCTATTGTTAATTAAAGGCGGATCATGTTGATTACACATTGACCTTCCAAGTTGAAGCCTTGTATCATCATTCGACTCTTGGAGAGTTCCTCGACAATAATCCCCAAATCATTCATAGTAGAGTTAGGCATGAAGTTGATTGTTGAACCACCATCCAGCAAGATGCGCTTGACTTTTTGCACCAGGATTCGCTCGACTTTTTGCCCCCGGATATAGCTAGCGATAAACAATGGATAGTTGTGGGATTTAGACCCAAACAATAGATAACTGTCAGTAAATGATATAGCCGTGTTGCAAGTGGCAGATTGAGTTGTGAGCTTTGAAGGTTCCTTGATGTCATTCACCTTGTCAGCATATAATTTTACATGGTACAGGGCGATCATATTCTTCTCGCATATCTCTTCAGGCATATTTTCAATTTGCCTCCAACTTATGCATGCCAGCAAGACTTTTAGGACTGTAGGACTTTATCATCAATATTTGAAGGGGTAACCTTTGGGCATCTATCTGTTCATCTTTCTCATCATCCTCATCTTCAAGCTCAGAGCACGAGACCATGTTTGTTGCAACTTTCTTCATGAAGTCCATTGGAAAAAATTCTTCCAACGTGATAGGGACAAGAAGTTCTTGTTTAATGAGATCGATGGGTTGGACTTCATTCTTCTTACCAACATGGACCTCTTCTTCCCCTTATATCGTTAAGGGTTTGTCTTCTACCTTACATCTTTCTTGAACGGAGTGGAGGTAGCTAGACATGCCTTTGCTTCCTGGGCCTCCATCTAGTGACAAGAGTCCATCCTTTGTCGCCTTCACCAAGGATGTCCAGTATGGGATTGTCTCCTATCAATGTTTTGGGAACCATAAGCAAAGGTACGATTGGCTTGAAACTTCCAAATTGTACAGTAACTAGCTCTCCTCTTATATAAGGAGTTAAGTTGAGTCTTCACTTGAAGGCTTATTGGGGAGCTCTTTATTGCTACGAGGATGTACAATATTCACACTAAACCATCATGTGGTTGGTTTCAGTTATCTCATCCAAGTCTAAGATGATTTTCCATCCCTAGCCAATTGCATAATACGCTCCTTGAGCGTGATGCACTTCTCGAAAGGGCGGCTAATGACCTACTGATATCGACAGTACTTTGGATCATTACTCGTACCTGCCTTTTCAGGGCTTTGGCGGAGGCAACTTGACAATCCCCTTTTCCAACAAATCTAACAACCCTGACAAACTTGAGTCCAAGAATGGGTACTTCTTTTCTTAAAACTCCTTCAACATAGGGTGCTTCCTTCTAGTATCTCTTGTTTACGAGCACATCTTCTCTTCTACTTTGGCTTTCCAGAAATCCAGATCAGTTCACCTGTAGAAACTGACTTAGATTCTTTGGTCGTGCTCTTGGAGGACTTACAATTTTTCTTAAAGTCACCCTTGTCCTTCCTTGCTTCAGAAGCAGAGGAACTTTACTATGATGATTAGCTATCATCATCTCCATGTCATACGCCTTGGTAGCCAACTCTTGAAAAGTCCTAGGCTTGCTCATTTGTAGGATATAAAGCAAGGCCCACTCCATGCCTTGAACGCACATCTCTATAGCAAAAACCTTAGATAAACGGTCCCTACATTCGAGTCTGAGTGTGCACCAGCAGTTGATGTAGTCAAGAATATGTTCATCCTTTCACTTTTTAGTATTTGTAACTCAGTTATACTCACAATGCGTTGGGTGTTGTAGAACCTATTGAGAAATTCTTGCTTTATCTGCTCCCAATTGTCAATGGACTCAGGCTGTAAGTTGGTGTACTAGTTGAACATAGTACCCTTCAAGGTCCGGACAAACTGTTTCACTAATAAATTAATGCCATTGCTGAAATTGTTGCACATCTTGATGAGTGTCCAATAGGTTGTTTTGGATTACCTTTCCAATTACATCGGTTGAAGTTAGGAGGTCGATAGCCATAGGAGATATGAAGAGCGTTAATCTTCTTCCATAGGGTTTGGTGTAGAGATAACTCTTTTGCAATCTGTCAGCTTTTGCAATCAACTCCTAGAGTTGTTCAGCCATCATCGAACTTAAATAAGATTCATTCTATTGCTTGCCACCCTTCTTCGATCAGTCGTTGTCCTCATAAGCTTCACTTTAATCAAAGTCCCTGTCCTCTTCCTTGATGTTAGAGCCTTTGTTAGATGATGCATATGACCCCCTTCTTTTTAGTTTCTTCAGCAACATAGCAATATGTTCCTATTGGCTCTTGATGCATGCATCTTTCTCTACACTCTCGTTACAGAATCTTTCTAGCGTCGCCTTCATGCTAGCCAACTCTTCTTTAAAGTTAACAACTCCTATCATCATAGTAGACATGATAACGGTATGGGATGATTCAGTTTCAGATTGTGAAAGCACCACCTTCTTTGGCGATGGCACAGAGGAATCACCGCTATAGTAATCTTCCACTTCAAAAAATAGAGATTGAGGCTTCATCTTCAGCTCTAGAACAGATGAAATTTTACAGACTTTGTCAGGTATGTTGGAGTTGGTATTATCACATGACTACAAGGATATAACCACAACAATTCTTTTTTATGGCGATAGTTGCTGCAGCCGTTGCCATGCTTTTTGTCACTATTTAGTGCTTTGCTTGCTAGAGATGGGGTCAGAGTTGGTGGATGTCTAATGCAAAGATCGAAACTTGTTCTTCAAAGGTACATATATGGCACTTCTCATGGCTATATCTTCCTTGCAAAGAGGTGGTTGAAAGTTTGAGTTTTCAAGAGAAGGAGATGAGAGGCATAGAGGTCGCACTCAGCATGCCAGAAATCTATAACCAGAAATTTCTAGTCTAAAGCAAACTAAGACAATAAATATGGAACAAATTCAATTTGTATTGGTTTCAGGATATATAAGTACTATCTATGTGTATTATTACAAAAAGAACAAATGTAATCCTCTGATTCAAACTCTTGTTTATAACTTGATGGAGGGCTGAAATAGCTTAAATTTCGACCAAATGTACGATTCAATCTCTAGATTAAATAACACATTTTGATGTGTTTGTTGTATACTTCTAGAGAGTCTTCTTATAGAGAATTTATATCCCCTAACTGAGAGGGTAGAGCCATATTTATAGGAAGGAGCCCCCTACCTCCTGTAGGTTTTGTGAATCAATAACTTTCTTGGGTCGATTGATGGGCCTTGAACTTGGACTGATGACTTAAGAGTCCGTTTAAGTTGATGACTTGATAGTCCATTTAAGTTGATGACTTGATAGTCCATTTGGTCAGAGACATGATAATCTATTGGGCTATTGACTTGAGACAGTATTGAATCATCGACTTGGTAGTTGCTTGGGCCCTAATAATTACTTTTTTTGATAGTCCAAAATTTTTTTTTTACAAAAAAGGAAAAACGAAAAAAATCTCAAATGGACATAAAATTTTGCAACCCAGAGTGGAACAAGTGCATTCCTCCACGCGAGGCAATTCTAAGGGAAGCGAATGAGCAATAGCCACGTGGCGATGGAGCCTACCTAGTGGAACGCGTGTTCCCTCAGTGCAGATGCTCTTAATCAAACATGTTGAGTGCACTACAAATTTTAAGTCTTCTGTCCTCATAGTTTACCTTGCTCTTAACCACAAGAATAATGAAAGATCAAAAAACAGCGATTGAATTTTTTTTGAGTTAACTAATCTATTAGTGTGTACTCTATTTAGGGTTTGCAACTGTAATTGTTAAACTTTTTGAACCAATAACTAACACGGCTAAAATTATAACAGGATATTTTCTATTGATTCTTCAATATCCTTTTTTCCCTGCTTTTATATCACTATTATCTAATGTCTTCACACAAATTTTCATAGAGATATTATTAACTTAATCATCTAATTTTCTTCTACTTGATTATGCATTCTTGTTTCCTTGGGAAAAAAGATGTATAATGTTATAGTCTGATTCTTTTTTTGTTTTGCTTTTCTGCATGAAGAAAAATGGGGGAAGGAGGGAAAATCTACAAATTTCTACACAACATCCACACCTCATTAAAGCAACCTATTAAAAGTTGGGACTCAAAATTTGTATATGTCTTTCTATTTCCAGTGGTATATGTCTTTCTAGTTACTTTCTGATTGATATGTCAAACAAACTGATGCTTTATGCCCAACTTGAGGGAACTCAACAATATGCAAAATGTAAATCTGGAAATAAATCTGGTTATTACTGCATCCAACACTCCTATTAATTGTTTTCATTGGGCCTCGTATGTGAGGAACCACAACAAAATTTTTTAGATTTTTTTTTGGGGGGAGGGTGGGGTGGGGTGGGGGTAAGGAACATGACATTTTTCAAGACAATGCAAAGACAAAATCTTCCCAGCACAAAATGCAAGGACTTTGTGACTAAGAAAGCCGCAAAGATGATTAAAATGCCTAAATTGTACGAACATGTCTACACATCCCAAACACAACACAAATGTTCGTTTTTTGCAAAAACCAACATTGTTCAATCATTTGTTTTCTTGATAAGAAAAGATCATCCAATCATGCAAGAACGGATTCATACAGTGAAATTTTATCATAGATCCTTGAATCATACCTGCAAGTTGTAGTGTAACAGGCATATATGTGGGGAGTATCATGTGATTTTGGCTTGAGAAAAATCATATAAGTATAATTACACCTAGATAATTTGCAATAAGATTGTAAAGTATAACTGGATATGGGAGAAAAATGACATTAAGGCCTTGGTAAGAGACTATTTCCACAAGCTGTATCTTGATGACAATGAGGCCTTCTCACCCTATCTTCTTCCAGCAAATCGTTTTCCTATGTTAGCTAACGATGATTATGAGCATTTAGCAAGGAACTTTGTGGGGTGCGAAATTAAAGGAGCTATCTCTGATATGAACCCTTTTAAAGCACCGGGTCCGGATGGATTTCAAGCTTTGTTTTATCAAAGAAACTGGGACCTTGTTGGAAGCCAGCTGATACAGCTCGCTAAGAATGTTCTGCAAGGGAAGGAGCTACCCCATTCCTTGAATGACATTCATCTTGTTCTCATTCCAAACGTTGAAAATCCACAAAATGTTACCCAGCTTCAGCCGATAGGATTATGCAATGTTACTTATAAGACTATCACAAAGGTTATTGTGAATTGACTGAAACCGATCATATCCAAACTCGTTGCTCCAACTCAAAGCAGCTTCGTACCAGGAAAGCAAATTTCAGACAACATCATTAATGTCCAAGAAGTATTGCATACCATGTGACAAAAGCAAGGCAAAACTGGACTCCTGGCAGTGAAGGTTGACGTAGAAAAGGCCTACGATCGGCTTCGTTGGCCCTTCATTAGAGTGACCCTCCAGGAAGCTAGATTGCCACAACTTATGGTGGAAGTCATTATGTCATGTATAATAATAGCTTCGTTCAATGTGCTCTAGCATGGCAGCCTTACAATTGAATTTAAGCCAACACATGGAATTCGTCAAGGGGACCTGCTATCCCCGTACATTTTTGTGCTCCGCATGGAAAGACTAAGTCAGTTAATTGAAGAAGCCCTAGGGACACGAACTCCTGTATTTGCTAGTAGAGGGGGACACTCTTTGTCCCCCTCTACTAGCATTTGCTAGTAGAGGGGGACACGAACTCCTGTATTTGCTAGTAGAGGGGGACACTCTTTGTTCTTTGCAGATGACTTAATACTTTTTAGGGAAGCTACGGTGGAACAAGCATTGGCCATGAAGAGTTGTCGTGACCGCTTCTGTAGCGCTTTAGGCCAAAAGGTTAGTAATTTCAAGTCCAAGGCATTCTTCTCCAAGAACGCGGGCGTTGAGAGGTACAAAGCATCAACAGGCAGGTATTGAGTATCATGAGACATTCAGTCCCGTTGTCAAACCCGTTACTGTTCGTTTGTTTTTGTCTCTTGCTATTTCTTTCAATTGGCCCATTCGCCAGTTAGATGTCAAGAATGCATTTCTTCATGGCAATCTAACTGAAGAAGTTTACATGAAACAACCTCCTGGGTTTGTTCACTCAGTTTTTCCGAGGTATGTCTGTAAGCTAAAAAGGGCTATATATGGATTCAAACAAGCACCTTGTGCTTGGTTTCATCGTTTCAGCAGTTTCTAGTTGTCTCATGATTTTGTGTGTAGTCATGTCGACCCATCCATGTTTGTTGCTCGCACTAACTCTCACATTCTCATCCTTCTGCTCTATGCTGATGACATTGTCCTGACAGGCAACTCTATAGCTATGCTCCATGAGTTTATTACCCTTCTCTCTACATAGTTTACCATGAAAAATCTGGGTGATCTTCATTATTTCTTGGGCATTCAGGTGGTTCGTTCTCCTTCAGGCCTATTTTTGACTCTGCAGAAGTATGTCGTTGATCTTCTTCATAAATTTCAGCTTCACACTTGCAAACCAGTTAGAACCCCTCCTGCTACATGAACCACTCTTTCTCTCTCAGATGGGGAGTTACTTGTAGATCCTTCTCCGTGTTGGAGTGTGGTTGGCGTATTGCAGTACCTTACTATGACTCGACCTGACATTGCATATGCAGTACATGTTGTTTCCCAGTTTATGCGTGCTCCCCACACTACTCACCTCTAAGCTGCCAAGCGTATTTTTCATTACTTGCAGGGTACATTAGAGCATGGCCTCTAATTTCAATCGACCACCTCTCTAACTCTGATTGTGGCTTACTCTGATGCTGATTGGGCTGGCTACAAGGATTTATGTCGCTCTACTATGGGATATGCTATTTTTCTTGGCCCACATCTCATTGCCTGGTGCTTTAAGAAGCAACTTGCAGTCTCCAAGTCCTCCACTAAGGCTGAGTACAGGGCTCTTGGTTATACAGTTGCTGAAACTATCTGGGTTCATAAGCTCTTGTATGACCTTGGTGTCACTCTCTCTACTCCTGTACACCTCTACTATGATAACCTCAGTGCTACTTACATGTTCGCCAACCCCCGTGCAACATGATCGTAGCAAGCACATTGCTATGGATTATCCCTTTGTTATGGAGCGGGTTGCTGATGGAGATTTAGTCATTCGTTATATTCCTACTAAGTTGCAAACTACTGATATTTTTAATAAAGGGTTATCTTCTCAGCAGTTTATGTTACATAGAATCAATTTGTCCGTTCATCCTCCCGATCAGATTGAGGGGGCATAATAAAGGATATATAAGAATATAAATGTAATTTTTATTGTATTACTGTGACTATATATACAAGGCCAGGCTTCCAAGTTTGGGTAAGCTATTCATTCACTAAATCTCACAAGTTGTTCTTGGAAATGGATGAAAGATAAACCCTACCACTTTAAACTTGTATGGCTATCCGAGGACGAATACAAGTTAATTTTTGGTCAAGTATGGAGGAGAACAAAGGGTGCGTTGTCTCAAAAATTGTAGCGTGTTCAACGACCTTTACAAAATGGAGTGGCTCCTATTTCAGCACAATAAAAAGGAAATTCAAATGAACTGGCAACTCAAGCAGGTCTAGGAACTCCCACCTAGTGTTGACTGTTTGGAGTTATGCGTCAACTTGACAAGGCACTCAGACAATTAATCTCCATAGATGGCAATATACTTGGTGGTACTTGAGGGCAAGGATCAATGAACTTCAAGATAGGCATAAGAACACTGCTTATTTCGAGTATAAAGCCAACTCAAAATAGGAGAAGAGCTATATCAAGGGCTTTAAAAATGAAAGATGCAAATGGTAAGATGATCCGAATGATGTGATTATGGGTTATAGACATATGCAAATCTGTAGTACTGAGCTTGGACCCTTGATCTAAAATGATCAGATCATTTTGGATATGCTCTTTAGATCATAGAAAAGAAAGAAAGAGAGAGAAGAGAGAATTGGAGAGAGAGAAACTCTTTTCCATTTATTCATCTTGTGTATGTACTTTTTACCATATTCTACCTTATATAATAGTAGACTTGTAACAAGAATGAAAACAAACTCATAACAAACTTGCCACCTCAGCAACCCCTTCTCAGCTGCCTATTGCTCTCATCACTCCCCCTTAAGTTGGAGTTGTATACAAATCAACAACTCCTAACTTGGACAGCAACAATTGATATTGAGCAGTAGAAATAACCTTAGTGAAGAAATCAGCAACTTGCTCTTTTGTAGAAACATAGGAAGGACAAATTTAACTAGCTTGCAGCTTATCTCTTTTGTAGAAACATCTTGTTGTTTAATCCTCCAAGATATAGGCGAATAACCAAGTAATATGCAATAGCCAGTAGTAGACTTTCTAGCCATGGTAAAACTAGCCCAGTCAGAATCTATATACGCTATAAGTTGAAGTGGAGAAGACCGAGAGAAACAAATGCCCTGCCCAAGTGCCAGCTTGATGTACCTGACAACATGCATGGCAGCCTGCCAATGACAGTCAGTGGGTTTTTGCATGAATTGACTGAGCATCAAGTTTGGTATTGGGATCAAGAGGTAATCGTAAAGGTTTGCAGTCTGACATTTTCAGCTCATCTAGTAGGTCAAGAGCATATTTCCTCTGACAAAGCACAACACCCTGATTTGTGTGAGCCACTTCAAGGCCCAAACAATATCGTAATTCAACAAGATCTTTCATGTGAAAGTGAGAACTGAGGAAGTCCTTGAACTCAGTAATAACTGAGTCATTATCGCCAACAACCAGCATGTCATCCACATATACCAAGACTGCCAAATAGCTCCCATGATGTTTTTTAAAAAACAAGGAGTAATCAACCTCAGACTGATGAAAGCCAAAGTCAAGAAGTGTATTAGAAAGATTTGAGAACCACTATTGTGGGGCCTGCTTAAGGCCACACAAGGATTTGAGTAATTTACATACTCGAGTTTTGCTCCCTCTTTCATGGGAAGTGGAGGAAGAACAAGGAGAAACCCTGCTCCCAGTGTAATAGCCCATGACTACCCACCATCGAGGTATTGTCCGCTTTGAGGCTATACAGCTCACCAGGGCACACTCACCCTGAGTCCAGTACACCCCTTACGGTTTTATCCTCAAAAGGCGCCTCGATGGGTTGAGGTTTCCCCATGCTTATAAGGCGTGGTTCGTTCTCCTCAACTCCTGATGTGCGAT
The DNA here is from genome assembly GCA_029747015.1 of Carnegiea gigantea. NCBI lineage: Eukaryota > Viridiplantae > Streptophyta > Magnoliopsida > Caryophyllales > Cactaceae > Carnegiea > Carnegiea gigantea. Next base: position 561,884 of record JAKOGI010000273.1, read on the forward strand.
ACCTTCATCCCCCCCCTCTCAGGGGCCTAACGTCCCTGCTGGCACATCGGATCGGGTCCATGGCTCTGATACCATTGTAACAACCCATAACCACCCGCCATCGAGGTATTGTCCACTTTGGGGCTACACAGCTCACACCAAGGCACACTCACCCTGAGTCCAGTGCACCCCTCACGGTTTTATCCTCAAAAGGCACCTCGATGGGTTGAGATTTCCCCACGCTTATAAGGCGTGCTTCGTTCTCCTCAACTCCCGATGTGGGATACCTTCATCCAAACTGTAACAGCCCACGACCACCCACCATTGAGGTATTATCCGGTTTGGGGCTACACAACTCACACCAGGGCATGCTCACCCTGAGTCCAGTGCACCCCTCACGGTTTTGTCCTCAAAGGGCGCCTCGATGGGTTAAGGTTTCCCCACGCTTATAAGGCGTGGTTTGTTCTCCTCAACTCCCGATGTGGGATACCTTCATCCACCCCCCTCTCAGGGGCCCAGTGTCCTTGCTGGCACACGGGGTCGGGTCTATAGCTCTGATACTATTGTAACAGCTCACGACCACCCGCCATCGAGATATTATCCGCTTTGGGGCTACACAGCTCACACCAGGGCACGCTCACCCTAAGTCCAGTGCACCCCTCACGGTTTTGTCCTCAAAGGGCACCTCGATGGGTTGAGTTTTCCCCACGCTTATAAGACATGGTTCATTGAGTTATGAACTCCGGTGTATGGCTATTGAGCCTCTTTTAAATGTTATGCGCATCTGTTGATTTACAGGGGATTATTGTAAGGCTTTTAGCCTAGAAATGGTCAGTTTTTAGGGGAAACTCTGTCCGTTTCGTCCCAGAAATTAAGTAAGACATAAGGAAACGTAACGCTCCTGACCCTAGGGGTTGGGGATGTTACATTGATGGTATCAGAGCCATGGACCCGACCCGGTGTGCCAACGAGGACGCTGGGCCCCTGAGAGGGGGGTGGAAGAAGGTATCCCATATCGGGAGTTGAGGAGAACGAACCACGCCTTATAAGCATGGGAAAACCTCAACCCATCGAGGCGTCTTTTGAGGACAAAATCATGAGGGGTGCACTGGACTCAGGGTGAGCGTGTCCTGGTGTGAACTGTGTAGCTCCAAAGTGGACAATACCTCGATGGCGGGTGGTCGTTGGCTGTTACAATGGTATCAGAGCCATGGACTTGACCCGGTGTGCCAGCAAGGACGCTGGGCCCCTGAGAGGGGGTGGATGAAGGTATCCCACATCAGGAGTTGAGGAAAATGAACCACGCCTTGTAAGCATGGGGAAACCTCAACCCATCGAGGCGCCTTTTGAGGACAAAACCGTGAGGGGTGCACTGGACTCAGGGTGAGCGTGCCCTGGTGTGAGCTGTGTAGCCCCAAAGCGGACAATATCTCGATGGCGGGTGGTCATGGGCTGTTACACCCAGTCTCAGTGTAACCAAGTGGCAAGGTCATATAGACCACTTTAAATAAGTCCCCATGCAATAAGGCATTTGTGACATCCATTTGACACATTTTCCAGCCTTTCACAGCAGCCACAGTTAGCAAGTTCTAACTGTTGTCATTTTGGCAATAGGAGAAAATGTTTCTTAATAGTCCAGACCATATTTTTGCTTGTTCCCGAGGATGACTAAGCTTGCTTTATGCCCTTCTACACTGCCATCTACTTTAAATTTGTTTTAAAAAGCCATTTGCACCCAATAGCTTTTCCGCCTCTAGGGAGCATTGTAATCTCCTATGTATTATTTTCCTCTAAAGCTTGTAGCTCTAGATTCATGGCATTAAACCATCTTTAATCTGTAACTACTTTAGCAAATGTCACAGGATCATGAGCAGTATCTATAACAGCTACAAAGTGCTACAAAGAAAGATCCAAGTGACCATAGCTCAGGTGGTTACTCAGTGGATACCTTCTATCTTTCCTGGCTACATTAGTAGTAGCATTTAATAACACAAAGTCAGCTAACCAACCAGGTTTTGTTCTCACTCTATAAGACTTCCTAGGTTGTGATACTATAGCAGAAGGAGAAGGATTAGTGCTGGAAGAAGAACCTTCAATTGTTCTAGGAAATCCAAGTGAAGGTCTAGGGGAGGAATTAACTGAGGGAGCAACATATACTCTATCAGCTAAAATTTGATGTTGATTAGAAATAGATGAGTTCAAATCCTCAAGAATATCAGGAGGCCTCACTAGAGTAGATATAAGTGGCTCTGGCAGTGGTTTCGTGTAAGCAAGATCAGTGCCTTTTTGAAAAGGGAAAATATGCTCAATGAATTTGACATCTCTTGAAACAAACACCTTCTTTGTGAGCATATTTAGAAGTCGATAGCCCTTTTGTGTATCTAAATATCCTAGAAACACACAAGGGACACCCTTGGGTTCAAACTTATCAGTGGTCTTGTGAGGATTTGTAAGCAAAGCTAAATAGCCAAAGACTTTCAAGTGCTCATATGATGGCAACTTGCCAAATAATACCTCAAAGGGTGTTTTATTTTGAAGGACAAGGATAAGTAACCTATTGATGAGATGAGTAGCTGTGAACACACAGTCACCCCAATATTGTATTGGCATGCCTGCATGAATCCTTAGGCTTCTAGCCATTTCTAAAACATGCATGTGTTTCCTTTCAACAACACCATTCTGCTGAGGTTTATCCACACATAATGTTTGATGAAGAATACCTTTTGAAGCAAAAAATTGTCTGATCTAATAGTTTGGACAAGGCTGTGAAAGTGAGTATACACAAAATTGGGAAAATTATCAAGCACTCCTAGAGCTTGAGATTTTTGTTCGAGAAGATATAACCATGTTGTTCTGTTCTAATCTTCAACAATGGTGAGGAAATATCTAAATTTCCTTTTGGTTGGCACTCTATATGGACCCCAAATATCCATATGAATCAGCTTAAACAATTTTTGTGACCGAGACTGACTTACAGGAAAGGGAAGTTTAGCAAATTTAGCCATTAGACAAGTAATGCAAATGTCACCTTTCTTATTGTTTAAAGAAGACAATGCAGGTGTACACCTTAACTTGGCAAGGGGTGCATGACCTAGTCTATGGTACCACAAAGCATAAGAATTTATAGAATTGATTCTAACATAGTTTTGACTAACTTTGTTTACAATCTTTGAAGAAGGTGTAACTTCTCCCAGAGCTTGTCCATTTGAAGGCAATATGCAACTCTGCTCTTTGACTGAGACATCAAAAAGATAGTACAATCCTCCTTGCTCTCTACCAACCCCCTTTACTGTCTTTGTATGTAAGTCCTGCACAATGCAGAACTCAGGATAGAAGGTCATCATACAGTTATTATTGTTGACCAATTTAGAAACAGATAGCAATCTGTACTTGAAAGAGCGCACACATAGGGTATTTTCAAGTCTTAAGCCATTCTTAAGAGTAACACACCCCTGATGTGTAATTTCAGCATTGCCACAATTAGGCATGTTGATATAGGTGGCCTTTTTAGACAACTAGACACCTTTCAAGTCGTCAAATTAGGAGCTATGTGATCTGTAGCTCCCGTTTCAACTATCCATTCACAGGTATTAAATGATGAACAAGAACAAAATACACTACCTGCAAATGAGTGCTCCAGTTCATCATCTATCTCTGACAGAGAGTGCTATGGTGGATGCTGTTGTGGAATCAACTTCAAGAGTTGTTCTATCTACTGTGGTGTTAGTCCAACACTGACTTCTCTTGGACTGTTGTCATTCTGACACTGAGCAGTTGCTCTGTTGTAATTTCCTTGCCAACACTTTTCTTTTGAGGAAACCTTTTAGACCTTGGATGCCAACGAGGATAGCCAATTACTTGCCAACAATTGTCTTTAGAATGTCCTTTATTTCCACAGACACCACATTTATCATCATTGCCTCTGCTATACAGGGCTGATACCTCATACTGAACCTGATTTCCTTGATTCAGTACTTCTCTTTGCATTTCCTCTTGTTGAATCATACCACATGCCATATCCACAGTGAGCAGAGGTGTCATAATGAGAATCTGACTTCTCAGGGACTGATATTTGTCATCAAGTCCATTGAGAAACTGAAACCGTTTTAATTACTCTTGTTGCTTTAAGAGAACATTTAGAAAATTGGTGATATCATCAGCCATAGCAGTGATTCTAGGTAACTCATTCATTGCATCAAGTTCTTTCCACACTCCTCTAAGCATTGTATAATACTCACTCACAGTACTGTCATCTTGTTTAAAGGAGTACACATCTTTAATGAGTTTATACTTGCGAGATCCCTTACTTAAGGAGAACCATTCTGAGACCAAATTTCACTAGCTGACTGTATATAGAGAATTGATCTAGCTATGGAATCAGAGACATTATTCATAATCCAGGAGATTACCAGATTATTGCATGCCTCCAACTGCGTTGTGTTAGGGAAAGAGTTTTAATGTTTATAAACCCCAAGTGCAAGGTATATCATTGAGTACTTAGAGTGTCGTCCGCAGGGAGTTATGTTTCCAACTACCAGAACTAACTAAAGCGTCTCGAGCTAGGTAAAATCGAAGGGGATAGAAAATAGAACTAAACTATTAAAGCAAAAACAAAAGAATTATGATTAGACATAAGATAAACCAAGTAATTAAGGCAAGCCCAAACCTTCCCTATGCTAACATTCAGAGTTGATCGGTTGCATCGTTGAGGCCACCTAAGCCCTCTCTTAAGGGTCAATAGGCTAATCTAGTTGCTCTAACCACCTATTTTCATGGGATTAGTTTAACTAAACTACTAGGTTGACAACCCTTGACCTAGCTAATGACGAGACTATTTTCATATCCTAATCCCAACTATTCTCTCTGCCCACACTAGACAATCGACTTCACCTCTCAGCATAAGTCAATTGCCCCAAAACACAGATAACAGCTCTTTCAAGCATTTCTTCAAACACTTGGCGAGTATGAAAGAAAACTCTGAATTCTAGGCATAAACAAGGTAGGGTTTGGGCCTAAACAAGGTTAATTAGCCATCAAAGGCTAGCCACAATCTAATCCAACACAAAATCAATCATCAATCATTAACAAAATACAAAAACTCAAAGTAAACCTAAACTAGCAAAGAAGAAGGGAAACATGAACTAGAGAGGGAAAAGAGTGAATCTAAACTAATTGAATCAAGCAGATTAAACATGAATTAATAATAAAAACTAAACACTTAGACTAAACAAACTAAATATAAGAATTAAACTCACAAAACCTAAACAAGAACAAAAATATGAAATAGAGAGAGAGAGAGAGAGAGAGAGAGAGAGAGAGAGAGAGAGAGAGAGAGAGAGAGAGAGAGAGAAAACTTATGCTTAAATTGATAAATCAAGTTGAGATCCAAAGCTTCAAAACCAAATTATAATCTACCAAATCCTAATCTGATCCTCCTATTGAGGTTTTTTATTGCTAAACTCATCTAAAACCTAGCCTAAAAGTCACTCAGAGAACTCCGAGCGACCCGCCGAACAAAACGCCCGAAGGGACATTAAGTAGAATTGAGCCCGAGGGCACGACCGTGCCAGGGTGGCACGGCCCCACCGTGCCACTTTTCTGGCGTGGTGGTTCCCCCCCCCCCGGTCGTCCCTTTCTTACCTGCTTTCGCTGTTTTTATCTGTCTTCACTCCTTTGCGTGGTACTTGCTCTATTTGAACTTATTTCCTACAAAACATAAATAAAACAAGTAAAAATCCTAAAGATTAAGTTATTATACGAGCTAAAAGTGGGTGAAAGAGGCACATAAAATACAACAATTTATCGGCTAACACGTTGCCTTCACCGGATCTTCAGGTAGTTCAGGAAATGTTCCGAGCACGAAAACCAGTTTATACTTAGTAGACAGCCCTATCTCCATTGAGTGTCTCCAAGTTCCATAGTTTCTAGCTCCATTCAGCTTTTCTCCAACGCTGAGTGATCCAGGACCATCAAATGGGTGAATGAACAACGAATTGTGAAGCTCTGGATAGTTGACTCTTCCCCTTTCAACAGACATTGCTAGTTTTGCTCAATCAATTTGAATAGCCAGGATGCTGTGAATTGAATCTTTGACAGTGTAGCTTGATTAACTGGTGAATCGAGCCAATTAATCTATCAAAAAACTGAAGAATTTTAGGTATAGCTTGATTGTTGATGAATCAAATCAACCAATCAAAGAAGAAAGAATAGGAATCAAAAAATTAAAGATTCAATTTCCGTGCTTTGATACCATTTAGACAGATGCAAATCTATAGTACTGAGCTTGGACCCTTGATCTGAAATGATCAGGCCATTTGGATATGATCTTCAGATCACATTAAAGAAAGAAAGAGAGAGAAGAGGGAATTGGAGAGAGACACTCTTTCTCATTTATTCATATTGTGTATGTACTTCTTACCATATTCTGCCTTATACAACAGTAGACTTGTAACAAGAATGAAAACAAACTCACAACAAACTTAACACCTCAGCTTGTGTAATTAACAACCCCTTCTCAGCTGCCTGTTGCTCTTATCATGGGTATTGTGAAGAGGTACTTAGGGGAGCTGTTCAGATCTTCTTCACCCAACTAGATGGATGAGGTGTTTATTGCGATAGAAAGAAGAGTTAATGATGGAATGAACGCTGACCTTCCCCATTGTCCATCAAAAGCGAAGGTAGAAAAAGCCTTGAGTGAAACGCACCCTACCAAGGTGCCTAGCCCTGATGGTTTCCATGCCATTTTCTGTAAGAAGCATTGGGATATATATAGTGGGCGATGAGGCGACCGATTCTGTGAAGAGGGGGTTTTTTTTGTGGGCGGGGGGCGCTTCTGCAAATTTTATATTAGTGTACGAGTCCCAAGTCCCCATCCTAAATCTTCAATATATTTTTTAATTTTAGTCAGATTTAAAGTTTTTGCTTAGAAAGTTCTAATTGTTTCAAATTAATTTTTTTGGTTCTTAGGACATTCTTTAGAGCATTCCTAACTTAAGTTTCAAAAATTGAAACTTAAGCATGTCACATCATCAAAAGTTTCACATTTTTAGACCTTACATTTCATCACTTTCCCAACCATCGGAACTCCAATTTAAATCATATAGTAAAATATTTTGCATGGGCCTACCTTAAAACATATTTTTTTTAACTAAGTAATATTTTTTTATTGAGAAAAAAAGAAAAATAATTAAAAAATCAAAAAAGGACAAAAAAAGGTGGAATGGGGGGAGGAATGGCCAGACGTGCTGGCCCGCGTGCCCCCGGGTTCCCTCACGCTGCCAGAGCAACCCAGCCACCCGTGGGACACACGAGACCCACTTGCCCCACGTGCTTCGGCGGCTAAAAATGCTCTTAAGTGCGATCAATATATCTGAGAAGAGCAATTAAAACTTAGGAAGGCCATAAAATAATCAAGTTAATGATCAAATAAGGATTGCACGGTCAAATAAGAAAAAAAAATATTTGATTAAAAAAAACATATTTGAACTGAAAATCAAAATAGTTAACGAACCAATCTTCATTCCTCCCAATTTATATTTTTCTTTTGGGTGCAAACGAGGGGCAAATCCAGCCCCAAAGCATCCCTATATTAGCAATTTTGTTTCCTCGACCATTTTTCTTCTTGTTCATTCATTGATCAAGCGGCTCATATTTCCAAGTACAAATATGACAACCACAACAAAATGAAGTACGTACAACACAGTTAAGTTCCTACGTACATGAACTGTCTAACAATCTACTGTGACAATCTCACCGCCGGAAAAAAAAAAAAAAATAGAGTCTCACACTAATATCAAATAAATTATAGTTATTTTATGTGAACTTTTTAATTTTATATCTAAACCTTTTCTTTTCTTGGGTAATAATAACCAGGGCAATGTGATCAATTCCTAAAGTATCAATTTGGACAGTATCCCACGTGATAGACTAATCTTACCCAAAATCGTATAGATAATGGTTATTGCAATATATGCCATATACATACATAGCAGTTTCCTAAGTCTGTTTAAGTTGCTTCTTAATTACTGAATACTGTCTTTTGTTAAAAAATCAAAATCTGTGCTGCTATGGTATCGTATACCACTCCCATTTTGGCAACTTTGCATCTTTTTACAAATATCCAACATCATATAAGAAATGCATTCATTCTCCAAACATACCACACCATTCATGTGAGATCAAAGGAGGAAAAAAAGAAGAGAGTGGTTGAACTTTGAAGTCATGGTTTGTGGCCTCCGAAATGATTTGGGGATGATAATGGGATTTAGATTTTTGGTTTTTTGGTTCATTTGTGGTGGGTTATCCACAAGCCAAAGTAGAGTGGACCTGTTTTCACCCAATTTCAAAGATTTGGACTTTGACGCACAACTCAAGATCTTGAACAAGTCACCTCTTCGAAGTTTTCAGGTACGCAGTTTTTAATTTCAAATTGATCGAACTCATACATTGTTCGGATCTAAATCATGCTAACAAGACGTTAGCCGTGCAGTTGCAATATGAGACGACTCAAACTCGAATTGCACGATTGAATATTCTATCAACTCATACATTCGATACGAATGATATAAGTGTTGGAACATGATCTGATCAGGCTCTTTACATAATTTGTGCCCTGTGATGTTGATGCAGAAAGAGGATGGAAGTATTATTGACTGCATTGACATCTACAAACAGCCTGCATTTGACCACCCTTTGCTTAAAAATCACAAACTTCAGGTAATTAATTCAGCTCGCTTCAACTTATTCAACAATGAAATTAATTTGTGCAATTATCTTCATAATGTAAGGCAGTTATATATACTTGACTTGTACAGATGAGACCTAGCTCGCTTCTTCAAGAAAAAATGCCGATATCAACACTTGAACTCGAGGAAAATGAGATTATTCGACGCACCTTGAAATCGAGATTCCCAGGATGCCCTTTTGGGACAGTTCCCATTCGAAGGACACAAAAGGAGGACTTGATTAGGGCAAATTTGGCTTTGAGCCATTATTCTCCTACTCCCAATGTCCTGCCAAATGTGACTCCCCCAGAAGGTGTTCACGTATGTTCACTACTATTAATTTAAATGTTAATTTTCATACAAAGCGGACGCATTATTTTTTTTTTTTAAATGCTATGCTAGTTAGACCACTCCTTGAGTCTAGGAAAATCATATTATGATCTTGGATTTATGAATCGGAGATATGATAATTTTCTTTATTTGTCTTTTTTTGGGATCTTGGATTTATGAAACAGAGATTATGATAATCCTCTTTGAATTGTTTGCCTCTTTTTTGGGTTGGGGGGGGGTCTCCAAAACCTGTCCCATAGTCACCGAAGAATAGTCCTAAACTTACCATGTAGCTTATTTGCTAAGAGGTTCACAATAATGTAATTAATGTTTGGTTAGATATAATCAACTTTGTAATGCAAACAAGTTTATAATCGTGTTTTCATTATCTTGTTTGATTGTGTGAGAGTATTGCAATATAAGAACTATCTTATAATTATAATTACTACAAATCAAGTAATCATGATTGCCTTGCAAAGTTAATTGTATTACATTACCATTACATTGCACTCCAACCAAACATCACATAAGGGTTACTTCAAACAGAAGTTAGAGTTGTAGAATATATACACTACCAACAACTTTATCTGAGTGGCATAAACACTTTCCGATGCTTATATGAGTGAATCTATGCTTGTTAGATCGATTTGAGTAAGCAGTACTTACATCATGTATTGTTTTGAGGAGACTATCTTGTGAAGACACTTTGATTTTGAAATTTTCCAACTACACTAAGGAAGATGAAATGTCCTTTTTTTCTTTGCAATTTTTACTACAATATAGTTCGAATGCAACATATATAGTGACCAAGTCATTATTTGGTAGTATGCAGGAATCAGTACTCCAGAAGGAACATCGGATCAGTATTTTGGAGCCAGTGTGAGTCTGAGTGTTCATAACTTGACGATAATGGTTCCAAAGCAAACCAGTGCGGCTACAGCACGACTGGGTACCGGCGTCTATGGCGCCTTCAGCAGCATTGAAGTTGGATGGACCGTAAGTGAGCTACGTACTAAGATTTCTTGGTATCAATTACAAAATATAATCAAGCTGGAAAGATTTTAATTCAAACTCAAAGGAAGTCATAATAACCATTGGGTCTCGAAGCAAGCCATAATTTTCTGTCTTATTTCATATGTTACCTATTAAGTTGAAGGATTCATAAGTTATGCCAATGAATAGGAACCCTAATATATCAATATGTCGCCAAAAAATAATTATATATGTAACTAATCATAACTAAAGGAAAATTCAAACAATATGGCAATTTCTATATAACCTTATAGTATCTTTTCCAACAAAGTTTTATTCTTTTTTAAAAGCATGATATGTCATCTTATAAATGAACCGAGACAAGAATTATTATCATGGTTCAGTTTAGAATTCACATGTATGTTTCTTTTGTGAAATTTACCAATCGGGCAATAGGACTACATACATATAACTTTTTTGTGTGTACCTTATAATTTTTTTATGTTAGTTGATCGATTAATCGCTCTTCCCCAACTCTACAATATAATGTTGCAGGTCAACCAAGAGTTATATGGGGACTCAAGCCCTCGTACTTTTGGTTTGTGGACAGTAAGCAAAACTTACACACACTTGCATATTTTGCATTATTTTAAGTTCAATAAAGAATTTAATTGTGAATATTATGATTAGCTGCTTCTTACTAATTTGCGTTTAACAAAACCGAATTGCTGTGCTGATATGTATGTGTAGGCAGATGGATTTGAGAAAACTGGATGCTTTAACATGCTTTGCCCTGGATTTGTCCAAGTGAGCCAGTACCATATTCTAGGAGACAGGATTACAGATTTAACGGGGAAGGAACTCAAATTCGTATTTTTTAACATAGCCAAGGTAATAATCATAACTCTATACATCCAATATCCCATACACCTAATAATTATATATAAACTCATCCTGCATATGGTCCATTTGGGATAGTTAAGCGGTACAATGATAGGTTTTCAAAAGAAGACCATGATTCGATACTCCTAAACTGTGCGCAAGCATACATGCACCTATAACATGATATTCTTTCCTGATGAACGGCAGGACCCAAAAACACTTGACTGGTGGTTGATCCAGAGCGTGCCAACAGAAGAAGCGAACGTTTCGGTGGGATATTGGCCAAAGGAATTGTTCTCAAACTCATTTGAGATTGCCAGCAATGTTCAGATGGGAGGCAAGGTGTTTAACCCTCCCCTTACCCCTGACAAGGCTCCAATGGGTTCGGGTCATTTTGTGCCCGAAGACTTGCTGCAAACTGCTAGTGTTGTGTTCTGGCTACTCGACTCATCTTTAGGTTTTATTCCACAGCCTCAAATGGTTGTCTTGGCCGATGTGCCTGATTCGTACCAGGCTCAATACATCCATGGTACTACTGTGATGTATGGAGGACCTGATATTCAAAGCAGTGCATTGAATAACTAATTGTTCTTTATTTTAGTAGTTGTTGACGAGATTGTCTCTTGTCCGGATCACAAAGTTTAGTTATTATAAACCATGTAGCACCAAAGTTTAGATAAAACTGAGCTCGATCGTCATGCACGTTGAGTATTTTTGTAATAACTTTGCTGGACTTATGATGTGTGAATCATCGTCTTCCTTTCTTTTTTATATGACTAATCTAGCGTAAGGTGATCTACTTGCTATTCCAGAAAAGTTTTGTTTGTAAGTTTGACTATATTATCTCTTTCATATAATAGTTGGTGAATTTTAATTAAATTATTAAAAGAAAAAAAGAATAAGAAAAATAACATATAGTTTTGAACGTGTTACATTTCATTTGTCATTTTAATTCTGAGTTTGTTATCCAAGTTTGTAGTTAATGCCACCAAAACGTTAGAGACTAGTAATTGTGACTTTTTAAAATCAATATCTTAATATCGTAGTGGATTAAAAAAAAAAAATCTCAATACAATTATGATTTATGTATATATTCGGTTGAAATTTAATTAACTGAATTTTAAATATTAGTGATTCTAAGTTGAACAATGTGTGTTTCAAGCCAGTTGTTATATGGTCCACCCGGTTGTATAAATGCAATTGTACAACTGGACCCATAAAAAAAACTGTCAGATTTCGGCTCACTAAAAATACCCTATAGCTCACTAAAATATACTGCTGTGTATTCAGTTTCGCTCACTAAAAATAATATATAACTCACTAAAATATTTTAGTGAGTTGAGATACAGTTTTGGTGAGCTAATACGTACCTTTAGTGAGCAGACATACGCACCGAAACTAATGTATCTTATGTACCGAACTTTCACTAAGTAAAAATACTATATAGCTTATTAAATGTGCTATTATACTAAAAAAATATTATTGTGAATCTAAAACTCACTAAATTGTATTCTAGTTATCTATATTTTTTTAGTGAGGTATGATATTTATTTATTGAGTTATTATGTCATACAACCGATTGTACAGAAGAAGTTGTACAATCGAATTTCAACTCACTAAAAATGTATATATACAATACTTAGTGAGTTGAGACACAGTTTTAGTGAGTTAATATATACTTTTAGTGAGCGGATAGATCAAATCAATGCATTTTATGTACCATAGGTTTCACTTAGTAAAAGTACTATATAACTTGTTAAAATGTGCTATTGCACTAAAAAAATATTATTATTCATATGAAACTCACTAAACTACATTCTAATTGTCTATATTTTTTTAGTAAGTTATGTCATATATTTAGTGAGTTATGTCATCTATTTAGTGAGTTGGACTGTATTTAATTAATTCACTACATTTCTATTATACTCACAAAATATAACACAAACATCCTTATGTCATAGTAAAAAATGATTGAGTTGTAACATAATTCAAGAACTTCACAATATTATTTGCTGGCTATCTATACTATTCTTTTTAGTGAGCTATGCTATTTATTTAGTGAGTCATAATAGATATTTGATAAGTTATAAAATGTAGTGCAAGGCAACAAATTTTTTATAGAGAGCTATACTGATAGTGAGCTATTGTTTTCCCTGTTAGGCACATGATTAATTATAGTGATTATATTTGGTGAGCAGAGAACTGATTCATGATTGCTGAATACAAGCTCAATACAAGTGAGCTAAATGTATTTCTTTAGTGAGGCAACAACTATATTTAGCGAGTACATAACTCATATTGGTGAGCTGTTGTTTCTCATATGTACATGGCAACAATGAAAATATCATCTGGAAAAACAACAATAACATTTGTGGTGAGTTATAATGCAACATCGGTGAGCGCACAGGTCAATCCTAGTAAGCCAGACGTTTCTTTTAGTGAGAAAAAAACTGCTTTGTAGAACAAGGCAATATATCTTTTATAGTAAGCTAAATATATATCTCTAGTGAGCCAACGACTATATTTGGTGAGCACATAACTCATAAAGATGAGCTATCATTTCTCGTATGTTACAAACCAAAATTTACATGCAACGAATGCAATCCAGCTCGAAAATCTGGAAATTAACTCATTAAAATGCAAAACTAATGAACACAACTTCCAATCCTGAAAACGAAAATAGAGATCGAAAAACGCTATCAAGCTTGATGAACAATTCCATTTGATGAAGATTCAACGTCAATAGCGACGTTAAGATCAAACCCAGCCATTCAATAATTGGTGGACACTAAAGCAATCGAAGCAGCGAAGAGTAATCGAATAATGGAGAGAATAAAAACCGCGATTTCAAAAAATTGAGGAGTATGAATTTTTTTTTAAAAAAAAGGGGTCAGGGCGCAGCAGTTGGAGGACTTAAAACTACTATTGGTAGGCCTGGGTGGACAATTGAGTTGTCCACTCGGTTGTACGTAATAATTTGCAGTTTCAAGCAATGTCATCTGTGCATAATAGAGTACAGAAAATTACACTAAGGTATCTTAGCTTTTGTGAAAGCTATTTTAAGGACTCTCGCTTTTAAAAACTATTTTTGAGGTATCTTAACTAATATGAAAACTATATTATATTACAGATCCCTTTTTTCACTTGAAAAGACGTAATTACCTTTTCATACTAAAAACATAATGTAAAAAATCTCCATAAAATTTCAACATATGGTAAATTATTACAAAAATTTGTCATATTCTGAAATTTTGTTAAGGTTTTTAACATTATGCTTTTCTGCATGAAAGAGTAATTTTTTCCTTTTTAGGTGGAACAGAAACCTATAAATCTAGACATAATGTAATGTAACTCAAAATTAGTTTTCAAAAAGAGAATCCTTGAAATAATCTTTATATTACAAGTAGCAAAATGAAATGTGTTTGTTAGTCTTAGAATGTGTTACCACAAGTGCACGGTGCTAGTTGTAGCTAGCAACGGCAAGTACAGGTCTTGTCCACAGGAAACTCGATTTCAACCATCAAACCAACCTATAACATTCTATTTAGGCCAGAGTCTACTAAATTGGTTTTCACTAAATAACAGTTCTATTCTGCTGAAGACTACTGCTATTATCTAAACCAGTACTAACAAGGGTCCTGGATTGAGGTTCACCACACTATTGTGCTCCTTGGACTATAAACTAAGTCATGCAATTCGACCCACGCAGACAACTGAAATGGAATGATTACCAATTAAAGCGCATCTACGCCTTCTCTCGAAGGTTGTTAGACTGGTTAGGTGATCCTAATTATCTATTTTCATGAAACACGAATCAACAAAACCACAGGAATAAGTAACTGCTATTCACAATTGTTAAACTCCTAACTATTTTCATGTTAAGAAATTAAATTGCTCATAAGGCAGCTCTAAGTAAAAGATTTAACTGTTGTTGATCTCCTAAAACCCTAACTTAAGAACAGAAATTCAACCCTTTCAGATAATTTATCGAACACTTAGCGCGCTAAGTGAGAGTTCAGTCATAAACATGAGCATTCATTTACAAAACCTAGAATATGGTTCCAATTCGCACAATAGGGACTATGTGTTACACCTATTTTTGACTCCATTTTAGCCCTTATTTGACCCATTTTTCTCGGTATTTTCATGTCAAGTTTAGATGAAAAAGGGTCAAATTCACTTCCTTTGATTCAATTGTGCTTATAATCTGTTTTATCTTACTTTCAGGAGAAATTCTAGGGTTTTGATAGAAAGGAAGACTTTATAAGCGATTTGAAGGATGCATAGAGGTCTAACGAAGCCCTAGAAACATAAGTGAGAGCTACAGGAAGTGCACGGTCATGCTGCAGGAGTGCACAATCGTGCTGCAGGAGCAGAAGCTGTGCACGGCCGTGCGTCTTGCCAGTGCGTGAGTGCACGGCCGTGCATCCCTGAAGCACGACCGTGTGTCCTACCTGCCGTCGCGATTTAAGCGGTTTCCAGCCTTTATAAAGGGACTTTTTCTTTCTGTTTGAGGGGGGCCTTTTGCTGGGCTCTTGAGAGGACTAATTAGGGTTTATCCTAGCCTCCACAAACCCCTTTAGGGGGAGATTAGATTAGGTTAGTCCTTGTATACATTGTAGAAGATTTTGGATTCGCAATTGAAGACTAAGTTCTTCTTCTCCTTTTCTCTTTAATTTCATGTTTTTTAATTTATATTCACTAGTTTAATAGATTATTGTTTTGCTTTGGTTTCAATGTTTGTTTATGAATTAAAGATTTCATCTTTGGTTGTGATTTGTTCTTGAGATGGCCAATTAATTCTTGTTTAGACCTTGACCTAACTTGTTTATGCCTAGAACTTAAAGTTTTCTTTCATTCCCGCTAAATGTTCGATGAAATGTTTGAGAGAGCTTTCATCCGTGTTTTGGGGCATTCGACTTATGTTGAGAGGTGAGGTCGATTGTCTAGTGTGAGTAGAGAGAATAGGTGGGATTGGGACATGAAAATAGTCTCGTTGCTAGCTAGGTCAAGGGTTGTCAATCTTGTAATTTAGTTGAACTAATTCCATGAAAATAAGAGGTTAGAACAATTAGACTAGCTCATGACCCTTGAGAGAGGGCTTGGGTGGTTTTAATGATGCAACCGATTATCTCTGAATACTAGCGTAACTTAGGAAAGTGAGGGCTTAACTTGATTACTTAGTTCATCTTAGGTCTAATCATAGTCCCTTTGTTTTCGTTTTAGTAGTTTAGTTCTATTTTCTATCTCCTTTGATTTTGCCTAACTTGAGACGCTTTAGTTAGCTCTGATAGTTGGAAATACAACTCCCTGCGGACGACACCTCAAGTACTCAACAATACACCTTGCACTTGGGATTTATAAATATTAAAACTCTGTTTTTCCTTGAGACTATGCCCAATCCAAGACAACAAATTTTGCCTCTAATTATCATTTCAATCATAATCGTAATCAAGAATGCGATGATTAAAAGTACTAACCTTGAACTAAAACACAAGAGAAAAAGGGAAAGGAAAATACTTTTTATTAACTGCCGCAATAATCTACCAAATGCATAGATCAATCCCAATCCAATGCTTGGAAATCAAGAACAACAATTCAGATCTCAAAAACCCTAAAGTTGCCCCTTTTCGAGAGAGAAGAAGAGAGAAAATTACATCATGCCTAGTTACAATACGCCATCGCAATTAACCGAGAGTCACTAAAGTGGCACAGTGCCACCGTGCCACTTTACTGCCTCTCTTTTTCTTGCTTCCTAGGGTGGCACGGTATCCCCATGCCACTTCTTCTTGACTCAAAATCTACCTTTTTGCCTGCTGTTTGGTGCGGCATTAGCTTATTTTCCTCTTTCTTCCAATCGAACTCCTGAAAACACAAAAACACATCATATAGGCAGATTTGGGTAAAGAATGCTTAATCAACCTCTATACTTTTGAAGTTTTACCGAAAGCTACCGAAATGAGAGGTAAAAATCAAGTCTAAAAGAGGTAAAATAGAGGTTTATCAACTCCTCCATGCTCACCTCTTGCTTGTCCCCAAGCAAGATTGTCAACTAACAAGGTAATAGGGAGAGACACCTTGAATTGTCACCCTCCTTAGGCAAGTGGTGACAACTAAATCAGCAGTCATGGTGACCCATAGCTCAGCAGTACAACAAGAGCAAAACCTTTTTTTTCAAAAACATATGTTCCAAAACATAAATTACTCAGCTATGGTACAAGAGTAAACACCCTATCTGGAACCACTTAGAAGCTTCCTGCTTTCCCCTGAATTGTTGGTGAGCTAGTTAGATCGGTAGGCTCTCACTTTAGGAATAAGGGCTGAAACGCTCCTCTCATATGTTTGGGGCAGAAAACGATCACTCAAAATCACCCTCAATGCACGCATTCTATCATAGGCTTGGCAAAACTCTCAATTCTCCATCAATGGAGGCAAAATGTACAGGCGTCAATCATAAGAACTTTTCAAGGATTGTAACGGGGTTATGGCTAGAGGTAAGGGATGATAGAATTTAGGAGGGAGGAGCTAAAAAGCCAAGTAGAGAGCAATGACAACCATCTCCTTATGAGGAATACAACCATTACCCATATCCCGCAACTCAAACCACAAATAAAAAAGGGAGTTGGAACCACTTCTCTTTTTGCAAAATCTCTTGACCATACATCTTATTCATGCACTTTTCTTCTTTGTTTGTTTGTTTTTTTTTTTAAAGAACGTGGCAAGAGAATGGCTAAGGTCTAAGGACTGTTTCAACTCCCAACCGTACAACACTAACAGCCAATCAAAGCCAGCTACCGAACGCACTAGCAAGCATATTATCCAAACCAAGCAACTCACGGCATTGCTCTACTAACTTGGCACAGGATAGGATTATTCATTTCAGGCCATGGGTCAAGTAGACATGGGTTTGTCAAATGACAGGGGAATAGCTTAAAGGGGGTGACAAACAGGTCATACTAGTGCAGGGTTGCTTTTTGGCTCATGTTGCTCACAATGAACAAATGCCTCAATCATATTCACACCATGCCCATTCCAACCGTGATCTTGTTGAACGGTAAATTTACCCATTTTACGTGCCTCTTTCACCTACTTTTTGATCGTATAATAACTTAATTTATAGGATTTTACCTTTTTTTATTTATGTTTTGTAGGAAATAACTCCAAATCAAGCAAACGTCGCGAAAAGGGACGAAAACGGGGCAAAACGAAGGAAATCAGCGAAAACAGGCGAAAAGCAGCAGAGAAGGACGGTGCACGGCCGACCTGCAGGTCGGCACGGCCGTGCACCGGTGGCCGAAGCCACGCATGCCCAGGCGCACGGCCGTGCGTGGTGCACGGCTGGCCATGCGTCCAGGCACGGCCATGCGCCGGGTCTGGGTTCGCGATATAACCCCATTTTCGGGCGTCTATTCGGGGGGGTTCGTTCGGTCGTTTGGGGTTTTTGCTCTGGCGATTTTGTAGGTTAGTTTAGGTTAGATTTTAGTTAATAAGGGAGGTTAGTTTAGGATTGAAGATTGTAACATTGGATTCAACCTTTGGATTTCAAGTTCTTCATCAATTCAAGACTAAGTTTTCTCCTCTTTTATCTCTCTAGTTTTTATGTTCTTTTTAATTATGTTTTGTTGATTTTGATTCTTGTATTGGTTTTGGTTGATTTATATGTTTAATTTCATTGTTAATTTATGTTGTTTACTTGTTTAAATTCGCTTTATTTCATTCCCTTCATTTTGTTCTTCAAGTTTATGTTCTTGTTGGTTAGTTTAGGTTTTCATGCGTTTACGATACACCTTGCACTTGGAGTTTATAAATATTAAAACTTTTTCTGCAACAAGTTTTTGGTGCCGTTGCCGGGGAATTGGCGCTTTCCAATATTAGAGCTTACTTAAGCATTCGAGACTAGGCTTTTATTTCGAAAAAAAAATTCAAAAAAAAAATTCCAATGGCAATTTTCTATTTTCCCCAATGTGAGCAAGAATTATTTTACCGCTATTGGGATCGTTTACATGCTTATCTTGCTCAATGTGCTTCTTGTGGATGTTCATGTGGGAAATGGGAAATATTGGATGTTGTCGATGAGGGTGTGAATTGTGAGACCCGTGCTCTTTTTGAGCATTGGGATTTTTATGCTAGAAATGTCGAAGAAGCATGGGATTTTCTTAATTGGCTGGCTCAGGATACTTATGAATTTGATATTAGCTGTGCTAATTCTTACAACCCAGTCCCTTGCATCCCTGATTATGCCCCTCCTTTGTGTGAAACTTGCCATTGTTCTGATCATGACAACACTTCTTGTCCTTATTATATTTCTGATGATAGCCTTGCTAGAATTAGTAGTATGATAGAGACAATGAAAAAGCAACAAGCTGAGTTTGAAAATAAAATGCGGGAGTTTGACCTATCACATAAGACCGACCTTAGGTTTAGTTCTCCTAAACATGATGTTTGTTTGTGTGATGATGGTGCGTCTTTTGCTCACCTAGAATCCGGACTAGAGGCAGTACTTGACCCTTCCCTCACTGCTCCATCCCTTGTTGCTCCACCCTCACTCAGTGCCCTTAGGGACAACACTACGTTTAACATGACCTTGCCTGATCCACCTCTCCCTTTAACTCAGTCGACGGAGTTCGAGGTAGGTGAGACCTTTACTGTTAACGCGAGTGTTGATGAGGATGATGTTTGTTATGATTCAGACAATGATCTTATTGAGGTGCATGATTCTGATGCGGCTCCTGTAGGGAGGTCTTATGGGGATGTTGTGATTACTATGCCAGCTAATCATGACCTTGTTGAGAATGTATCTCCTGGCCACCTTGATACACCCCATGTTCCCCCTTCAGGTTCACCACCCTCCTCTTCCCCTGAGCACCATAATTTATCACTCATTGCATGTCATGATATGCTTGAGGGGAATGAGATAGACTATATGGACTCCCAAGGTACCTTTAGAGGGTATGACCCCTCCCTTGATCCTTATAGCTTGTACCTAGGGAGCATGCTTGCGAAAATCATGTTAACCACTGCATTTGATTTCTTTACTGATTTTCCAAAGGCATTCAATAAATTTAGGAGAGCACTTACTATTATTTCTGCAATCCTGTTTAAGTGCTCTTACTTACAGTCATCTGAGTTGCAGGGTCATGTGTTTGATAAACTTCTGCGAGCGTTGACAGCATCTGAGTTGGCGATACGCGTCCTGAACGCCGCCGAGGAGTGGCTGATGCTCCTCGCGCTTCCCCAACCTCGTCCTAGCGAGGTGTAGTTCGGGTACATTCAGTACCCGACCTGGTATACTCGTTCTAACTCTTCTCCCTCCTTTTTACTTTCTTTCTTCTTCTTTTGTTTAGTTGTGGATATTAGGATTGTATTTTTGGTTGGTGATCATTTTGTGGTGAAATGTGGATGTTGCTGAGCCGTTGTTGGCTATGATCACCATTTTTGTGTTTTTGTGGATTTTTATTGTGTTGTGATTGGTGGTGTTGTTGGATTGGTCCATATTTATTTTTGGTGGTGTCAGTTTGTATATATATGTGATCCTGTTGTTGTTTTGGGTGAGAGTGTGTTTTTGGGAGAGTGTGTTAGCTTGTGTATATTTTTGTCGTCTTTTGTTTTTTTTGTGTTTGATTTTGTTTTCTTTATTTTTGTGTGTTGGTGATGACTCACGGTTCCTAATGAGGACATTGTGAGATTTAGGTGTGGGGGTGGGGTCATCTCCCCTTTTTCTCCTTATTTTTGTGAAAATTTTTCATTTTTGTGTAAATTTTTCAATTTTTTTCTCCTTTTTGTTTAATTTTTTTCTTTTCTTTTTGCATTTAGGGGAGTTTTGTACTATTTTGATCAGCCTTGATCTCTGGTACCTTGACTATTAGCTCATATATAAGTATAATACGCATGATAGATATTCAGCTCCAGTCTGTCGTTTTAGGCTTCAGTTCTAATCCAACAGTCCATTGTAATTTTGCAATCCAGTCCTGATTTATGTATTGTCATCATCCTACATTCTTAGTCTTTCATGATTGACTCTCCCACTTGTCTACTGCACAGTTCCCTTTATATGTGCTGGCACTCCCTTTTCCAAAATAAAAGCAAAAACAAACAAATTCAAGCGCTACTGGGTGCATCCCTTTGAGGCGTGACATGAGTTTATAATGAAAAAAAATAATAATGGAAAGAAAAAAAGTGGGAAAGAAAAGAGTTGGAAATGACAAGTACCCCTTTGAGGCATGCGCTACTGGGTGTTACCCTTTGAGGTAATACTGCTACTGGGGAAGCTTGCTTTCCATGCTAGCTATTCGAAAAGGTAGCTTGTGTCAGTTGCGTGGGATTGAGTCTGCTTTTAGTAGGCCAAAGCTTTAGGGTGATGATAAACTT
Source organism: Carnegiea gigantea (assembly GCA_029747015.1). Classification (NCBI taxonomy): domain Eukaryota; kingdom Viridiplantae; phylum Streptophyta; class Magnoliopsida; order Caryophyllales; family Cactaceae; genus Carnegiea; species Carnegiea gigantea. The sequence goes on from JAKOGI010000273.1 coordinate 583,138, forward strand.
GCACACTAGGCACCAGGATGGATTCAATGTTCTCATGCGTTGTGGGGTGAAAAACTGATGTCTGAATGCCATTCTTTGGGATGACGTGTCCTGAAATGCATATAATGCTTGTGTACAGACTGATACTTGAGCTACTAGGGGGTTTTGGTTGATCCGAACGTGTACAGTTCACCCTGTTGCATATATTTTGTTTTATCATTTTCATTTTTCGATTTTTGTTTCTCTTCTCTTTGTTTTTCTTTTTTGAGATTTTGTGGGTATATCTTCTGCAAACCCTCACGAGACCTTACTCGTCCACTTGGGGTGACCAAGGGGTTTAAAGGGCTTGTTGCATACGCTAAATGCAACCGTGATTCCTACGAAAGTGAGTTAGTTGTTTACTTTAGTTTTTCTTTTATTTTGCTCGAGGACGAGCAAAAGATAGGTGTGGGGGTGTATTGAACGGTAAATTTACCCATTTTACGTACCTCTTTCACCTACTTTTTGATCGTATAATAACTTAATTTATAAGATTTTACCTTGTTTTATTTATGTTTTGTAGGAAATAACTCCAAATCAAGCAAACGTCGCGAAAAGGGACGAAAACGGGACAAAACAAAGGAAATCAGCGAAAACCGGCGAAAAGCAGCAGAGAAGGACGGTGCACGACCGACCTGCAGGTCGGCACGGCCGTGCACCGGTGGCCGAAGCCACGCATGCCCAGGCGCACGGCCGTGCGTGGTGGCCGTGCGTGGTGCACGGCTGGCCGTGCGTCCAGGCACGGCCGCGCGCCGGGTCTGGTTTCGCGATATAACCCTATTTTCGGGCGTCTGTTCGGGGGGGTTCGTTCGGTCGTTTGGGGTTTTTGCTCTGGCGATTTTGTAGGTTAGTTTAGGTTAGATTTTAGTTAATAAGGGAGGTTAGTTTAGGATTGAAGATTGTAACATTGGATTTAACCTTTGAATTTCAAGTTCTTCATCAATTCAAGACTAAGTTTTCTCCTCTTTTTTCTCTCTAGTTTTTATGTTCTTGTTATTTATGCTTTGTTGATTTTGATTCTTGTATTTATTTTGTTTCATTTATATGTTTAATTTCATTGTTAATTTATGTCATTTACTTATTTGAATTCATTTTATTTCATTTCCTTTGCTTTGTTCTTCGTGTTCTTGCACTTGTTTGGTAGTTTAGGTTTTGATTCGTTTTTGATGTTTAGTTGGTAGATTGTGTTGGCTTGGGTTGTGATTAGCCTCTTGATGGCTAATTGATCTTGTACTAGGCCTAACCATACCCAATCTATGCCTAGAACTTAGAGTTTTCCTTCACGCCCGCCAAGTGTTCGATGAAATGCCTGAGAGGGTTTTCATCCATATTTTTGGGCGATTGACTTATGCTGAGAGGTGAGGTCAATTTGCTAGTGTGGGAGAGGGAATGCCGAGTTCGGGACACGAAAGTAGTATCTGAATCGACCTAGGTCCGGGGTTGCTAGTTTTATGGTCTAATTCGTCTAATCCCACGAAAGTAGGTGGTTACACGAGTTAGACTAGCTCATGACCCTTGAGAGAGGGCTTGGGTGGTCTTTGATGATGCAACCGACCATCTCTAGTTCATAGTGTAGTTTGGGTAGGTTAGGACTCGTCTTGGTTAGTTGGTTTATCCATTGGTAAAATCACAACTCCAAGTCGCTTGTTTCTGTATTTGTAGCGTAGTTTAGTTTCCCCTTCTCACCCTTCGATCTTGCCTAGCTTGAGACGCTTTAGTTAGCTCTGGTAGTTGGAAACACAATTCCCTGCGGACGACACTCCAAGTACTCAACGATGCACCTTGCACTTGGGGTTTATAAATATTAAAACTTTTTCTACAACAGATCTCGAAGAAGGCTAAGCTAAGTTCTGGCAAAGTCTATGCAAAGGGGTGAACACTCATGAAAGGATGTTCAAGACCATGTAGAGTGAATGGTCATTATAGGCTCAAAAATCTCACTGGGTCTTCTACCAAAATTATGAACTAGCTCAGATGGCCAACAACCAAGGTTCAATCAATTCACATCACAGCAGTCATCAAGAGTGAATACACAAGCACACAAAACCCAGCAGTCAAAATCATTTCCAAAATAGTTTCACAAGATATTAGCCCAAATTAAGCCTCAGTTGTCACAAGCTACCACAACTAACCAATCACATCATCACCCCTTGAATGTCATTATTAGAGGGGTTTTCACAACCATTTCACAACCTTTTTTTTCCAAAAGCAGTAAAACTAATGAGAAGATCCATAAGCAGATAACTAAAGAGAAGGGTGAAAAGGGTTACCTCGTGGTCTTGTACGACCCTACTCATTATGTTCCCACTTCAGATCAATGGTTAGGAAGGGACTATGTACAATGCATCATCTACTTAAATGGGATGTCCTATATGCCTATGAAATGAGATGAAGACCTAAGAATGACCTAAGAATGCCGCTAAACTAGAATGAAACCTACAGTGCTAAATGCGAGGAAATATATACAATGCACCCCACTAAACAGATATAAACATCCCCCCATGCTTAGACCCTTCATTGTCCCCAATGAAAATGTGATGCATAAGAAAAGAAGGGGAAAGGGGGATACACTTACAATCACTGGGTGCCGTCGGGCCCTGGAGATGGCCAGAAATACGGAGGAAATGGATGGAAGGTGGAGAGATCATAAGATGGGAAGGAAGAGGAGCCATCCTGATTGCCTTAAAAGAAGCGTAAACGCTCCTCCATCTGTCGAATGGACTCTGACTGGCACCAAAGTAGCTTGTTCATCCGCTGGCGCTCGTCGTGCTCCCGAGCTTCCCTCATAACCCGTTCCTCCTCCCTCTGAATCCGTCGCTTCTCCCGCTCCTCCTGGCGATCGACGAAACCCTGAAAATAGGAGACTCCCTCCTCAATGGAGTACATGCACACAGATAGGCGATCGAAGTCCGCATACATGCCAGTGAATCCCTCTCGGAGCCCTGAAACCTCCATTTGGAGGTTGGAGAAAGACTGGAGAAAGGTAGGGTCGAGCGGCATGTATGCCGCTGAGGAAGAAGACCCACCCATCTCATGGGTGAACGGTGGGTAAAGTGGTGGTGGAGGTGGTGGGATGGCGGCCTCCTCAGCATGGGTATCCTCAGCCACGGGCTCTCCTCGACCCGCATCAATGTCCTCCTCCTCCTCATCATCATGCTCATCATCTCCCCCCTCATCAAACTCAATGTCATCATCAGTCGCTAACTATTCCTCCCTTGGTATAACAGTTGCCCTAATAATCCTTTGGTCACAGTTCCAATTTCTTTTGTTGGAGACCATGGTGCGCTCAACACTGGGAAGGGTGAAAAGGATGGCGTTTTAGTGGGGGTACCTAATGATATCATCTCAGTGTCTATAACATGCATATGGTGGAGGTTGCTAAGGTCGAGGTGACCACCTAGGAAATGGGGCTCGAGAGTAGAGAGTCTCGAGCCGTAGCCTAGGGCATTAGCAATGGCGGTAACAGTGCCGCCAATGCTAATGACATTCCTATTGCTGGTCTTGGCTACTTCCGCTAAGTGACGGATTATGAATGCCCCCGTCTCCATGGGGGTGCCTGACAGGCCGCGCCAGATAATAAACAAGTCGACCTTCTGACAACCATCTTGGTTGTCGTTGCGCCCAAAAATGATGTTGGCGCTTAGGCGCTGAAGGTACCGCAGGTTGACATTACAAATGTCAGTAGCCTTGGCCTGTTGGGGGTCAAAAATCCTAGGTCTCCTCCACCGATCAGTGTATTCCTTCTGTTTGGAGCAGGTAATGCTCAGCCAAACGGGATTAGGTCGCCACAATGAGGGCATATCTCTAAAAGTCCCGTCGTCCACCGGGAATCTCAACAGTTCATTAAACATCCTCAAATTCATTCGGTGGTCGATGTTGAACATATGAAAATAAATGGCTACCTTATGACCACCATAACTACCATCCCAATCGACATGTAGTGAACTCAAAAATTCGATCATAAGACGGTCGTAGGATGTACATTGCATATTTATGTACTCAGTCCATCCTAATCTACCAATCAGAGTTAACATGTCATCCAACATTCCCAAAGGCCTTAACGAGTCAGCATGAAAATATTTTTACTCACTAGTATTCCTAGGGGCTAAAAGCTCATATCGTGACTTTTGTTCATCACAGACAAATTACAAACCCCTAGTACTAGCAGGTAAAATGAGAGGGTATGTATCCTTAGTACCTTTAGCAGAAGTGTTTGCAGCTGAAGAGAAAGTTGCCCTTGATGATTTCTTGGGTTGGGATGGAGCCCTTGAAGCCTCTCCAACTTGTTTCTTACTCATTTTGTGAATGGACAATAGATCTGGACCCAAAAATGGAAGTAGGAGCTGAAAATGACAAGAGAAGGGACAATTTCTTTCTCTACAACCCTCAACCTCAACAATGGAGGTTAGGGTGTTAGAGAGAAAAAGTGGGTTGTGGGGAAGGGTGTATTTAGGTGAAGTGCTGAGAAATTTTGAGAGAAAAACAGAGAAAAGTGAAGGAATTGAAGAAATTTGAGGAAATTTGAGAGAATTTGAGAGTTTTGAGGGAGCATTTGAGTAGGTAATGGTGAGGGAGAGAGAGGGGTTGTCGTGCTTTTAGAGAGAGAAAGGGGAGAGCTTGAATGGGAAAGGAGGAAGAAGAAGGAAATCGGTCATTTTAGCCGATTTTTAATATGGCACGGTCGTGCCATAAGGCACGGGACCACCATTCCACAATGCTGCCTGGGTTCTGCAAATATAAAACGTGACATGACCAAGCACCGTGCCACTTTTCTGAGCATTGATCCATGATTTTCTTGCTCCCTCTTTTTTTTCTTGAAGTCTTAAGGGGGTGGCACGGCCACGCCGCCTGGCATGGGGTGCCCATGCCAACTTTCTACCCTCTAAGTCATCTCCTTCCAAATCCATTACTTCTTGTTCTCACTCATTTTTTCCTTGAACTTTTTCCTCTCATCTCCTCCTTTTTATTTTTCATTTTCATCTTGTTTCTTTTGTTTCTTTTTTTTCGAAAGCAGTAAAGCTTGGGTTGCCTCTCAAGAAGCGCTTGTTTTAGATCCTTAGCTTGACTATTACCTCAAACTGGCAGATGATGACAAGATGGAGGAAGGTGGAGATGGTGAAGTGATGAATGGTGTTGCCTCTAGCACCTCCCCAGAGCGAAAGGTAGTGTCTCCAAGAGTAGTAGGAATGGATGGATGTAAATCAGACAACGCTATAGACCTCATATTACGTCCTTCATTCCCATCAAACACTGTGATGCTAGAATTAGCTGCGTGAGGGACAGAATATTTAGGGGTCTCAGGAGGTGAAGGAAGAGTAAGAACTGAAGATGGTAAGGGTGGAGGGAAATAGAAATCAACCCTCTCACCACAAAACTGGAAGGACATAGTTTCTGCCTGCACATCGATCACCGCCCCTGCAGTAGCCAGAAACGGCCTCCCAAGGATGATGGGGATTTGGGAGCTCTCATCCATATCTATCACAATAAAGTTACAAGGGATGATGAACTTATCCACCTAGATAGGAACGTCCTCCAAAACACCCGCAGGTCGCCTGAGAGTGCGATGCACTAGCTGTATGAGCGTGGTGGCGGGATTTAAATTCAACAACTCAAACCTCTTGCACAGAGAGGGAGACATCAAACTCATACTGGCCCCCAAATTACAAAGAGCTCCCTCGATTTGCATAACCCCTATACAGCAAGGGATAGAGAAGTTACCATGATCCTGCAACTTCGATGGTGACTGACTTTGGAGAATTGAGCTACAGAACTCTCCCATAGGGACCAATGGAACTCCCTCAGACTCATCTTTCTTGGAAAGATGCTCTCTCAAAAATTTGAAATAAACCGGTGCTTTCTTAAGAGCCTCCAAAAAAGGGGTATCAGCGTAGACTCGCCTTAGGATATCCATGAATCGCACGAATTTGAGCTCAAGTTGAGAGAGTTTAGCCCAGACCAACCTCTGAGAGTAAGGAATATGAGGCTAATAAGGTCAGACTGGAGGGGGTTGATGACCCTCTTCTTCTTGATTCGGAGCCCCTTCCTTCTTCAATGCAGTTGTTCCTGTAGAAATAGAAACTTGAGCCACTTCCTGAAGTACCATCACAGGACTCTCCACAACCCTCTCATTTCTCGTGTAAACAGCATTGACGTGACTCCTGGGGTTGACCTTGGGCTGGCCCGGTAGTTGCCCATGCGGTCGAGACAAACTACTAACCTGTTGAGCTATCTGTACGATCTGAGTGTCCATCACCTTTTGATGGAAGGCCATTGCGTCGAAATTGGAGTTCAGTTGATTGATTTGCTTGCTAAGAACCTCATTCGTCTTCATTTGGGTTACTATGAAGCGCTCCATAAGGTTCTCTAGGTTGGAGTTGGGTTGTGGAGGCTATTATTGGGGAGGTGGATTGTAGGGTGCCCTATATTGAAAACCAAGGGGCTAAGGTTGAGAGGCATTGGGTGGTAAGGGGTTCTTATTGCTGTAGGAGAAATTAGGATAATTTCTCCAACCGGGGTTGTATGTATTTGAGTAGGGGTTGTTCTGTGGTGGTAGGGGTGGGTTGAAATTTTGCATAGAGTTGGCATGCTCCACTCCCTGAAAAGTAGTGCAGCACTCAAAGGCAGCGTGCCCTTGGATGCCACAGATCTCACATGAAACCCCAACCTCAAACATCATAGCAGAGGGACCCCCCACTAAAATCCCTGGAGGAGGAATACCAAGCTTGTCGAAGCGCTGTGCCAAGGCATCAACTTTGCTAGCTGGCAAGCCTACAGTGTCAACTCCATAGACCCCACTGGTCCTCTTTGGGGCTGCCCTCTTGCTAGACCAATGGTAGTTGTTGGAGGCCATCTCTTCCAATAAGGCCTTCGCAGCCTCTATCGACTTCCCCATAAGTGCGCTGCCAACTGCAGCGTCAACAGACATCTTCAGGGACTGGTCTAATCCATTGTAGAAAGTTTAGATTAGAAGCCAGTCGGATTCTTCGTGGTGGGGGCATTGGCGTTGAAGATATTTGAATATTTCCCACGCCTCATAAAGTGACTCATCGCCTCGTTGAGAGAAGAAGGTGATTTCCGCTCTTAACTTAGCGATCTTACCAGGGGGAAAGTACTTGCTTAAGAATGCAGTCGATAGGGCCTCTCAGGCTGTGAAGGAGTTAGGCTCTTCATTAAGGAGTCAGTCACTGGCTCTGTCCGTCAGCGAGAAAGGGAAGAGTCGTCAGCGGAGACCCCATTGAGTTTGATCGTGTCACACTTCGCCAGGAAGTTGCGAAGGTGAATATGAGGGTTCTCCATGGGATGCCCACTAAACTGATCCTTCTCCACGAAGGATACAAGAGCAGGTCGCAGCTCAAAGTTGTTCGCTTTGACGGCTGGGTTGACAATGGACGAGGTAAGGCCGGTGGCCTGCAGTAGGATATAGTCCCGCAGGTCCTAGGATTTCTCTCGACCATGATGACTTGTTGCTGCTGTTGCTTCCTCGCACGGCTGTGCTTTCACGCAGTGGATTCTATCTTAGGATCAAAGGGAATGAGTGGTCGATCCATTTGACTGCGCCTGTGCATACAAAGCCAAAAATTACACCAAGCGTAAGCAGGTTCAAGCAAAACTAAAAGAACAAGGGAGAAAAAGAAGGATAAAAAACAAAAAGAAAAAGCCTAATCTAGAGCGTTTTGAATAGCTTTCGATGTTGAAACAACCAAGTTCCCTGGCAATGGTGCCAAAAACTTGTTAGTCTTAAAATGTGTTATCGCAAGTGCACGGTGCCAGTTGTAGCTAGCAACGGCAAATACGGTCATGTCCATAAGGAACTCGGATTCAACCGCTGAACCAACCTATAACACTCTATTTAGGCTAGAGTCTACGAAAATTGGTTTTACTTTAATCACAGTTCTATTCTGCTGAATACTACTGCTATTATCTAAATCAATACTAACAAGGGTTCTGGATTGGGGTTCACCACACTATTGCACTCCTTGGACTATAAATTAAGTCATGCAATTCGACCCACGCTGACAACTGAAATGGAATGATTACTAATTAAAGCGTATCTACGCCTTCTCTCGAAGGTCGTTAGACTGGTTAGGTAATCCTAATTATCTATTTTCATGAAACAGGAATCAACAAAACCACATGAATAAGTAACCGCTATTCCCAATTGAACTCCTAACTATTTTCATGTTAAGAAATTAAATTGCTCACAAAGCAACTCTAAGTAAAAGATTCTGCTGTCGTTGATCTCCTAAACACTAACTTAAGAATAGGAATTCAAGCCTTTCAGCTAATTCATCGAACACTTGGCGCGCTAACTGAGAGTTCAGTCATAAATATAGGCATTCATTCACCAAACCTAGAACATGGTTCCAATTCGCACAATAGGTGCTACGCCCAATCCAAGACAACAAATTTAGCCTCTAATCATCATTTCAATCACAATCGCAATCAAAAATGCGAACATGATTAAAAGTACTAACCTTGAACTAAAACACAAGAGAAAAAGGGAAAGGAACGTACTTTTTATTAACTGTCGCAATAATCTACCAAATGCATAGATCAATCCCAATCCAATGCTTCGAAATCAAGAACAACAATTCAGTTCTCAAAAAACCTAAAGTCACCGTTTTTCGTGAGAGAAGAAGAGAGAAAATTACATCATGCCTAGTTACAATGCGCTATTGCAATTAACCAGGAGTCACTAAAGTGGCACGGTCGTGCCACTTTGTTGCCTCTCTTTTTCTTGTTTCCTAGGGTGGCACAGTCACCCTGCCTGGCATAGTACCCCCATGCCATTTCTTCTTGACTCAAAATCTACCTTTTTAGCTCCTGTTTGGCACGGCATTAGCTTGTTTTCCTCGTTTCCTCCAATTGAACTCCTGAAAACACAAAAACACATCATATAGGCGGATTCGAGGTGAAGAATGCCTAATCAACCTCTATACTTTTGAAGTTTTACAGAAAACTGCCGAAATAAGAGATAAAAATCAAGTCTAAAGGAGGTAAAATAGAGGTTTATCAACTCCCCCGTGCTTACCTCTTGCTTGTCCCCAAGCAAGATTGTCAACTAATGGGATAATAGGGAGAGACATCTCGAATTGTCACCCTCCTCAGGCAAGCGGTGACAACTAAATCAGCAGTCATGGTGACCCATAGCTCAGGAGTACAACAAGGGCAAAACCTTTTTTTTCCCAAAAACATATGTTCCAAAACATAAATTGCTCGGCTATGGTGCAAGAGTAAACACCATATCTGGAACCTTCCCCCCTTCAATTCTAAAATGTGAGGCACTGATGTAAGTGGCTCGTTGATATCTTCCAAAATGAAATCTCAATCTTTCATTCAAAAAATACATCAAACTTTGTCGAAGGAAAAAAGAAAATACCTCACATCTCCCTATTTTCTCTCTCCCTAATTTGGAAACTATCCAATTAATTTTTAATATTTATCTAAAAAATAGAGCTAGTTTTTGCCTCTTTCTAAATTCACACATGACCCTCTCTCTCTCTATCTCTGTCTCTCTCTCATAGAATTATTTTTTTAATGTTTGATAAAATTGTCTAATTCTTTTTGTTAGATTTTCATCATGTTAATTAATGACTATACCCAACAAAAATTAATAACAACCCATTAGTGTGAAGAAAAATATTAGGCAATTTAATTAATTACACTAAATTTTATGTCTTTATCATTATATTATAAAAATAATAAAATATGTGATTGTCCATCCTTCCCTTCTCTAATCTATGGTACTTTTCATCTCATGCAATTATAAACTTTTGATTATTAATGGTTTACTTCTTTAGTTTAATTAATACAATTGTAGTAAATTGTTTATATTTTGTATATATTTTTCTTCTGTCTATTAGCTATAACTTTTTTCTAATTGTATTTTAAGTTTCTTTACTTAATTTTGTTCATCCCCATCTATATGTATTATATTTGATATCTAACATTTCAATTTTATATATATATGTGTGTGTGTGTGTGTGTGTGTGTGTATACACGCACACAAACACACACACATATACACACACACACACATATATAGATAGATAGATAGACAGATATATATATATACACACACACACACACACACATATATACATATATATATATACATATATATATATATATATATATATATATATATATATATATATATAGATATATATATATATATATCTATATATATATATATTATATATACATATATATATAATACACACACACAACACCACAACACACACACACACACACACACACATATACATATATATATTATATATATATATATATATATATATCTCTTTGATGCAAACATTGAATCAAAGAAATTTTAAACATATTTGGGCACTGTAATAATTAGTGTTTGACTTTTATTTTGAAAGGCCTAACAAATCAAGGGGATAATATGTAAATAAAACGCATCAACCTTTGAAAATAGTTTAGTGCAAGGTACATACGTATTTTACATCTATATAATTAAAATTCAATTTTTTCTCAGTGTGTACACGTAAATTTACCAACTCCCCCCTCCAAAAACTATGGAAGTCAATACTACAAAACTGAGAAGTTTTATTAATTAATTAATTAAAAAACTTATCCTGCTTACTCTAAGATTATATATTATATAAATTCGACTTCTTAATTTTCCTATCCAATCAAAAAAAATTCTTAGTTTTCTTACATATATTGAATAGCATACTTAGAGTATTGTTTTTAGGAAATTTTATTTTTTATTTTTAACTTTGGTCAAATTATACACTTTGTTTATAATATTAATACATATTTATATCAAATTTCTACTATTTAGATGTCCCGTGCAAACGCACGGGCACACACTAGTTATCCAAAAGTTAAGATATTTTAGTGTAAATTTTATAGTAGAGTACATTAAGGAAGACAAATGGATGATATTTCATGTCAATGAAAAAACGTTCTGGAGCGTAACTGCAAACGAAACTATGTTATACTAAATGTTCCTACAAGTTAAAAAAAAGCAACATACATATAAAACTCCAGAAATTGCTATTCCATTCTTTGATCCTCAAAGGCAGAGACCACTCCTATTCCATGTCAATGATAGTGCCAATAACAAATATTGCATTCAACTTACGATATCATATAAGAACCGTTTGATGGTAATATATACCATGTTGCGTTTGGAAAGGAAAATTATTAAAGGACTTGTCAGTTGCAAGAGAACACCTGAAAATTGAGCACTATATATGCATCAAATTAAAAATATTTACTAGTTTATTAAACCAATAAAATTTTTGAAGTTAATAAAAACTTACATTCATATATATCAAATTTTTACCCATAATTTCACCTCCGTTCATATAGAATTTAAAAAATAAATAAAAAGTGGGTGTTGCCTCCCTGGCACCCTTGTTACTTTTTATTCAAGCCATTTGGGGGCAATCTCGCTTGATTCTTAGTACCAGTTATGAACTTTATGCGTGTACTGAGGACCTGTTCTTTTTGTTGGAAAATATAGGTTGGTAAATTGATAAAGTTGATTGAGATTGGTAAAAATGGGTTGAAGTGGATTAAAGTTGGTATTTTTTTTATTGAAACTCATGAAGTGAATTGATGTGCATTGAAGTCGGTTGAGGTTGATAAATTTGGATTTAACAACGAAAAGAAGAGGGGCTGAGTTGAAGATTTGATGATAGCAATAATAAATGAATGTAACAGATTATATTGGAGTCTGGTAAGAAAATCTCCAATCATGACAGTGAAATCCTTAGTGAAGTAAATACGGAATTAAATTATGAGCAATGAAAAAAAGAAAAAAAAATCTTGCCCTATAATGTGCAATCGCAATAACTTCAGATTCTCTGGCACTAAATTAGGTATTGAATGATATATAATGCCAACCTCAATCCAAGGTTTAAAGAAAATTCAAATACGAACAAGCAAGGGAGCCACAGATCGAGAGGGGTTAATTACCCGCCATGACATTCTCAACAGTCGTAGTTCTTCAAGTTCTTGTTGCTCTCATTGTCGTGAGCCATGAAGCCGAAGCAAGATGTGCAAATTTGACATCCTTCAAGGTTCTACTCCTAAGTCTCTGTCTTTTTATTTTAATTAGAAATCATAAACAAACCCTTATTCTTTTCGTTGGTAAACAAGAGTTGTAAATGGATGAAATTGATAAAGATTGATAGAAGTTGGTAAAAGTTGATTTTTTTAGAAAGATTGGTAGGAGTTGGTTAAGGTTGAGGAAGATTGGAAGAAGTTAGTATAAGTTGATATAGGTTGGAGGATTATAAATTACAATCACAATACAAAGGTGCTGGGCGATTTAAACTTGGGACCTGATGTACCTAGGACCTCACCTCGCCCTCAATCACTAAGCTAATACCTCATTGGTATAAACTCAATTTAATTTTTGCTTGAATTTTTTCTATTTAGTACTTGACTTAAAATATCGACTTGATTCTAACTTGATTTAGACGATTTCTCAATTGGCAATAGTCGTACAATCTTGACTAATACGTGCACCACATGAACTAAAATTATTTATTTTGTATTTCTAAATGTATAACAGGATGAACATGGAAGCATTATCGATTGCATAGACATCCACAAGCAACCAGCCTTGAATCATCCGCTGCTTAAGAATCATAAGATACAGGTACCCAATTAAACTGGGCCTTGTGAACTTCTTGTTTGGCTAAATTTTATTTGATGACATAGGTTCTAATCAAAGGTTAATCTCTGCATGGTTGTATGCCCATGATGCATGTAGCTGAGGCCCAGTTCTTTACCGAAAGGAATGAGAGAGGAGGCAAGATTAAATAGAGGTGGACCAGCAAGGGCATTAAGGGAGTGTCCTTATGGAACAGTCCCAATCATGAGGACTAAAAGGGGTGGCTCAAATTCGACCAAGGCAAACAGAGCTTTGGCCCACCCTATTCGCGCGGCATCAATTAACCCATCAACGTCTGATTCATCTGGCACTTCACTTGTAAGCATGTCCCTCTAAAATCCATATCGAATATTCCAAACATTTTGCCCGCAGGAGGGGTGTAGAGATTGATATAGTAACTTTATCCCTGAATTGTAAAATTATAGAAAGACTCCTTCTGATTGACCTTAAATTTAAAAACCGTAAACTACTTACTATTTCACAGAAACAAAACAGGTGAAGTTTAGAGAGTCATTTTACTTTAGTACGTACCATCCAAAGTGAAAAAATAATTCAAACTTGACTTTTTAGCTGTACAGATGTCAGGCCGAAAGAACTTTGGATCAAAAACATAACGTCCTGCTAACACCCCCCAAAAAGAAATACTCTCCCCCTTGAAAAATTGACTTCTCAAAATGGTTTGTTGGGGAAACAATGATATAACATTTGCATATGCATGTACATAAACAGTTTGCAGGAATTACAACTCCGGATTTGTCACGGAAATTCTATGGAGGCAGAGTGGAATTAAGTGTGTACAACTTGACAAACATTGTTTCTCCTCAAATCAGTCAGACCCTCTTATGGCTCGGGTCCGATGTTCAAGGCGACTTTAACAGCTTAGAATTTGGATGGACTGTGAGTATTCCAAACCTGATTGCAATATCCCACACTTGGTACATGCGTATTTGGATGGTGTACAAGGCCTTACCTTGGAAATCCCCTTCTAAGTTCTATCCCTTTTTTTTTTTTTTAATAGCCTCATTTAAAGTCATAAGTATACTAATGAGACAAAAATTTAATATTGTTTGACAAGTATATGTTCCTAAATTGAGCTTTTAATGTAATGACGTACTATTTTTAAAATTGGGACTGACTTCACTTGTCAATCTTTTTGTAGGTAAATCCACAAATATACGGAGACAACCGAACAAGAACTTATAGTCTATGGACAGTAAGTTGGCAAATTTTTATTATGAACTATTTATTAACTGAATTTTTTTTTTAGAAGAGTAAGGGGATCTAACCCATTAGATTATCTACTTCAAGGCAACCTAATGGGCCATAACAAGACTAACGAGAAGAGGGTGGGTGCCACAGTGCTCAGGACAAGATTGGCCTATTAGCCCACAATTTTCTCAAAAGGGAAACATAATATCTCCTCCCAAAGTTTGAACTCCATTGAAAATGATAAAAGATGACTGGTAGGAACTAACTAGGCTACCGCCTCTTTCTTAGATAGATTAATTGAAATTAGGAGAAGAGAGGGAATATATATTTGTTGAGAACTTTAAAGTTCTTCCATTAATTTCAGGCAGATGGGCACAAAAGCACAGGATGTTACAATGCAGAATGCCAAGGATATGTGCAAGTGAGTCGAACGGCATTTTTGGGTGCTCCCATTGTCCCAGTCTCGGATCCCGGTCATCAAACCTATTATATGGAATTCTTTCTCTTCAAGGTGCCTGTTTTGCTAACATTAATTCGTCTTTTTTTTTTCTTTTTTTGGTCTTCAAAAACCAATATAGAAAAATAGTTATTGACACTCACATTTGAATTCGTCCATACTTTATCACCTGATTAACTAACCATATGTACTAATCATGTCTCATAGGATAAAAACACCGGGAACTGGTGGCTTACCCAAACCCTACTCACAGGGAAGTACGAACAAGTCGGATACTGGCCAAAAGAGTTATTCACAAGCATGAGGGATTTTGCGAAGGTGATACAGATCGGAGGCAAGGTCTACATCCCCGCGAGTGCACCAGGAAACCCCCAGATGGGTTCGGGAGCTTTCGTACCCAACGATTTAACAAGGACTTGCTATGCTACCGATATTGAGTTTGTGAATTCAGACAACCAATTCTACCCACCAAAAGATGTGAATATAAAAGTGGTTGCTGATAAAGGTGAAATATACAATGCAGATTCCATGGTAGATAATAGCACCTCATGGGGCTATACCATATTGTTTGGAGGACCTGACATCAAGAAGTAGACACATCATACAGTCACAACTTGAATTTGTAAAAATTACCAGAAAATAGAGTAAGTTATTGAGTTATGGTTTGCTTATTAGGTGGGTTTGGAGCTATTTTTAGGATGCCTCACGTAGAAACAGTTTTCGGTTTGGTTTTTCTCCTTTTTTATTTCTTCCTTTTAGAAACTTAATTAAGTCGGAAATTAGTAAACTTTAAAGATTCCACAGTTTACTGCACATTCAAAAATTCAAATGAACTTGCATGATCTGATTGAATATGCAGTCTAGTCAAGGATGATAAATTCCGGGTATCTTGAGACTCTTTCCAAATCAAGAATTTTTCATGAAGACTTGATAGTGTTAATTAGAAACCACACTACTCACTTATTGATACCCACGTTACATGTTTTATTTTACACTTATGTGATGTTTGATTGGATGTAATGTAATGGCATAATGGCAATGTGACATAATCAACTTTGCAATACAATCATGATTACTTAGCCTGTTGTAATCATAATTACAAGATAATTCTTTTATTGCAATACTCTAATACAATTAAATAAGGTAATGAAAACACAATTACAAACTTATTTGGATTGCAAGGCAGATCACATCTACCAAACATTACATTAAGGTCATACCACTTTCATTGTCTATTTTTCCATATCACCTGTGTAAGGTGTCATTCTTAAGAAACAACCTCAAGAGGCATCGAACATGCACAAAATGTTCATGTAAACGGCGGATTTCAACCTTACTTAAAAACAAAACAAATATAATGTTTTAGAACAAAAAGGAAAACATTTAGCTAAACTACAAGCAAAACATGTCTTATATGACAATTGAAAATATCATCACCCTAACTACAATTGTCAATGTAGAACAATTCTTTTTAACTTTCGTTGCGTTTAACGATCAGTCTTTTAATTTATGACAACTATAAAAATTTATCTTTCACATAAAATGACTTATACCAAACATGTTATAAATAGAGTCCATCAAGCATGAATTGTCAGGAGATTTGGCTTCATTAGCTTCGAATAGAATCTTCACAGAGCATAAATGATGGCTAAGAGTAGTAGTAATTCATATTTTACCGCAACGTCTTAATCAGATGATAATGTAAGATAATTATACAAGTGACTACAATACCTCCCTTTGCTTTGATGCAAAGATAAACTCATACTACATCTATTTACACCTAATGAATCACCAAGTCAAACAAATTTAATCTTATCATAGCTCTATAACATAATAATCACAAGTAGTTACAAAACCATACTTTCAATGGAAGCCATAATCAAAGCCCAGAAAGAAGGAAAACAAAGGCCTAAAAGGGGGGGAACAAGGAATATATGGATGAATTTAAGGACTTAGTCACTGATACTGTCGGCCACTACATTAGTGATCTTTCTTTTTGTAAGGTTTTGTTGTTGTCAATTCAACTCCACGCCCAGCACTTTTAGCATCCACAAACAAGAAACAACCACCACATTGTTGTAGTTTATGATTACTAACAAAGCATTGGATATGTTATTATTTTGGTTGTTGGAAGTTTATTACACCAACAGTTCTATGTCTCAATTGGCCAATCCTATCTGGGCTTTGGCTGCATTAGAAAACGCGTCAGCCGTCATTTGGTCGAATGTCATTATTTTTGTATTTCACACAACTGCTACATTTCCTGCTTATCTATTGAGTTTGTGTTTACATTTCGGATGAATCAATCTCTTTGTAATTCAAGAATACAACTGTTATATCTAAACAGTTAACACCGCTCTCCTAGCTACTTAGTATAGGATTCTCACAATACGAATTTGATCTGGAAAGATTAAGATTGTATTTGCAATTGTTAATATATTGTTAGAATCACCAAAGATTTAAACTATGCTTTTGAGGACACATGGCTATATCTTACAAGAGAATAGTCATGGAACACTACACGTACTCTACCTATCCAATGGTAGACAAATTACAAGATGTTACTGGTTGAATAGTATATTCAGTCAAGGAACACTTGCTCTACCTGTATGATTCATTGGGATTGACCAACCTAAAACCAAGGGTGAGGATCGGATTATCTGAATCATCAAAATGATCAAATATGAAAGGGGCTCTAATGATGGGACCAGTCAAATGTAATCAAATTCCATCAGGTGTAGCTTGAAAGACAAAAAAGGGGGCCTCTTTAGCAATCTGCTCTGTTAAAACATCATCTTACCTTCATACTAGGCCCCAAGGGTGGAGCTTTTGTCCAAAAATGCATTTAAAGTGTACACTACATACTTTTATAATGCTTCCAAACTAAGCAATACCTTTCAAATCATTGACAAAATATTTTTAAAAGAAAAGCAATACCCTTCAACTGAATATATATGAATGAAAATATTGGAAAGCAACACTAAGCAAGTGTGATAAAAAGATAATACATACCAAAGACGTTTAGAATACAAACTAAAAGAAATGCAGTCACCTTGCACAAGGGAGGTCACACAGTTGTGCTTCCATGGCTGCTGCCCAACTCCTCTCTTCACCCTAAACGAACCCGGAAAGCCCACCACCGCGAAACCCATTAGCTCTTCGGCTGAAAACCGCCGGAGTTTCGCTTCTGCGACCACATCCTCTCTTTTCCCAAATACAGAGTTCAGCAACCCTGAGTCCCTCCCTACCCTGCAAGAAGCATACTATCAGTTCATTAGAGCCTACCCACAATTCACCGAGACTCGTCAGGTTGATGACCTTCGAGTGCAGGAGTATTACCATCT
The DNA here is from genome assembly GCA_029747015.1 of Carnegiea gigantea. Lineage (NCBI taxonomy): Eukaryota > Viridiplantae > Streptophyta > Magnoliopsida > Caryophyllales > Cactaceae > Carnegiea > Carnegiea gigantea. Next base: position 600,821 of record JAKOGI010000273.1, read on the forward strand.
TTCTCTATCCAATCATGTCTGCCTTGATTACATTGGCATTGGGCTGTTCTCTTTCTCACAGGTTCATAACCAGCTTTCTCTTGCACACCTTGCCGCTTCAACATCGACTTCACCACCTCCAATGCCTCCGCACAGCTCGGATTTCCCAGTCTTTCACTTATCTTACAAGTCTGTGAATCTGAGGAAACAGCTGGTTGAAGGTGGGAATGAATCCAAATTAGAATCTGCAATCAAGAGGAGGATCAGAGACTTCATGAACATATATGAAGATGATTACTGTATGATTTTAACGGCAAATAGAACATCAGCCTTCAGAATAGTTGCAGAATCATACCCATTTGGGTCTCATAAGAAGCTAGTCACCGTTTATGATCATGAGAGTGAGTCCATAGGAGCAATGATCAGCGCATCAGAGAAGAGGGGAGCACAAGCATTGGCAGCTGAGTTTACCTGGCCGAGGCTAAGGATACACTCCTCAAAACTAAGGAATATGATTATCAGCAAGGGTATAAGGAGCAAAAAGAGGGGCCTTTTTTCTTTTCAGCTCCAATCAAGGGTGACAGGTGCTAGGTATTCCTACCAATGGATGAAGGTGGCACAGGAACATGGATGGCATGTTCTGCTTGATGCCTGTGCCGTAGGGCCAAAGGACATGGATAGCTTGGGACTTTCACTCTTCAAGCCAGATTTCATTGTTTGTTCCTTTTATAAGGTTTTTGGAGAGAACCCCTCTGGATTTGGGTGTCTCTTTGTCAAGAAATCGGCTATTTCAATCCTGCAACCTTCGACAATTGCTGGAATTGTATGTCTTGTTACAGCAAAGAGGTTATTTTATCTGCCTGATGAATCTTCTAGCCCTGAAACAGAGATTGAGCCAGCAGAAGAGCCGAGTTCATCATCAAATTCTTTCTCGGGCCCATTATCTGTCCAAGCACCTAGGTGGGAACGAGGAGAGACATCCAAGTCAGCAACAACGAAAGATGCAAGTGTAAGCCAGAATGTAGACACATACTCTGAAATCATAGAATTAGAAAAAGCCAGCCACATTTCTCAGGGGATGAACAAAAGCATCGGCAGAAAAACAAACCCCCAAGTTGAATGTAGAGGCTTGGATCATGTTGATTCTTTGGGGCTATCACTGGTGAATAGCAGGGGTAGGTACCTTGTCAATTGGCTCATACATGCCTTGAAGAAGCTCCGGCATCCAAATGCAGAGAATGGGGTTCGCCTAGTAAAGATATATGGGCCAAAGATAAAGTTCGATCGAGGACCGGCTTTGGCTTTCAATGTTTTTGATTGGAAGGGGGAGAAGATTGAGCCCATTCTGGTGCAGAAACTTGCTGATAGGAAGAACATATCACTTAGCTATGCATTTCTGCATCATATTTGGTTTCCAGATAAGTATGAAGAGGAAAAGCTTGAAGTCCTGGAGAAGAGAAGATGTGAAGCAAATGAAAATTCAGGGAACAAAAGGAAAGGAAAGGAGGATCTTGGTATAAGAGTAGTCACAGCTGCATTTGGGTTCATAGCCAATTTTTCTGATGTTTATCGACTGTGGGCTTTCATAGCTCAATTCTTAGATGCAGATTTTGTGGAGAAAGAGAGATGGAGATACTCTGCTCTCAATCAACAGATAGTTGAAATCTAAATAGGAATTTGGTATGCTTCATAATCAATTCCCTGAAATTTGCACTCATTTTTACAGATGAAGCATTCCTCAGTTCATTTACTTGAATCCAGGTTCTTGGCTCTGCAATTTTTTTGCAGCAAAATATAGACCGTTATGCTTAAAAATCCACACAGATGGAACATGGTTCCTTTCAACAGTTAAAGCAAATATTATGCAACCCAGTTCAGCTCACCTACTAATTCAGTGAGCTCATATCTTCACTCTTGCAGATCAACCCTGTATTTCTCTTCCGAGTTCCAGCCCTATCATTGGACTTGAGGATACAAGCGAGAATAAGCTATGCTTGCATGACTTGTTCTATCATAAGCACCACTACATCTTTGTTTGGGCCTCATGCTACTGTGAGACCAGTGAAGTATATAAGAACAAGAATAGAGCCCTGCATTCATCATACATGAGAGCATATATTATATGAGATCAGTGTCAACTTTAAACACGTGCTGCTTCGGCCAGATAAAAGCATATGTTGCATATGAGAGAAATTTGGTCCAAACAGAATCCTCACCTAGGTCACCTGATCAAGTTCTTCATGCAGTATGCACAACAGAAAATTAGATAGAAGCAATGTTTAGGCTACAGTCACCTAGCATGAACCAGGGGACAGGAAAGAGGCGTTGGGTCCTCACATGAGTCGGGAGAAAGAAACATGATAAGTTTGTGAAAAATGTGATTGGTGTTGAGTTAATCACAAATCATCTGAATTAAAGCCCACTGACATTTTCTGATACAAAAATTAAAGTGATTCCTCAAGGCTCAAACTGTCACAGTATAAATAAGCATCAACCTTTTCAAATAGCAAATCAATGCATTCGAAGCAAGATTAGGATAGGATCAGAAGGCTATGAATTACTGAAACCATTTCACAAGACGTTTCACTAGAATTTCAAGAATTATGTCAATCCAAGAAGCTAGCATATCATGTTCTCCTGTTTAAACTAGCTTCAAATGGATTCCATTACAAAATAACCTTTAACCTAGGTAAGATTCAGACTAAATAAAGGAGTGCAATTCCAATTCAGCTGATAGACCATGTTACCTGAATTGGACTACAACAGGTTCTCTGACCGGTTAATCAACCTCTTTATCTATTGAACTATTCAAGATCCCATTAAACTAGCAAAACCGCCTGCTCGAAACAATGGTTCTGATTAATCCACCCATAAAAATGAGATCATACTGCGCAGCTGTAGATCATAGATGGGATCAACAACTGTAACAAATGACATATGAGTGAAGTTACCAAGGGAAACCAGAATGCAAGATAACTCACATAAAATCTCAGATAGTATGAAAACATCCTGCATTAGGATCAAGCTACTCTAGAGCAACCAACTACTAATACAATGGATAGGGTGATCAAACTCGAGTCAGGACACTAAGGTGCTGCTACAGCCACTAGGAAGAGGAAATTATTGAAAATTCAAACAGCTAGATTCAGCAAAGGTCCCTGAGTGAGGAAATACAGAAACAATGAGAATGTCCAAATCACTAAACTTCACCTGTTATTGTGTTTGTGCAGTCTTCATGGGTCACTACCAACTAGTCTGACAGCAATGGTTTGTGTATACTAGTAAATTTTGCGATGAGGTTGGTTTATTTTACTCATGGTAAACTTAGGTTATGACAGATAATTGACCATCTTAGAAGGTATATTTGGATTATTTCAGCATATGCCCCACCACTCTATCACTCCCTTGTGCACCACTAACAATTAATATCATAAAAAATCAGCACTATGAAGTCTTAGTTATCTAAAACACCCATAAATAAAAAGGGACTAACATATAATTATATGAATGTGATGTAATGTTGAGGAAGAGTCTTAAGAAAAGGACTGTATTAAGGTTTTAACAAGGACAAAATAGCTTCAAATGCTATCCACCATAATGCCTACATCTTGTGTATGAATGAAATAAGAAATTACTACTAAGAAATAAAGGTTAAGTAGCGTAAGAGAGGACAAGCTCATTGAAAAGATGATGTAATTTGTGCAATGGCTAACCTCATAAGGGGAACTATGTAGTCTGAGTAATAAAATTGCGGCATGCTCAACCACATTCATATGATTGGACAAACAAAAGAAATCCTTTACATGGTGAAACTGGCGTCAGCCTTTAGTCATTCATACAATCTAAATAGTTCTAACTTGTGCTTTGTGCTTGTTTTTTTTTTTTGGGGGGGGGGGGTGACAACCCAAATAAATCATAAATTAGGTTTGGAATCAAGGAATTCGAAGGAAGAGATTCCCATCAGTTCAATCCCCAATTTCCCATGTTTAACTTCCTGCCAAATTGGCCGAATTTGGCTGCAAAGGCAAATAGACAGCTATTTTAAACATAGTGCGCTCTTGGCTCTCACCTTAAGGCTTTAAGCAAACATGGAAATGAGAATGAAACTTTTGCTTGCATTTATTTCCCAAGGATCCAAACAATGGAACAGGAAATATTAATGCTTTTCTTTCTTCTCCAATCATTTCTTTTGTCCTCACTCCTCTGTTCTTTCCTTTCCTTCACAGTTTAACAAATGAACTTTTAGAATATTGGACACTAGATTTTGAACTGAAATAAGCCAAACCCAAAATCATTAGGGTTATGGATATGACCAACACGGAAGTGGGTTAACCCATACGAACCCAAGATTCTAATCAAATAGTACAGATCCACAACACAACATAAAAGACTAGCTTAATTAAACAACATATTTACAAATTTTTTAGTATTTATAACATATTTAAAAAGATAGAAATACATTTCTTATTATATATGTTCCTTGCTCAGTTCTGTTTGTTCCATGCTAACGTGTCATTTTGTCATTCTCTTTTCCGATCATCAAAGTTCCCACATGAATTTCAGTTGTTGTACACAAATTAACCAGTGTTTGATGCGATTTACAAGTATTAAGTGACTTAGGTATGTTATGGTTTATCATTCAAGTTGATGGAAGAAAAATGGAACGTGAAAGGTACATCTTAACTATCTAGTTAACCTGAAATAAATGAATTTAAAAAAAAAAAAAAAACTCTACCTGATCCCAAAATAAATCTAAAACGTCATTGACCCACATCACCAAACCTATATATCCTAGCTTTACTCTATTTCTCGACCCAGATTGACAGGTTAGCTGCAATGCAATGCTAACAAATCCATGGATTCTACTTGCCCAAGTATTAGAAATCTTATAATGTTGAACCAATGAGTACTAGCATATATTGTCCTGAAATGCGAGGATTATTTCTGTACTCAACAGAAGAGAGTCAACCTTTTTTATTAACGACTATAAGAAAATCTCAACACTGAGTGAACATAAAGTAATGATGACCAAACTGATCCAGCATATCAAAAACGTGTAACTCCAAAGAATTTTGCATGACATAGAGCTGTAGACTGCACTGGAAGTAAGTTGAGAAAAATAATTACCTGGTTGGAAATATGAACTGCATTATGCCTCTATAATCCTATCTAACCGATGGAGATTAAACCCTCCGCCGCTGCACATGTTGATCACACAAACAAGAGAAATACTTAAGACAATACTACTCCCATACACAAATAATCATAAACTCAAGCCGCCGGAGGAATAACCCATTTTCATACAGCGGCTGAAGTCCTCTTTCAGGCATTCTCACGAACAGGTAGAAGGCTTGACCAAGATTGCTTCCAAAGCCAGAAAACCATGCCAATGACACCCTCAATGTTGACTTTGCCGATTAGATTATTAAGGCATTTTTAGCACTGCAATTTTCACCCTTCTTATTGGGGGAGTGTCAATCAAACCAACCCACCAGAAAAGATAACACTGCTGAAAAGGGCATTGAGTAATGAGATGATCAACACCTAAAAGGTGCAAAATCTCAATTTGTCCCCAATTATTTCGTCACACCAGCCATTTGTTTCCGAGTTGCTTGATTGCAATTAAAAGTTCGCCATCTGGGAAGAATAAGATAGTGGGTGAAACATCTAGAACACAAAGTTGAATACTTTGACAACACCCTGTAAATATTTGCCACTCTTCTCTAAGAACATATAATTAGCAGCAATTAAATTAGGAAATGAAAGCGAACCCATAAATCCAATTATCAGATCCCTCCATATCCGAATTGCCAGGTCTTCATCACATTCAAATCATTGTAGCCGTTGACTTTTAACTAGACCACTCATCTTATGGAGGGCCTTTCTGTGGTAAATATCACTACTAACATATTGTGAAGGAGAAGAGTGAACACATGTAGATGTTTGGGGTTTAAAAATTCATTTTAATATCAAAATATATAGATTAAGTTTTCAGATTATGGCTGACATAGAGATATCACATTATATATTTTGTTTTCGCAATTATGGTTGACTTAACATGTTTCATATATTTATTTATTTATTAAAACTGATCCAAAAATTTCAAATTCTATTAATCATTTTTTTTGTTGATAAGAAAAAAGAATAATTCATTAATGAAAAGCCATACGGCATTTACAATGAATATCTCCTAATAAAAATAAATCCAAAACATCAAATTGAATAATTCTCTCCAGAAAGCTAATAGTAAATATAATGTCGACCGGCTCTGAACTTGTAGCAGCATTCTTGCTACCAACCACATTCTTTGATGTCAATGCAGTTTTCCTGAATATGAGCGAGCTATAATATAACTTCATGGAGCAGATGTCCAATTGACGTGGTATATTGCACTTGAAAGGAAAATCTTCATATTGGAACCACATGAAATTCCATTGTTGACTCATTCCTTAATAAAAATGTTGATCTAATACAATAATTTTCAACTTCTACTCGACAAAAAACTCACTCTAAATCCCCAAATCTACGATAAATTGCACAAAGGTACTGACTAAAACTTATACTAATGGTGTGAACAACCTAACTCACACTAAAGGTGAGAATAACTAAACTCACACTAATGGTGAGAAAAATAAACAATCAAACTCTTACAAAATGGAGAGAAATTTTATTAAAAAGAGACGAAAATATCAATAAAGATCTTACAACTGAATAAAATTTCAAAATGTACAAAGATTGGGGCTTACCACCAGCAATTATGGCTAATGGCAGCCCCTTATTGAAGTAAATAAAGGTTAAGGTTTTTTGTGAGGAGGTTAGAATTTTTTAATAGAAGAGGAGGAGCTCTGTAAATTCTATTAATCATGTTAAAGATGCCGTATATGAAACTATAAAATCTTTTAAATGTTGTTCATTAGATTATTAAATCTTTTGGAAGGCTATTACGTGTTTTTCTCCAAAGAAAAAAGAAAATTAATAATGCCTTGGACAATTGATATGTTAAAAAGAACGGCTTACCGACAACATAAGCACGTAAGCCATCGTTTTTTTTTTTTTTTTTTTTTTTTTTGTAGAAAAGAGTAATCTATCTAATATTAATTTCTAATTACATGGCAATTAAGCTCGTACAATGATGTTTGGATGAAGAGAGTATGGTCATTCATAAATTCTAACATCCTCTTAAATGGATAAGAAATTTTGTATCTAAAAGGTTTGCTCATTGAAATATACTCCCACTAAAATAATTTTCTTGAGTTGCTTATTCGAATACACAGTAATGCTTACTAAGTCTTAGTTAGTGAGTACTATTATATGTTATAATGAGCAAATATCATACGAAACTGTTTTCTCTAAGTAGAGATTGTTGTATGTTTTAGTAGGTAAAATTTTCAAATGTTCAGTTTTCAGATACATTCGAAAAGATGATGTAACATTTGAAATTTGTTAAATTTGTAGATGTTCATTGCAAATTTGTTATGAATTTAACCAAAATGAAGATGTTAAATATTAACCTTTTTTTTCCCCCTAAACGGTATGAGAAACTCAAACCAGGAGCACAAATGCACAATTACACACAAAGCTACCTGGGGGGAAGAAAAGGTTTGGATCATCATGTGACATCATATTGACGCGATAAACAAGCGATGAAGAAGAAAAAAATTGAAACCTTTTCAAATTTGGCTTTCATATTTAGAATTAACAAATATTCTAATAGTTAGAAGCTTTGTCTACCAATGTGAAAACCAGAATTTAATTATTTTTAAAAAAAAAACATATATGCATGATAAACCAGTCCATTCCCTCCCATTTGTAGCTCACCTAATGTCTAATAAAAAAATAAAAATAATAGTACGATGCACCCTCATCCACAGGAATACACCCGTCATCAAGTAATTAATTATTTAAACAAGCTAGTCATGGGGCCCTCTGATCCTAAACCCGCACAATTAAGAAGTAACTATAAGTAATTGACTAATTACAACCAAGCTTGGCCAAACGAAGAGGGGTCCCACCAGCATCTACTTTTCTCCATGTATGATGGGTCCCACTCTGACAACCTTTCCCCAAAGTAGGGCGTCCTTATCCTGTGGACCCCAAAATAAGGGGTTTTTTTTAGGGTTTGGGGGGGCCGCGGGGGGGGGGGGGGGGGAGCGATGAGAAGAGACCCTTCAAACCGTTGATTTTCAGTCTCTATTTATAAACAGGGCCCCCCCTCTCGCCCTTTAGCGGTGTGCAGACCCATCACGAACCCAGAAAAAAAGGAAAAAAAATTACAGAGGGGATCCCAATCTTTGTAGAAGAGAGTCACAGAGGATAAGTGGGCTCCTGTTGCTAGGGTTTGTTTCCTCTCTCCTCCTCCCAGCCTTTTCATCCTTCTTTTTGATTCGTGTTTGGTTGTTACTGGAAATCATATTAAACACTAGGATCCCCTCTTTCTAATCTGTTTAACAGTAATAGTATAATATAAATCCAAAACCAGTCAAAAATACTCTGCACAAACCAAACAAACTCCTGCCGTCCTTCTCTTACCCCCTTTGCTCACTGCCTGTTCGCTCTATTGCCCCTGAGAAAACGAACCTTCTTCCCCCCCCCCCCCCATATGGGTCGTCTCAATCTCAATTTCCTGGGGTTATAGTCCCTAATCTTTTCAGGGTTCTGCTTAATTTCATCTGGGTATTACCCGAAACACAAATTTTCCTTTTTTGTCTTTGGGGTTTTGATTGATGTTTATCAGTCTTGGATTGGATAAAACCATGGACCCGGTTGCACCGTACAACAATGAAGAAGGTGAAGAAATCCATGGAGAAGATGATGATACCAAGAGCACTAGCAACGACGATTTTCCGTTGGATCCACTGCCCCCGGTGGATCCTATTGAGACCCACAATCAAACAAGGGCGATTGTGCCGGCGGCGCTGAAGGTGGAGCCCACGGACGCCGTCTCACTTGGGGTGCCGATGCCGGTGGTTCGAAAACGGGCGTCAAAGGACCGCCACACGAAGGTGGAGGGTCGAGGGCGGAGGATCCGAATGCCCGCCGCCTGCGCCGCCCGGATCTTCCAACTGACCCGGGAACTCGGCCACAAGTCCGACGGCGAGACCATCAAGTGGCTCCTCGAACGGGCCGAGCCCGCCATCATTGAGGCCACCGGAACAGGGACAGTCCCTGCAATAGCCGTCTCCGTCAACGGAACCCTGAAGATTCCGACGACCACCGCAGGAAAAGACGAGGATTCCGCCGGCAAAAAGCGCCGGAGAACCAGCAACAGCGCGTTCGTGGACGTTGCGGATTGTAGCGGGGTTGGGGTGACTATGTCAAGCGGACTCGCCCCCATTATGCCCGCAACGACGACGTTTTCCGGGAGTGTGAGCATGAGCGCGGCCCAAGGGCTCGTGCCCGTCTGGCCCGCCAATGCCGTGCCCGGGGCCTTCTTCATGCTGCCTCCGAACCCGGCGGGCGGGGCCCAGCAGCCCCAGTTCTGGGCTATACCGGCGGCAGCAGCGACGCCGGTGTTAAACCTCTCGTCGGCGAGGCCGGTGCAGGAGGCGGCGGCGGGTGAGTCGGTGGTGGCGCCAAGTTCATCAACAAATTCAGGGACTAGTAATAGCAATACAACAGGGGCAACAAGAACAACAACAACAGCAGCAGCATCAGCAACACAATTACTGAGGGATTTTTCATTGGAAATATATGATAAGAGGGAGCTTCAGTTGATGAGTGGTAGGCCAATTAATCAACAAACACCTCCTGTAACACAAGAGGGTCCAGGTCCAGCGACACCACCACCTTCATCTTCTTCACAAGCAGTTTGACATATGGAGTGAAAATGGATTGAATTGTTTCTGGGGATGATGAATGATGATGTCAATGCCATGTAAGTTGTAGATTCCAATTTTTAGGGTTTTAGCTTTTTTTTTTTAGGGTTTTTGTTTGGGGCCTGGATTCAAGTGACAGACAAAAAGAAAGTGTTCTGATATTCTTAACCCCATGACATTTATTTTGTGGGTGATTTAAGTGGATGGGTTTTATTTTGTGGGTGATTAAATAGGTGCGGTTGATTGGTGGTGATGGTGTGGGGTTTGTTTTAGGCTTTTGTTAGCTTTATCAGTCCTTTTGCGTCTGCTTTTTTTGGGTTCGGGTCGGGATTTGGATGTCTTCTTTTATTATGCCATTGTGCAAACCTGGTTAGATGTCATAGATGTTACGGTGCAATTTGTAAGGCATTGGGACGGTCCCTTTAGTCTTGTCTAATTTAACACACTAATAATGCTCTTATCTTGTTTGCCAATCATCATTGTGATTGTTATTGTCCCAAATCATTGACATTGTGTTTGCTTCCTATGCAGTGAGAGAAAACAATTTAAATCAACTGAGAAGTGAACAAGTAGATAAGATGCATTAATCTTAGAATGTTGATTCATTTCGTTTTTGATCATTAGTTTTACCTAATCAAGTATTATGAGATGAGAAAGATGATTTTTAATAAATTTTGTCTAAGGATGTCAAAATTGATCTGATTACTAGAAACAACTGTCTCATGTTCACATGATACAGCCAAAGGATTAGTAGTAGTAGTACCTCATGGCTATCACTTCCTACAAAGGAAGGGGATTATTACTTACCAAACAGTAAATGAGTGGTATAGAGAAAGGTGATTGGTCCCCCTAAGAAAAAGGCAAATGAAAATGTGTGTGATTTTTGGTGGGCTCCATATCTACTACTACTCCTAGTAGAGTTCTACTAGTTTGTGGTCTCTTTTTGGTAAAGTGAAAAAATAATAAAGAAAAAGAAAAAGAAAAAGTAAGGGGCATTGCACGTGAGACAGAGGTTCTGCACGTGTGATATGGTCCCTTTCTTTCTCATCCCCCACTTTGATTTTTGTGCTACTACCAGGGGTTCCACCCAAGTCGGTCAACGAGTCACGGTGATGCCTCGTGGACCAAGCCCACTGGTTCAATACGTGTGGGGGACCCTCCACCCCTTATTTGCTTGTCATGTGATGTATATGTGGTCCATTATTTTTCTCTTTTTAGGGGATTTTTTTTCCCCCTCTCTCCTCCTTGGTCCGTGGGGCCAGCTAACGCTTCCGCATCTCTCTAGGCGGCCCATGTGGTGGGCCCCACGCCAGCCATCTGTTTGACATGTGTGACATTCTTAGCCGTGCTTGTGGGGACCTGTTTTGCTGGAGTTTGACACGTGGAAAGTGGGAGCATTTTCTCACAGGGGTTGCTTTCTGTAAGGAGTGGGCCCATCGTTATCAGTATGTAAAAGATCAGGGCCGTACATGGAATCTGATCGTGTGGTGGTCAGAAGAAGAGCAGTGCGTGCTTCTGTGTGGGCTGGTGTAGGGGGGCCATCCCCGCACCCTCTGCTGGTCTCCCACCGTGCAGGATTTTGAGAACAAAGTTGGATATTCGTTTTCTTTTCTTTTTTTTTTTTTGGTTTCTGTTTTTGTTTTGGTTGCACGTGCGTCTACAAGTCACGCGCCTGTTGCGGAATCGCTGATAAATAGTTTAACGGAAAATATTACCTTATAAACGTATGTACGTTATTAGGTACATATGCTACGCGTACAGTGCACAGCCTCAGGTCTATAACAATTAAAAACGACTTAGTTTTGCTTATTGACACAAAAGATTTACTGCAATTGGAAAAAAGTTTCCTGCAATTGGGAAAAGATTCGCTGCATTGTATAAAAATTCATTGGATCAAATTAAGATATAAAATTGTGGAGTACATGTTGGTGTTGTCCATATTTCACCGTTGCCATTGTTACACCACAATCGCAACGTGGCTTACATATATTTATATAGCTGAATGGTGTACATATGCTTATATAGTTGTATTGATATGCAGATATTCTTTCTGATGTTTCAAAATGGATATTACTTTGTTGTGTGTTTCAATTTTTTGGCAAAGAGGTGAAGATTATCCATTTTTTTAGTCATAACAATGTAGACAATGGTGCTATTCTTGTTTGTGTCAGCTTCTTGGTAATTTTCTATTTTACCTTTTCGTCCTTTTGATATTCTAATCCTCTAATATTTGAAGTTACCTATTATAAATGTATACTACCCATTATAAATGTATACTATCTTTTTTTCCTAGGTTCGGTACTTCTCAAAGTATTTTCCTGATAAAATCCCCAAATCACCCTGGGGTAAAGCTATTTCTACGGAGAGTTTATAATTGGAGCAACTGAAACTACCATGGACGGAAGTTTCAAGAAAAGTTTATCCCGACTCAGGGGTGTATGCATGCAACACTTGGAGATGTACATGAGAGATGTTGAGAAATGGAACACCGGGTTTAAGAAGTCCAATGTCATATCACTTTTTTTCCCTTGTTATAATTAAGTTAATTATATCATCAAAAGTGTTGACAAGTTTTTTATTCTCAACAGGCACCTTTGTTGAAGAAGTCCATCCATCATGTCTACTTACCAAGGGCCACGTCCAGATGAATTGAGAATATAATTACATGTAGTAAAGGTTCATATATTTAGTTACATAGATCAGCTATGTATCGAACAAAAAGAAATATGACTTGAGACTTGAAATCCTCAGGGTCCTCCTTGGGGAACTCCTTATACCTCTACAATGCCCTATCTTCTAGCAATCCTCAGAACTTTTTCTAGTATAGCAATCACAACATTCTCAGACAAAACCTCAAAAGAGAGGAGATTAACGGTCAATCTGCCTTTAAAAAGGACTTAAATTTGCTTCTTGGCCCAAAAGGTTCACTGCAATTGGGGAAAGGTTCCCTGCAGTTTGAAAAAGATTCATTAAATTGCATAAAACATTTCAATTTTGCTTCTTGGCATAAAAGGTTCACTGCAATTGAGGAAAATTTCCCTACAGTTGGGAAAAGATTCACTGCATTGCATAAAAGATTCATTCGATCAAAATTAAGATATACAGTTACAAACAATACCCTCTCACTGAATACGAATCAATAGTAGCATGTACATCTACAACCACCAAAACAGTTCTAACATCGACAAATTCAATCAGCTCTAATACCTACAAAATATTAAATTGTGTACAAAGAAATGATGGTATCCTCATACTATCAATTTTGACGTTCATAGTGTCACCAAATATTTCCAAGTGCACCATCTCCGATAGGCGCCGTGGTACATGCCACCTGCATCAACAAATATTTTGTCATTTAATTATAAAATTTTTCTAACTATATTTGTTAAAATATAAAGTGATCTTGTAATTTATTGCCTTAGTAGTTGCAGCTCCAACATTAGTGTTGGACATGCTGGGATCCTCCGGAGGCCGTAGACTACTTGTTGCCTTCAAAAGCCACATAAGTTACTCATTTAATTATAAAGTGAAAATGAAACTTTTCTATTATTTCTTTAATTAAATTTTGCGAATTTGAGTACAGTGATACCTCAGTAATTATTATGTTCATTTACTTATAGTTATTCTATGGATAACAGAATTTGAGACTGTTAACCATTCTTATTTTTTAGTGTATCTTTTCAAAAATGCAGTGAAACCTTTGTAGATTGCAGTGTGGTGAACATTTTGACTAAATTAGTATACCTTTTTTGTCAGCTTATGCGCAACGATTTTTGCAATTACAATCATGCCTTTGGAGAATTTTGTCGAACACGTTATGTGCAAAGAATGTTGACTTTAAAAGTTACACTAGGTAGACATACTTTGCATTAAAGATTGATATATAATTATTTGTTTGAGGAATTTTATCAAACATACCTCCAACATGAACTCCTTACAGCTAACTCTTTAATAAGCAAATTTTCCGCCTCAGCTATAATTTGTTCCTCAAAATCCATTGATTTAAGTGTGTATTCTTGCTAATTTTCAAAGAGAATTTTCTGCCTTAGCTATAATTGTTTGTTTGAGGATGAATCATGTATCTGCTACTTTACATTACTGAATTATGGTAAACGTTTGTATGATGGGCCGCCCAAATTCAAAAAGAGAAGGTTCAATTACAGCCTGGGCAAGGGTAGTGGAATTAGGTTTGTTAGGCGCAATTAAGTCAACCTTCAGCCTGGTCAAACTCGAATTAGGTTTGTTGGGTTCAAAAATTTCAGGTTTGTTGGGCAAGGTAGTGGAAGGCCTCTTTATATAGGTGTGTATATTAACATAGTACATGGATATGTACCATAGACTCATTGTATCGAACGGTCTAATTTTTTCTTCCAATAAGGGATCATGAGACCTTATGACGGGTGTTAGCATGTTAATGTGCTACGAGGAGTGGGTGGATTGTGAGGAGACAGAATGAATCTTGATAAGTGTATTGAAAAGTTTCTTAGACAGAATTTAAATATACTAACTAAAGAATGAATCTTGATCAATGTATTGAAAATTCTCTTAAACAGAATTCAAATATGGTAACTATTTACACACATATTTATGTGCGCCTGATACCAACTAAGTTTACGTTATTTACATCTTTGACATCATTAAACGTCAAAAGTAGCCAAAAGCCTAAGGGATTTGTTGTTTTTTTTTTTTTTTAATCAACAGCTAATACAGTAAGAGGTAAAATACAACATTACTTTAGCATGATAAAGTATTTATCATATGAGCAGATATTGCTAAATCATGAATTTCATTAACTAATTGTCTATTCACATTAAGCACTCAACTATTTTCAAGGGACAATTGCAAATGGGTGAATGTTCAACATGCCTTCTACTAATTCATGATTTTTACAACAGATAAGTCCCGCTTTTGGAGGGAAAAACTAAGGTGTGAAAAAGCAAAATTATGTGCAATGACTGCAATATCCTTAATGATTTGAAGGACTCTATCTCTCCAGCTCTCATAATTTCTCTGCCTTTCTCTCTCCAGGAAAGCCTGTAAAACAGGAGCCATGGTGAAAATCAAGGGTTTGGTAGAAAATCTAGCCCCCTCTCTCTCATACGTTTCTCCAGGAGAGGGCAACTCTCTCTCTCTCTCTCTCTCTCTCTCTCCATCTCTCACCATAGTGCAATTAATTGCTGAAAGTATGTGGTAGTGGGCATTATAGTTCAAAAATTGAAGAAAATCTAGCCCCAATTTGTTGAAGGAAGTGTGGTTATGGGAGAAGAAGTAGGTGAGGGAAGGTGGTTTGGTGTAGGTCAGATAAAGGGCAGAGGGAGGGTGGAGTTAAGGTTGGAGTGGTTGCTAATGGTGGAAACCCGACAATGGAGGTCAGTCGTGGGCTGCGCAGGGGAAGGGCTGGGACGACAGACAGTGGTAGACGACAGCAAGCAGAGTGGTAAACAACAGGTATGTGAAAGATTGTTAAAATTATAAGACTTTGGTATATGTAATAACGTTGTGGTGAATTATTTAGGATGTAGGAAGGGTGGCTAGGGGGATGTAGGAGGGTGGGGAAGGCTGATGTTGTCCTCCAAGGAGGACAGTAATGTGAAAACCCAAACTGACAAAACAGGGAGCGCTGGTTTACCATGGTGAATGCAGTGTTGACCATGGTAGACGTAGTGTAGTTAATAGGTAGACAGAGAGCAGTGGTGTTGGCACATCTTATGATGCATTTCTGTGCAATAGTAGTTGCATCATTGGTTGTTATGTCAACTAACTATTATTGTATGAGGGTTAGGAAGGGTGGTATTGTCCTCCAAGGAGGACAGTAATATGAAAACTTAGAGTGACAGAATAGGGAGTGTTGGTTTACCATACTGAATGAAGTGTTCACCATGGTAGACGTAGTGAACTGAATAGGCAGACAGAGAGCAGTGGTATGATATATAGTACGGATGTATGTTTTTAATGACAAATTCTATTGGTGTATGTCATGCAGGGTTATCGGGAAGATATTGGAGGAAGTGACTTACACACACGGTAGTTGCTGCGACGTGTAGTGCGGATGGATGGAGACGGTGCCAGTGGGGGACGGCGGCACGGGGAGGGCACTAGTTGTTTATCTGTTGTGAGGTGGAGAGCTGGAGGAAGATGGAAATCAAAAATTAAAATACATGGGAGGGTCGACGAAATGTATTCTGCTGAAGGAGGGGATGGCGATGGAGGAGGTTCTCAGACTAGTGACGGGGATTAGAGGAAGTGATTTGCGTGATGGGAAACTATGGTACAGTTTGAAGTACGACCGATAAATATTAATGGCAATTGAGGGGGATGTGGATGTGAGGATGATTTTGAAGGGAAATGATGAGCATGGATATTTGTATATGGGTGGAAAGGAGGGCCCGAAGAGGCCAGCATAGAAGGGGGGCGAAGCAAGCGAACGATGTATGCAGACTTCTGATCATGGGTTGAGTTGCACAAGAAGTGGGAGACATGGTGATGATGTTCTGCAAGAGGGTTCGAAGGGAGTGGGCCAACGAGCATAGCTAAAAAGGTGGGTCGTACATTGAACGACTAACATTATAAACTACATTAAGTAATGGTATTCATTGTAATCACTTACTTGTTTCGTGTTGTTTGAAATTGCAGGGGGTGGGTCCCTCAAAGGGGTGGATGTGTTGCTAATCATCCGCAAAGCAGGCTGACAATTGGAGAAATCATCGAACTGTCTGATGACGATGAGATATCCGTCGGATCAGATGACATGGGGGATGAGGAGAGGAACGCAAAAGGGGGTGATGAAGGATAAAGAACTCTTTTGTACTACCCAATCTACTTTGATCATTGTAATTAGCTGTTTACATGTGCCCTAGTTTGTAACCCACTGTGGGTGGTGATAACT
>JAKOGI010000273.1:622500-637500 GCA_029747015.1 Carnegiea gigantea
ACGAAAAGAACATGCCTGTAGTGTAAAGTGATTCGATGCAGTGAACCCCATGGTGAAGAATGAGGGAGAGGACTGGGAAGAAGAAGGTAGGTTTTGCGTTGAACAGCCAATGTGCGAGTTAGGCCACTCTCAAGACTCTCATTATTTAGCTGCCCACACCTGCTTTTACTTCCATTTTTTTTTTTCCCCAAAAATTCTTTACAGGCCATGTTCTAATTCGGCTGTATGCCTTTCTCCACAGAGGAAGGTATAAATGTGCAGTTGATGTCTTTTTTGCCCCCCAAAATATCTTCTAGCAGTTTCACGCCCTTTTTTTTTTTCAACAATCAATTTTTCATTAGGCATCATGTTAAATTCATCTTCTTTTTAAAAAAAAGTCATCAATAAAATATTTGAATTGACATAAGATCTGTTCTATTTCGCGATAAGATGCAGCCGTAAGTTGTAAGAAAATGTAAGAAGTTGTAAGAAAATGTAAGGAGCTGTAAGAAGATGTAAGGAGCTGTAAGAAGTTATAAGGATAGATGTAAGAAGTTGTTCAATTATTAAAAAGTTGTATAGTATAATTTGTGACAATAATGATATATTAGTCATATTTACGAATAAAAGTTGATACTATCATTAAACAAAATATTTTTTAATATAATTGAAAAGAAATATGTTTGTTTTACAAAGAACGTTTTGGATGAGAAATGATAATATTAAAATCATAAACTTATTGAAAATAAACTATTAACTAAGTTAGTTACATAATAATAAAACATATTAAACCCCGTAAATTTCGTCAACAGAATTTCGTACACTTAAGGTGATTTTTTATATTTACATTAGTTTGATCCAATAAGTAAAGTATTACCAAAAAAAATAATTTTCTTCACAAAATTGAATACAACTCTTAAAATAAAATCCTATTTTAAGTAAAATATTTTAAATGTAAATATATGGTCAATATTGTGACCAAGAAATTTTATAAATAAACCCTTAAAACATTATTCAACAATGCTTAAAATATGAAAATTGTATTGTTATATTAAACAACCAAAAATTAAATATTACCTTTCAAAATTAAAAGAAAACAAAAGATGAGAACTTAAACGGGCAGGTAGGCAGCCGTAGAAATTTTAATGTTCCGCACTACTTTTACCTAACTACTTTCTACTTTTCCTAAAGAAACCCACGCACCTTTATATCAGCTGTAATACTTTCATCGTATACAATTTGACAGTTTTCATATATGCTTCAAGACTTAAACATGAACAAAAGCTTTATATTATAATTTTAAAAGTATGGTCACTTATTCCAACTATAATAACATATATTATTCATGTCGAAACTCAAATATAATTTATGTCGTTATATTATGTTTTTATGTTTATGTGAATGTTGTGCTCATAAGATATTTACAAATTTTGTATACTGTTAGCATAATTAAAAAAATATACATATTTCTGTAATTGAAATAAATAAATGTTATAGAAAATCGATATGAGATATAAGAAGATATAAGGAGATGTATGAAGATGTAAGGAATGTATTATGGATGTAAGGTGTCGTAAGGAAATGTAATCTCTTAACTAAATTCTGAAAAACGCAAAATAAAATAGGGCCTTAAGCATGTACTTTTCAGCTTATTATAAGTACTTATTATTAGTATTAAGTAACTTTCAATACAATTCAGTATTATTCAGCATAATTCAGCACTGATAAGTACTTATTGAAATTTTTTAGTTATATTTTCTTCAATCATTCCTCATATTTCAGTCAATTTAAGCATAATTCAATATATTTAAATAATAAGTATCACTAAGTACTTCTCATAAGTCGAAAGAACATGCTTTTATAATAAATAAAACAAACAAATAAATATTGAAAAACTTAAACCAAGGTGTTAATTTACATGAGAACTTACAAATTAAAAGTTTTACACAATAGCTTTTCCCCCATCAACATGAGATATTTCCATGAACAAAAGAGATAATGAGCTGAATTTTAAAAAAAAGTAAAAAAATGCATGAAGCATTTCAAGTTCTCAGAACAAGATGGAAGATAGAAGAACTCAAAGCTATACCTTTTTTATTTTTAATGGTCATGTAGGGCAGATATGAGCATATGCGTATATATATACAGGTATTGGGAAAAGGGTAAGTTCTCATTTGTTAGGCTCCCTACATATAGCAAATTTTAATGGATTACTAAAAAATTGAACATGCATCAGAATAAACTCATAGATAAAATCCATGAGACGTCCATATGTCAAGTAACTAGAAATTCTCCAAATAAGAAAAATTTTAAAATTCTCAGAAACTTTCCTAATAAGAAAAGTGGAGTAGAAATTTTTATGGAGTTGTTAACCACGACAAAACAGACATTTTGCATTTTGGGAATTTGGCATGGTGGGGGTGTGTCAGTAGTAAAGTTGGAAAAAACTAACCCGATATAATTAATGATTCGAAGCCGATACGAAGTTAAGTGAATTTAGATATAAAGTTTCAACCCGTTCAATTAAATGAGTTGACACGTTTAACCAATTTAATTAAATAGGTTAGGTTCAGGACGAGATTCTCGACACGAAAAAGTATCTATTTAATTCGTTTAATTAAATAGGTTAATAAGTCAACTCATTTGCCCATTTAACATTTATCTGTTTACCTTTTTATTATATAATTAAGAATATAAAAATTTAAAAATTATGAATTATGATGAATAAGGGGAGTTTTAGAGAGTAATTTTTTAATGTGATAAGTAAATTTAAGTTTTAACACTATGTAATTACCTATTAGTTGAAAATGTTAAATGCGTAAATGAGTAATTAGGCGACTTAACATGACCTATTTATCTTAAACAGATTAAGCGGGTCAACCTGTTTAAAAACTAAATAGGTACAAGTCAAGATTTTTCAACTCCTTTAATAAATGAGTTAAGTTTAGATTGAGAAATTTTCAATTCGTTTAAGTTTCATACAAATACAAATTTGATCTGATCTGATCTATTGTTCAGCTCTAATCAGTAGTTATAACACGTCAAGCATAGGGGAGTGAATGGGTGATCATCCTCAACAAAAAGCATAGTTGTGGAGGACACAGATGATCGACGGCCAGGCACGGGCTGGCGTAGGTAATTTTCAAAACCAAGGCTAGGCTGAGGAGTGACTCTATGGTCGTTGGTCAAAATTCCTCAGGCTGTCAAATCGAATTAAATACAAAACAGTAGTAAATCCTCTAGGATAGTTTATTTATGGGACACATCAGACCCAACTCGTGGGAAGGCTCCAGACCCTAGAGTCAGAGATCAGACCCAGTAAACGTAATTACAGATTTTATGAAACCAAGTTTAATGTAGTGGTTAAAATTAAAATTTTATATATATTTAGGCTTATTTTTTCATTGATAAATTAAGATTGATAAAAGAAAAAAGTTAATTGAGATAGATGAAATTGATTAAAGTACATTAAAATTAGTATCTTTTATTAAAGTAAGTTGAAATAAGTCGAAGGGGATTGAAGTTGGTTAAAATTGGTATATTTTTTAAAGTCGGTTAAAATAATGAGAATAAAATTTTAAAAGAGGTGGTTTAAGTTGGTTGAAATGGGTTTAAGTTGGTTGAAGTAGATTAAAGCTGGTATTTTTTATTGATGGGTTGAAGTGGGTTGAAGGTGGTAAATTGGAAAAGACCAACGAAAAGAACAGATCCTAGATTTTATGTTGAATTTTCCTCTTTTTTGTGCATTGTAATTGTATTAGACTATTTTTTATAACTCCTACAAATCAGGACCAAAAAAAAAAAAGACTATAAACTCTCAACATTAGTCCAAACTAGGGCTAGATCTCCCCATACTTCTTTTTTTTTTTTGGGGGGGGGGGGGGGGGGCCGACAAAAGTTTATAGTTTTCATTTTGTATCTCACGGATTCAATTATCCATAGAAAACCACCATCATTTCGATGTTAAACAGAAACTAGAAAATGGTCTCTTTTTTTTCTTCTATAAAGAAAAGTCTTTAAAATTGGAAAAGAATTGTGAACATGAATTTGAAGATCCAACCTGCTTTAGACTAAATTGGTTCCTCATAAGTTGATCTTTAATTTAGTGCAAATATGTAATAACTAGAAGTCAACTTTAAGTGGGTCGACCGATTCCCAACTTATTTGCACTTCAAGCACTATTTAAACTAATTTACCTAATCAAGAATGAAAGAGACAACTATTATACATATAAAATTTCAAAATTTATTCGGTAGAAATACACATCATTTTCCTCCTACTATACCCAAATACAAGTGGAGTTTTTTTTTTATATATTAAAAAAATTATTGATTTGAGGAAACACATCACAAAGTATTTTTGTATACCACCTATTATGATAAATTTATATGCTACTTTTTAGCACAATTCAGTATTATTTGATATAATTTAGCATAATTTAACAACTTTCAATATTACTAAGTAATTATTGAGAATATCTAATTATAATTTTTTCAATTATTAAGCATGTTTAAGTATATTTCAATATATTTCAGCTAGTTTTAACATATTTCATCACCTTTCTACATATTTTAACAATAAACACTATTAAATACATCTCATAAATCAAAAGGAATATGTCTTTGGAAAGCCACAATCTGCAACAATTTTTGCCCACCTTCTCTTTTATCTTTGAAAAGAACAACACAGATAAATCATTAAAATACAAAAGACACCCTGACCAGTAAATAACACAAGCGCAGTCAAACACACTAATAGATAATCCACGAATAAATCAAGACCTAAACTAACCCCTTTTTTTGCTGTAAAGGGAGGTGCAAACACTTATTTTAGGTGGAATTCGAACCACGTCTTTGGCCATAACTTTCATAAACTTTACCAATTGTGGTAACTAACACCCAAGTAAAAATCTATTCCTAATAAGGTGCATCTTGAAACACAACATATAATTACAAATGCCAAATGATAAATGTCTAACTGTAAGACATTCATGCGTCTTGTGTCGACTTAAAATTATGTTATTATGCTTTAAATTTTTAAAACAATGTATAATTGAATAGTAAAAGTGTATATAAAATCTTCTTTCCAGCCATAATTTTTCACATTTCTAAAATTACGGGTATCATACATCTATGCATATAGCATTGACCCGATTAGAGCATCATTTTGTACTTCTTGACATAGCGGATCAATATTTAAACTTAGCAATTCATACTTAGATATAATTATTTAAAATTTGATGATTTCAAATCATAAAACACATTCATTTCAATTGAGATAATAAGATATGTAAGAATGTCCTATGACAAGATATATATCATCCTCCTTTACGATATTCAACAGTCCAAGAAACCGAATATATTAATTGACATATTGAATTATGGAAACAGATGTCGTACAAATATCCAGTATACATATTCCATATCTAACCAACCATAGTATTCAAACATACCCAACTTGATGGTTCAGTATAAACTAACAGTCTTTGACTACATTCTTTAATGCAGTGTTTGATTGGGGGAAAAATGATTTTTCGAAAAAATAGTTTTTTAATTTTCTGTTGTTTGACACAATAAAGGATGAAAAACTATTTTTCAAGAAAAATGATTTTCGCTCAAATAGAGGAAAATGATTTCCTTTTTAAGAGGATGAAAAGTTGATTTTCCTTATTCAACTATTTAATAATATGGTCAGATAAAATTCGGATGCAAAATTCAATTTCAATAGTTTAGATCGAAACTTGATCATCCGATGGGAAAGATTAAAATAAACTCAAATCTAAATTTTCAACTCAAATTTCTTTCATTTAATCAACATTTATCTGCACCACGACAACTTAGGGCGTGTTCTTTTCGTGAGTAAATTGGGGTGGGTAAAACGATGAAGTGAGTTGAAGTAGGTTGAGATAGGTTGAAGCAGGTTGAATGGATTGAAGTGGATTGAAGTAGATTGAAGTGTGTTGAATTTTTTTTATGTGATAAATTGAATTTGGTTGAAATAGTAGAAGTGGGTTGAAGTGGGTTGAAATGGATTGAGGTGGGTTGAAATGGATTGAAGTGGGTTGAGGTTGATATTTTGGAACTGACCCACGAAAAGAACAGGCCCTTAATCGACATTTTTTACCACTAAAATAATTCAATCGACTTGCCGCTAAAATAATTTCAACGGTTTATATTGCAACTTTATCATTAGATAGAACATATTAAAATAGGCTCAAATTCAAATTTTGAGATTGATATTCTTTCATTTGGGTGTGGGTTTCATGTTGTCGTGGGGTTTGTAGGTAGCATTTACTTCTGGGAGAGTCATTATCTGCCCTCCACTGCTAAGGTATGGTTCCTTCTTCTGCTTTATTGTTCCATTGCTTGGATAGTTTAGACCTCCTGTTTTATTTGCGTAACAGTTGTTTTTTTTCCCATTTATTTTTTTCTCAAAATCACTCTTTTACAAAATATTTTCACAAAATCTTGTTTTGTAGGCCTCGTGGAATCAGCCTCTCTACGGGCAGAAATGCCGGTAGAGTTAAGGCTGCCTATGTCTGGATCTCCCCAGACCCCGCAAAAGTAGGACCCACACTGGAAGGTGGTGGTGGTGGTGGATATTCTTTCATTTCGTCAATATTTTTTTCCACAATGACAATTAATTGATATTTTCCACCTCTTAAACAGTGCAATGAATATTTTTTACTGACAGAATGGTTTGGATCGAAACTTGATCATCGGATAGGAATATTCAAATATGCACAACCGACATTTTTCGCCAGTTAAAAATTTAGTAGATGTTTTTTGTCACTAAAATAATTTTAACGATTTAGATTGAAACTTGATTATCTGATATGAAGTATTGAAAAAAAAACTCCATTATGAATTTTAATCTCAAAATTCCTTCGTTTGGTTCACATTTATCTCTACCATGACCATCCAGTCAATATTTTCGCCATTTAAATAATTCATTTGATGTTTTCTTTGTTTTCATAGAAAATGATTTATCTCGTACAAACAACGGAAAATATGACATGAAAATCAATTTTCCTTGAAAAGCCATTTTTCACAGAAAATGATTTTGTAGGAAAGTCATTTTCCTTCCAACCAAACACCACCTAAGTTGTATCATGTTTCCTCAAAATCAAAACCTATTCAGACCTCACAATAATTAATGGCTTTTCCATAGTCATAAGTAGACACCACTAATGTTCACACCTGGTATGTATACAACCTAACTTATTCGTTGGACATTTTGTAACAACAACCCCCACTCTGAGTCCCGCAAGGGACCTATTGCGATTAAACTATAAGTAGCTTTATCCCTCCAAGTGCCCATACAAACTAATTGGAAACTTCGCACTCGAAAAGTAAGATATGAACTCTTATAGCAATCTTTATCCACTCAATTATCAACTAAACTTGCTAACATCTTGGATTAAGTAGAATGATTATTAGACATGCCATATGCCTTATGCCTATGAGGTTGCCTTAAAAATGTATATTCTGTTTGAAGTCGTCTCTAGTGAGAGAGAGAGAGAGAGAGAGAGAGAGAGAGAACTCTAGAGAGAATGAGTGAGTGAATTGGTCTGCCTTACCGTCCTTCCCCTTAGCCTTCACAATCTGCCCTTCATCTTCTTCATTTTCTTCATCTTCCTGACCATCCTATAATGGCCCCTTTAGAGCCCAAGCCTCCAGATCCACGCCCTCTCGGCCCTCCCTTCTTCCTTTGTTCCCATGGCCAAATTCCTTACCTTCTGAATGTCACATGCACCCACTTAGCTTTTGTCCAGTCTTCAAAATTGGGTTCAGTGCCAGAAACCGCTCGTTTTCATAGAGCTTTAGGCATGGAGATGCTTAAATATGGTAATTCCAAACCTCTTCATGTCAGATACTCATGTTTTTGGTCGATCCTGCTTCAATCAAGATCTGAAATCGTCAACAACGAGTTCGAACTTGGGACTTCCTCTGCCTCCATTGTCGTTGTGCCTAACCATCTACAACAGACCACCACGAAGCTTAACCGATGTGAGGGTTATATGTATGATTTTTTCACTCAATCACACTCCAGGTATTTCCTTTCCTTAATCTTCACAATTATGCAAATTTATTACTTGTTATAAGCCAAAGACTTGATCTCTCTCTGGGGAAATTAAATTTTTTTAAAGTGTCTAAAACGAATTTTTTTTTGTCCAACCTCAATCTGTGTACTATGTGGCTTGAGAGCCTGGCTTGACACTCGGTTGTCTGGTTTTCCATTTCATTCATTCTCGTCAATTACTTGTGATTGTTTACTTTTAATCTGGGTCTTTTTTGTATGTATGTGGGATATTGATCAATTTGGGGCTTTGCTGTTGATGATGATTTTGAGATGTATGGCTGTGGTATCACTTCGAGCCGCGTTACATTCACACCTTTGGTTGGTTTCTTTAAGGAATTTAGGGAACACATATTATCTTTCTGTTCTGTTTTGATTATGATTCGGTTTAAACCTGCTTTGCTTCATATAGAATGCCTGTTCTTTAGAACTATTCCACTGGTTTTTGCCTTACTCGGTTATGGTCAGGGCTGTTTCTCCCAGCAAGTTCAAGAAGTAGTGGCAACGTGGTTTTGGTTGGCTAACCCAGTATCTCTTGCTCATCTTTTAAGCTTGATTCTCTTCTAAGGCCCTGTTCTTTTCAGTGAGAAATGAGGGGTATAGGATGGGTGATTGTGAAAAAGGGGGCAAGGAGTGGGTGACTGTGGTATTTTTTTTTAAGTGTGGGAAGAAATTGGTGAGTGTGGGTGAAAGTTGAATGAAGTTGAAGTATTGGTTATTAATATTTTTTTGTTTTATAATGTAATAATTTTATTGTGATAGTAATTAATGATGATGAAATTTTTTTATTTTTGCTTATCCTTTTTTGTTCTTTTTTATTTTTTTATTTTTTATTTTTGAATTTACATGAACATTTTTATTATTTTAATTTTTTAATTTTTTTAATTTTAATTTTTTAATTTTTCAATTTTTCAATTTTTAATTTTTAATTTTTATATTTTTATTTTATTTTTTAATTTTTAATTTTTAATTTTTAATTTTTAATTTTTAATTTTTAAATTTTTAAATTTTTACTTTTATTTTTTATTTTTGTTTTTTATATTTTTTATTTTTAAATTTTTAATTTTTAATTTTTAATTTTTAATTTTTTGAATTTTTTGAATTTTTTAAATTTTTATTTTTATTTTATTTAAATTTATTAAATTTTTTAGTTTTAATTTTTTTATTCTTTTGTATTTATTTTTTATTTTCTTATTTTCTATTTTTTGTATTTATTTTTTTATTTTTTAGTTTTTTGGAATTTTCCGTTGGTTGTGTTTCTGGAATAAAAAATGAAAACTAAAAAATAAATAAATACAAAAAAATAAAAAATAAGAAAAATAAATACAAAAAAATTAAAAAATAAAAAATAAAAAATAAAAAATAAAAACAAAAAATTAAAAAAATTTAAAAATAAAAACATAAAAACATAAAAAATACAAAAAAATAACAAATAAAAAATAACAAATAAAAAATACAAAAATAATGAAAAACTAAAAAAAAATGAAAAACAAAAAAAAATAAAACTGTTCCATAACATCCGAAAAATTAAAACTACTCATAATTGCTATCAGATTATTCGTACACACAATTACGTAAATTATAAAAATTTTCAGAATATGAGAAATAGTTGTTTTATGTAGGTGTGGGAAGGAGTGGGTGAGTGTGGGAAGGAGTTGTATTTTTTTAAGTGTGGGAAGGAGTGGGAAGAGGGGAGAAGGAGTGGATGAGTGTGAGTTGGGTTGATTTCCCAACAAAAAGAACAGGGCTTAAGTTTAATTTTCACTGATGAAATCTTAGTTCTTTTCTTATTGGACGAGGTTACGCAACTTGTTTCAAACAGTTTGCCCCTGCGATTTGGCATATTGATGACTTCATAGATGTACCACTTGCATTCCATTTAGAGCTAGCCCCTGATTCCTTTGGTACTATTGAATGGGCACTTGAATTAGGCTAAATTATTCTATAGCATGGTCAAGTCTCTTGTCACTGAGTTGGAGATACAACATCCTGAGATTAAGACTATTATTATGGCTTCATTATATACTATAAATCTATAATGGTGAGAGAAATGCTTGATGAGTTAAATCTCTCTTGCATTTCCAAGGCCTTTATCCGGACTGCCTTCGGGCCCAGAAAACTGCACAGGTTTACATTATTGTGTTTAGTACTTACTAGAAAGCAGTTTAAGTGTGGTATATTGTTCACTATATGTTGCCTCACTATGGTCTTAGAATGCTCTTTGTCTAGGGTTGGTTTGAAGTTCTTTGTCTTCTTATTAGGCTTATTTATGAGTCAAGGCTTATTAGTTAATTCGTGGGCTCGGTTTGCAGAGGCATTATTCTTCCCTTGCCTAGTGAAAGCGAGGACGATGTGTTGTTAGTATTGTACTTGATAAAGATGCCAAGAAATCTGCTTGTGTTCGTAATGCCCAAAGTCAGTGTTGGCTAGTTGGCTCGGGTTCAAGTAACGTTGATTTATGGTCAGGTTTGCACAGTCGCACTCGTATTTTTCATGCTTTCCTATATGTTTTCAATTTAGCTCTTGGATTTGGGGGAATGTGGAAAGTCCTTCTAGGACTTTCCCGCGGCTATTAGGGAAGTTTTAATATTTATAAACCCCAAATGCAAGGTGCATCGTGGAGTACTTGGGGTGCCGTCCGCAAGAAGTTTTGTTTCCAAATACCAGAACTAACTAAAGCGTCTCAAGGCACACAAAACAAAATGAGGATAGAAAATAGTACTAAACTACTAAAACAAACAAAGGACTTCGATTATGATTAAACCTAAAATAAACCAACTAATCAAGTCAAATTCTAACCTTCCCAAGTTATGCTAGTATTCAAAAATGATCAGTTGCATCATTAAAGACCACCTAAGCCCTCTCTCAAGGGTTATGAGCTAGTTTAATTGTTCTAACCTCCTATTTTCATGGAATTAGCGCAATTAAACTACAAGATTGACAACCCTCGACCTAGCTGGAGACCGAGATTATTTTCATATCCGAATCCCAACTATTCACTTTACCCATACTAGACAATCAACTTCATCTTTCAGCATAAGTCAATTGCCCAAAAATACGGATGAAAGCTCTTTCAAGTATTTCACTGAACACATGGCGAGAGTGAGAGAAAACCCTAAACTCTAACATAAACAAGATTGGTGAAGGCCAGAACAAGATCAATTAGCCATCAAAAAGCTAATCATAATCAAAGATCAAAACTTTAATCAAACTAAACATGCTAAAGAAATCAAAGCAAGAATTAACAAACTAGTAAACAAAGCAAGAAACATGAAATTAAAGAGAAAGAGAGAAGAGAAACTTAGCCATCAATTGCGAAATCCAAAGTCTTGTACATGGTATACACTAATCTAATCTAAATTATTCACCCCTTGATGGGGGTTTTTGGTGCTACTAGAAACCCTAAAAACTTCTAGGGAGAAGTACTCTAAGATAGTCTAAAGATGCCTCATATAGAGTCCGAAATCTACTTAAATAACGCAAAAACTGGCAAGATGCACGGTCGTGCATTGCCCGTGCGCAGCTTCGGGAAATCGGGTCTTCACTGTAGGATTTCTGCATGGTTGTGCCATTGTGCACGGCCAACCGTGCACTCCTTTTGGCCCTTTAGATTTGCTTTTCCGGCTAGTGGAACTTCATAAAACCTCTTTTCCTCCTCGAAATACGTCCCTTGGGCATCTTTGCCATCAAAATTAGTGATTTTCTCATCTTCTTGGCAAGAACTGCTGAAAATAAGAAAAATCACTTATAAAGCATAATTTGCACTGAAGAAGACAAATTTGACCCTTTCTCATCAAGACCCAACATAAAACTAGTGGGAAAAAGGGAATTCAATAGCCGCTAAAATGATGTCAGAATAGAGGTTATTAGCGACCCAGCCTTCTAAGGCTTAAGAACAACCGAATACGGTCCCATAATGTGTTTATGCATGTTTATTGTGAGAAGTTTGTCATTAATAACGTCAGTAAGTCCAGGTGCCCACTACCAGGGGCTATTTCAACATTGATTTTTCATGAAAGTGGTATGTTGGAATGTCAAAGGTGTTAAAAAATGCAGGTTTTACAAAAAGTTAAGTTCTTGACAAGAACCCATAAGCCCGATATGTTCTTTTTGTTAGAAACTATGGTTAATGAATAAAATATTCAGATGATTCTCCCCCTAATGGAATTTAAACATTTTGATTTTGTATCATCAGTTAGTCATTCTGGAGGTATAGCGGTTCCTTGGAATAATGGCAATGCCCACGCATCAGTTTTATTTAAAGAAATTAGAGCTATACATATGTTAGTTCATGACCCAGATAAGGTACAAAATTCTGTCATTTCAGGAATTTATGCACCAGCACAACCGAGAGATAAAAGAGAATTTTGGAATCATTTAGTTGGGCTAAATAATATTATCGATTGACCTTGGTGCCTAACGGGAGATTTCAATAAAATATCGTGTCCTAATGAAAAATTAGGAGGCGAGCCTCCTGCTACTATCAGGTTCCAGCATTTAAATAACTTTTTATCTGTCATTAATGCTGAATGTGTTCAAGTTTCGGGTCACTTATTTAATTGAAAAAAAAATATTCACACTCACCTTATCTATGAAAGATTGGATAGAACCATGATTCGAAAAGATTGGAGTACCTTGTACCCCAATGTTTATGAAACACATGGTAATTTCTCTTGCTCTGATCATTGTCCTATTATCATGTCGATTCAAACCCATTTACAAATAGCTAAGGCATTTCCGTTTTGGTTCCAAAATTTCTGGACGAAATATCAAGATATTGATACTATTGTCTCTCGAACCTGGCGACATAACAACCATGGAACCAATATGTATAAAATCATGCAAAAATTGAAAAGAGTTAAATATGATGTCAAAGATTGGTCAAAAAGAAACTTTGGGAACTTCAATGATAAGCTCACCAGGAATGCTCTTAAAATAGAATATGTGGAGAAAAGACTAATAGCTAATCCTACAAGTCATCGATTCAACTCCTGGATGCAACGATCGTTGAAACAACGAGAGAAAATGATGCTTTTTAACCAGAAATATGGGGGGAAGTTAGCACAGAAAGAATGGTTAGTAAATGCTGATAGAAATTCCAGGTAAAATTCCAAGTACTTTCAAAACAGGGCCAATTCTAGAAGGAAGAGGAAACTAGTCATGAAATTACGGGATAATTGTGACATTTGGATTGATGACCACAAAATAATTGTTGACAAATTCATTTCAGATTATACATAGAGATTCAAATACACGCATACCAATGCTAGAGCATCGTCAAACTGAGGGTTATTGAAACTAATTTTAGACCTCGATAATAATGAGCTTATCAAACTCCCAAATTTAGAAGATGTTAAAAATGCTTTATTTAGTATTGATTCTAATAAAACACCGAGACTGAATGCTTGTGGTGCAGGGTTGTTTAAAAACTACTGGTAAAATCATCAAGAAGGATCTTTTTAACTGCATTCTTGAATTCTTCATTAATGACAAAATCCTTAAAGAGATTAATTATACATTTATTGCTCTGATTCCAAAAATAAATAGCCCTACATAGACTAGTCATTACAGACCCATTAGTCTATACTCTACGATTTATAAAGTTATATCGAAAATCCCTGTTAACAGGTCGCAACCCCTCCTCGATCGTCTAATTTTACCCTTCCAAAGTGCCTTTGTACCCGGTAGATCTATTCATGATAATATTTTGTTAACGCATGAAATAATGCATAAATTTAAGAACCTTAAAACTGAGACTGCTTGGACAGCTATTAAATTAGACATGAAAAAAGCATACGATAGAATTGAATGGGATTTTATATTAAAATGCCTTCAAGAACTAGGTTTTCACCCCACTTGGAACTCATGGATTAAGCAATGCATATCGTTAGTTTCATACTCAATCATTGCTAACGATGAACCTAATGGCCTTTTGAAACCGTCGAGAGGGATTAGATAAGGGGATCCTCTCTCCCCCGATTTATTCATTCTATGTATGGAAGCTTTAAACAACATTCTTCCAAAAGAAGCTAATTCCCTAACGACTGGAATAGGAGTTCAGATTTGCATATGTCAAAATTCCGTGCCCACTTTTTGCTGACGATTGCCTACTGTTTTGCAAAGCTAATTTAGCAAGTTGTAGTAAACTCAAAAGCATCCTTGACTTCTTCTGTTCAACTTCAGGAGTTGGTGAATTACCACAAATCTAAACTGGCTTTCTTACGTAATTTGACGGATACACAAAAGCAACTCGTGACCGCGATATTCAATATTTCGCATAGACAATCTTTCGGCAAATATCTGGGGTGCCCTGTTTTCCATGGTCGGCCTTCTCACTCAAACTTTTAGGAAATTGGTTTTCATACCAAGGCATAACTTGTATCCATGCGCTTTATATATATATATATATATATATATATATATATATATATATATATATATATATATATATATATATATATATATATATATATATATATACACACACACATGTATGTATATATATATATATATATATATATATATATATATATATATATATATATATATATATATATGCGTATATATATATATATATATATATATATATATATATATATATATATGTGTGTGTGTGTGTGTGTGTATCTATACGTCAAGGTGACACTTTACCGCTGAGTTATATCCCTTCCCTGCTCCCATCGAGAAATAGAACTGCCTAATCCTAAGGCAAAGGGTCGAGAAACTCAACACCGCTACTCTGCTATTCTTGTGTTGAACAACTTGAAGCCGGGATTTCTTTTTGCACTATTACGGATACAAAAATAATGGGGAATTTTGGATTCAATTGTCAACTGCTCCTATCGGAAATCAGATTGACTATGGATTTGAGCCATAGCACATGCTTTCGTAAAAGCGTACGATTTTTCCGATCTAAATCAAGCAGGTCTTACGTGAATGAAG
>JAKOGI010000273.1:642500-737500 GCA_029747015.1 Carnegiea gigantea
CTAGGTGGATATGAAAAAGAAATTCGTTTTTTTCCATCATTTTGACATGTAGACAAATAAAATTGTGACATTTCATTTCTTACCGTATTTTCTAATCGCTTGTTTTTTATATATCGCATTGGACGATTCCAACAGTTATAGTCGAAAAGAATAGAAATAAGAAGGGGTTTTTCAACCCATAAGTAGATTTTACTGTCTTCTTTAAGTATTTCTAACTTTGAAATATCTTGATTCCCAGAAAAAGAAGTTGGAATATTTTTATAGTATGCTTCTTTAAAAAGTTTAAAAAGGGAGGGAGAAGGATCTTTTGCGGTGAATCCCTCTTCGGAAGTCTTTTCTCGTTCAATATGTTTTTCTTCTGGTATTTTACGAGTCAAAAAAGGTAACGACGTTCTGCCGAAAGTGCAGAGACAGATAAACAAAACGAGAATACTATAGAATCGATTCATAGATTTTCGAAAATCGAAGATAAAATCCTGATAAAATCGAAACACATAGAAAAGGTACCTGTTAGATAGAATGTACATATTTGCTTTAACAAAATAATTTTTATCTATCCAGACTAATACGAATTTAACCCATTTCATGAATAAAATGTGACCAATTAACCAACCAACAAAACTACTTGTTATAAATAACATCTTGTTGTTGTATCGAAACATATAAATGGTGAGTAATCTGGCTAACATTGAACTTGGGAAAAATAAATGGTTCAATAATTGATAAATGAGGTTCAATCACATTTAAAATCACTCACATAACAAACAATGCCATGCTTTGAGTTACTAAATAATACTAGTAGATATTTAGATAAATGTAATAGAGAATTCTTTTGGAAAAAGTCCAACACAGAAAAAAAATCTACCACTCATAACTTGGGATAAGGTTTGCATGCCTAAAAGCAGAGGTGGATTGGGACTGCGGAAAACAGAAGCAGTTAACAAGGCTTTCCAATGTAAATTGGCTTGGAAAGTACTTACTAATGTACCTAGTCTTTGGGTTCAATCTATAAGGGCCAAGTATCTACATACTACAAATATTTTCTGTTGTAAACAGAAAAACACAGATTTGCCAGTTTGGAAAAGTTCATTGAAACGCAGAGGTTTTCTCCAAAAGGCAATTATCTGGAAAATAGATAGAAGAGATGAGATCTCCTTTTAGTTTGATAACTAGGTTGAAAACAGGAATTTGGTGGAGATCTTGGGGGTGGCAGAAGACAGTGTTGCCCGCCCGGAAGCCAAAGTTTACGAGTTTATTCAACAAAATTCAGAATGAGATATTCTTAAAATAAGACAATTCCTCAATAATCACCCTGTTGTACAGAAGATTCAGGGTATCACCTTACCCATCTATGAAACTAGTGACTCCTTCTGTTGGAGATTGGTTGAATAGTTCAGATAACTTTTCAACAAAGTCAGCTACGTAGGCAGCCGATGGCATCCAACCACATGACTTATCATCATGGTTGTTTAAGTGGATTTGGAACATTGACACTTTGTCAAAAATCCTTTCTTTGGCAAATTTGTCATAAAGCCTTACCTGTAAGAAGTACTCTTCTAAAAAGAGGACTTAATATCGACACAGCTTGCTCCCTATCTCTAGGTGATATCGAGTCTATAGAAAATCTCTTCAAAGTTTGTCAAATGGTTAAAAAGGTTTGGGATCTAGTAGTAAAGCATCATTGACTTCCATCTAACTTTTCCCCTTTAGGATGCTATGATCTTTCGCAATATCTAAACATGATACATTCCTGCCGCAGCCCAAAATTAAAATAAAAATCCTTTTTTATCTTATGGAGTATTTGAAAATCTAGGAACGCATTGGTCTTTAATAATGAAATTTTCAATCTATTGCATGTCTGATTTGTGCAGAAGAAGCAAACGCAGAATGAAGAATCTGAACTTACATGTTGGTTGATCATTTCTTTAGGGGGTCTTCTTCTTCCCCCCCACCTCAAATCATCTAGTGAGATGGCATCCTCCACCACCAGGTTTCGTCAAACTCAATTTTGATGGATCTCTCATCAACTCATCAACAGCAGGAGGGTTCATCATCCAAGACTGGACGGACAAACTTATTTCAGCTGGAGCGACCTATTACGGTAATGCATCTATTTTAATTGCAGAAGCAAGAACATTGCATGACAGACTACAATTAGCGATTCAGGTTGGTTTCAACAACATAGTCATCATTGAAAGTGATAATAAAACGGTGATTCAAGCACTAAAAGGAAAGATTCTAATCCCTTGGCAAATATCTAATATTATCGAAGACATTCGTATATAGCAGAATCAAGGTATCTATTTACTCATTACCCACATTTTCAGATAAGCAAATATGACAACAGATTGACTTTCAAAACTTGGACACTCAATTACAGCGTCATTCTCTTCAAGTATTTGTTTTTCTCCATCTCTCACGACTATTTTAGCTAATAATGTAGTTAGGCGTACTCTTATGAGAAGAGACGTTTAACATCTTTATAGTTTTATTTACCCTTGTAAAAAAAAAATATATATATACCTTATACCTATGCCGAGTTTCTGCAAACAAACCAATAATAAATATATCCATACGAAAGTTCCGAAGGTAAATTTAATGACACGTCATAATTAGGGATAAACACTTGAAGTTAAATCCTCACCTAAGCTCCCTCCTAACCTGATATCTGACTTGTGAAGTTAACTGCAAACATAAATGCTGGCAAAAAGAATTACTTAAGAGTCACGTTTACACAATTGACTTGAAATGTAAATTTTAATTAAAATAAAATAGGTGTCAGAAGGTCATTATTCATTGTCACTTTTTGGCAATGCAAAAAAATTAAAATAATTTTTTCTTAGGATTGTACCATTAATTTAAACACTAATATAAGAAAGAGTTCATATATCGCCAAATATTTAAAAATTAGAAAATAAATTTCTCATTGCATCCAAATATAATAATCGATGATTATTACTAATTATGGTACTACAAGACCAATCCCTGCATCGCATAGGATCAAAAGCTAATTATGACAGTAAAACACTATGCGATTATGGTGCAGTTGAAGCTTGATCTAGTAGTTAAAATTCAGATTCTAATCATCCATGTTTGAGAATCTTTTCGTCCGATCCAGTACTTTTTGTTGTTAAATTTCAATTTACCAACTTCAACCCACTTCATGGAGAAAAAAAAAAAAAACTAACTTCAATCCACTATTTTAACCAACTTCTACCCATTATATAAAAAATATACCAACTTCAACCCACTTCAACAAAAAAATATCCACTTCAACCAACTTCATCCATTTTCAAACCCCTACTTCTCAACGAAAAGAACAGACTGGCGGGGGGGGGGGGAATGGAAAGAAAAAAAAATAAGATTCTATTCCATAAAATGTGACATGTCCCGTACCTAAACCTGTATGATCCTTCACGTCATATAGAACAATCCTGAACATCACGTGAGAAAAAAGCACTAAGCACGATTTTAAGTGAGGTTTCATTTTCAGAGATCAGTTCTAGAGAACAAGCCCTAACAAACAAGAAACTTTTCCAGTACATGGAGAGAAATTCAAATGTTGGTTAAGCAAGCATGCCTGATCCTAAAGCACACCACAAACAGGTTGATTTCCAAGCTCAAAGGTTCAATGAGTGACTTAAAAAGGGCACACAACATTATCCAATACTGTATAAATATGGCTCTGAGTATACGGCAGCTCTACCATCACTACCCTTTTGAGCTTCAATCCTCCCGGAGAAGTCCAAATGGTTGTCCAAATAACGAAAGCAATCCTTATATCATCCATGTTTCTTCTGTCTGGTTCAATTTCAAGCTCTCAAGCAGCGCTTGATGGTCGCTATTATTATCAAACATGTCCACAAGCTGAGAATACCGTAGTTCAGACCATTCGCAATGCTTCTATTTACGATCCTAAAGTCCCAGCTCGCATCCTTCGCATGTTCTTTCATGATTGCTTCATCCGAGTATGAACCCCCCCCAAAAAAAAAAAAAGAAAAACCCCTCTCTAACGGAAAAAGGAAAAAATTTAAAGGAATAGAAATGCATCAAAATTGAATAATGAGGCCTTCAATTTATTCAACCTTGCAGGGATGTGATGCATCAATTTTACTGGATTCAAAACCAGACAAGAAAGCAGAGAAGGATGGACCTCCTAATGTCTCAGTCCGAGCATTCTATGTAACTGATGAAGCAAAAGCAAAGCTTGAGAAGGCATGTCCCCAGACAGTTTCTTGTGCAGACATCATCGCCATGGCTGCCAGAGATGCTGTCACTATGGTAACTGCCGTCCTCTCTCTCTCTCTCTCTCTCTCTCTCTCTCTCTCGTGCTCGCATCTTACTGATCCACCACTTCATTTTCACTTCCTGTTCTCAGACTGGAGGGCCCTACTGGACCGTGCTCAAAGGGCGAAAAGATGGAAGGGTATCAAAGGCTAGTGACACCATCAATCTTCCAGCTCCATTCTTAAATGTAACCCAACTCATTCAGAGCTTTGCAAAGAGAAGA
The DNA here is from genome assembly GCA_029747015.1 of Carnegiea gigantea. Classification (NCBI taxonomy): domain Eukaryota; kingdom Viridiplantae; phylum Streptophyta; class Magnoliopsida; order Caryophyllales; family Cactaceae; genus Carnegiea; species Carnegiea gigantea. The sequence goes on from JAKOGI010000273.1 coordinate 647,011, forward strand.
CTAGGGATTAAGGACCTGGTTGCTCTATCTGGTGGCCACTCCTTAGGCTTCTCACACTGCTCTTCCTTTGAAGCTCGCCTCCATAATTTCAGCACAATACATGATGCTGATCCTAGAATGAATAGTGTCTTTGCCAGCGTGCTAAAGAAAAAAAATGTCCGAAACCCAACAAAGCTAGAACTGCAGGGCACTTCCTAGACTCAACAGCATCACGATTTGATAACGCTTACTACAAAGGGCTGATGGCAGGAAGGGGAGTATTTGGAACAGATCAAGCACTATATGATGATCCAACGACTGGATGGATGGTCGAGTCATTTGCCAAAGACCAAAACTTGTTTTCCAGAGAATTTGCAGCTTCAATGATAAAGCTTGGAAATGTGAGGGTTAGTGATTCGGGAGAAGTGCGACTGAATTGCCGAAAAGTTAACTGAGTGCAGAGAGCGGCACATGGCACAGATGAGAGAAAGAAGAAAGAAATTATGTTTTCCTAGGATCCGGAACACACGTAATAAGGTATTTACATTTGTGTAACTGTAATGTGGCAAAAGCCACGCAGCATTGATCAACACAACCATCTAATTAACAAAAGAAGAGAGAACAGCAATAAGTTTCTGAATGAGAGCATATCATAAGCAAAATAGAATTTCTAATGGAGAATGAAAAAGCATCCGAATTGGACAGCAGCATGGCAAATTTAGCATCCATCAATAAAGCGATCTGAGCAAACATAAACCAGATCAAATTCAGAGATGTCTCTGCAGTCATACGGAAGTAGCAGGCAGGGAAGAGAATCCCCAACCCCTTCGCAGAAGCTAACCCAGTTAACTAATGCATCTCAAACCCAACATCAACAAAATTTTCACTGGCTTACTCTAGAGATGAGAAGCCCTTTCCCCTATCCCCCCCCCCCCCCGCCCCCCCCAAAAAAAAAGATACACACAGAGAAAGAGGGACAGATAAAAAGTACCTCTTAGGTTGCCCCAATCAAGGCTTTACAGGTCAGCATGATTGGCTAAAATTACTACTATCAACAAAAACTACATCCAGTTCCTCTTCTGTTCTTAATACAAGAAAAATCTAAAGAACTCGCCCATGCCAAGTAATAGCACCAAATTATAGTTGGAAGGGCAAGTTGGCAGAGGCAGCCAGTGACGCAAGCGCACACACCATGGATTCCACAAAGGCAGTAACATGTCACGGGGAATGACCCATAGCTCAACTGGCAAAAGCCTACCCAGAAAAGGAATGAATTTGTCTGAGCTATACTATACTTTCACAGCCATCCCAAATTTCTGTTACAAAAGTTGGGATGTAAAATGAAAAGGATGAGGTTATTGTAAATTCAGATAAACTGGGGTTACATTTAGGAAAGATGATGCTCTGAACCTACATCCTACGGGCAATCCGTCAGGTAACACCCCCAAATTCTATTCTGATCATGCTCAGAGATCGCCAACAAAAGTTAATCATCTGAGTAATATTTAATAGTAATTGGCTCCATAGGATCTTCGCATCAAGAAAATCTTAATTGGATTTAATTGTGCTATGGTTGCCTTCTTTCTATTCTGCAGCAATCATCCCCATCAAAATGAAAGATCTATAAATTGCATTGTAAAGTGATTTGCTTATGTGCAAGGAAATCATACAAGCATACATCAAATTTCTGCAATGGAACCCAAACTGCAAAAAATACCCTCAGCATGTTTTGACGGTGAAGTATTAGTCATAATCAGCTGATCATGCCAAAAAAGCTACACATGATTGGAAGGCATATAAGCTGATCATGCAAAAATTACATCTGAACGAAAGACATACTTGACCCCTTTAGTGACATTTCGAGCTTCATGCAACATACATTTATCGCCGTGGATATGAATGAGCGCCATACCCTCTGCAGGAGCCACCTAAATTGCCCAACTATTTGCTTAGAAATATTTAATTAAACAAAGGACTTCAATGAAAATGCAACATGAGAAAAGTGAAACACATTAAGAAGTAAATTGACAAGAAAAAGTACACACCTCAGCTACAAGACTGTTTCTTGGACCATAAAATACAGTTTCACCTCCAACTAGTATTTCTGAATCACCACTGCCCTTGACATCACTTTTGCCTCTGGATTGGGGACTACCACTCAGGTATATCAACAGAGTATATACAGTGTGCTTCCCATCACCAAGATCAACACTTTCATCAATGTGACGCCCAAATCGCTGACCAACATTGTATCTGCGAAGCAATTTGACATCCTTCACATTCAGTACACATTCCTTCTCTGAGTGTTATTATAAAGGATTGTAAGAAAGGTCAGTGTACTCCAATAAACAACCTTTGGACCGGGGGGGGGGGGTGTAAAAGAAAGAACAGGACTGATGCAATTAAATAGTGATGAAATGAATGTCCTTCCACAATCGAAAGGCCATACCACAACTTGTATGCAAGCAGATTATCAGATAAGTGGATGTTAGAACAGTATAGTCTGCACTACTAGTTTGGTTGGACTATTTGTAAGTAAACAAGTTGGATTGAACTTAGCATGATGCATCTAGCAACAAGCTCCAGAAAGAAAGGGCTCATAGAAAATTATGCACCAATATACTTTTCTTCTATGTGTTGAGAATATGACTACAATCAACAATCAGAAGGTAAGGTCAATAAACCTGTAGAATCTGATATTTGGATTTAGCCCTACAGCAACTTTCCCTCGAATTTTGATGTCAGAGAATAACTTGTTAAGTCCTGACTCCCAAACCGCATCTGCTAGTAGCTGATCGTTGACGGAGATCCGATCATTGTCCCTATAAGCCTCACCATGAGCTGGCCCAAGACTCCCTTGGTGAACAAAACCAAGTGACTCTGCAGCTTGGATAAATGCCTTGGATTCAGAAGATGTAAAGAAATTTGGTACCTGAGTATGTTGAACAACATCAAGACATTACTACAAGGTATGTTCCAAAGTCCAGTTCATTGAGAGTTACCAATGACAAAAATTTGACCACCAATGAACTTTATGCACAGGCACGTAGGTAGGCATTTTAGCAACTAAGCATAGAAAAAGGGAAGTTCTTCTATCTCTTTGACAAGGGTTAGCGTCTATCACCACAAGCATCATAACCTGACTAGGGCTTTAGCACATCAGAAGCCAAATCCAAATGGGCTTGGTGCCTTATACTAGAAAATTCACCCCCATCAATCATCATATAACAGAACTCCCCCAACATCCAATCTTTCCCCTTCCCAGCAGAGATGATAATCATATTCAACTAAACAACCCCAAAACAAACTCATTTTCCTATCTAACATCCACCCAGAATACGTCTCTAGCACCCAAATTTCACCACAATCGTAAAGAATTCAATCTATGGGAAAACAACAGTTAGGACCCAATACAGTACAACACAGAATTCGAGTACATGAAAACAAGATCATTGCTAACCAAACAACCAAATCACTTACAGTTATAAGATCATTGCCTTTGAGGCGATTTACCAGAAGATCGCGCTTTGGTTTAATCACGGGCCATTCATTCCCTGTCTTCGCCTTCTTCTTCTCTCTCCCTTTACCCTTTGCGTCCCCCATCTGTCTCTTTCTCTCTCTTCCTTCTCCCTCATTGCCCGCCATGGCCGACCTGTGTGGCCATATGCAATGGGCTTTCTTCAACTTGGGCCTAAATGTGTTTGAAGTCCATAGCATCCTACAAGACCCAATTAAAATTATCCAAACCCAACCCATAGAAGTGGCCATTATGAAAAGCAGAAATGGGCCTAATCAATATTGTCTCTTTCTTTTCTTATTGAATTAAACAAGGATTTCTTGAATTTTTTTTTTATTTAATTTAGATAGCATCTTAATGCGGAATATTCCTTCGCCTACCCCTTTTGATATTCTTTTGTAAGACATTTTCTAGAATATTTCAATTTCTTGAAATTGGTCTACTGCTAACAATAAAAAAATTTGCTATATTTAAATCTCTCTAAGCCTTACTAAGACTAGATTCACGATGAGTTTGTTAGTGTTTCACTAATACGGCTAGCTAGTAAAAAATAAGATTTTATATTTAGCCTTTTTATATTATGATAGATATTTAGTTTAGGTGTTGTCCTAGTATATAAAGTTACCATGTTAGTATATATATGTTTTGACAAAAATGACATAGCTAATCTTCAATTTAGTTATATATGACTAATTTGTTTGTAAGTCACCTCCGAAACACTAATGAAATCTAACTCCTATGTCATCAGTAGCTTTCCACTGAAAGCATAACTTTTTATAGGGGTACTTAGTAACAACAGCTTTTTAAGAAAAAGAGCTGTTTGGAGGTGTTTTAACTGTTTTGACTAAATCAAATAACTAAATGGGTGTTTGCTACACAACTGTTTGAAACAACTATTTGACCCAAAATAACTTTTTTTGAAAATGCTATTTTCATTAGTCTTTTCAAAAGAGTTGTAAAAATGACACATTTGTCCAAGATTTTAAATAAATTATATTACTTGCCATTACATTATATTTATAGAATATTATTTTATAAAATAGAAAGAATATATAATATTATAAAGTGTTCTTTAGTAGCATCCGAATCCAGTTAGATCTTGAGGAGTAACAAGAGTAGAAATATTTTCCTTATTTTTTTGGAAGTAAAAACAAACCATTGAAGTTGTATTGTCTCTTTGTTATATGTATTTTTTTTTTTTCCTTAGCCAAATAATATATGTTTTGGTGTAGATTTTTAATTTCGTTAGTATACTATATCACGCTTATTTGGTTCTCTCACCATGCAACTTTATGAACGTCTAATATTTTGATATTTATATTTTAAATTATTCAATCTCCCTTCCGATTACCTCGACAATGAGCTTTGGATTAATGCGAAATAGTAACATTTGATACTCTATTTTGTATGGATTGAATCTAATGAAGGCAAAGTTATTATAAACAAAAAAATTTTAAAAATAACAAAATAATGTTATAAAACATTGGCATCATTTACATAAGAACAAATTGAAAGAAAATAAAGTTTTATCAATGAAGTTTTTCTTCTATTTTTTTGTGTGATCATAAATAAAGTTAATTTATATCTATGACACCAATTTAATTCTTTTTAAAATAATTGACCAATAAATAAAAAAAATATATTCCATTAAAAAGTAATTTAGAGATAAGGATATAAATGGAATTTTACGAAACATCTTTATTAGAAACAGCTAACTTTACGAAGTAGTTTTTTTATAAACAATTAGTTCAAGCAGTTAATGCAAACCGCTAATTCAAATAGCAAATAGCTAGCAGCTAATACAAACAGCTAACAGCTGTTTGTCAAATAGGACCATAATCTATTCTAATTGTGATTGTAATTTGCATTTTTTGGGGGGGGGGGAAGATTGGAAAGAAATTGTTTCAAGGACTACGTAGATAAATATTATAGCAATGAATCTTGCTAGAAGAAAATGAGATGAACAAGAGTCAACAATATACAAATATATCACGTACAGAAGTCTTCAAAGTGTTCACTTGAGTCTTGAGACATAATTATGGGATCCCCAGCTAGTTATAACTAAAAGTTGGTTGCATGATTTTGAGCAGGATAAATATTGCGGTGCATCTTGCTCATGCATGATTATAAATTATTCTTAGGATCGAATTATACTGACTCAGACTACCATCCCTTCATGCTTGATAGTGATTTTTTTAATTAAAAAAACTATTTTTTACCCCTTTTTTTGGGTTTCATTTTCATTTTTCTCCGAGTCAACAATAATAATACCCATTTGTTGACAAAGAAGCAGTGAGGAATGATGAACTCTGCACCTGAAACCCGCAGAACTCCCATTTCTGCTGCCTCACCTTCACACACACGCTCCTACTTCCTTTGTCTTCATGCTCCCCAAGAGAGAGAAACAAGAGAGAGAGAATGAGAGATGGTTAATTTATAATTTATAATTTATTAATTGCCATCTGCGCATTATTATGGTGTAGTGACCTACTGACTACAGTCAAAACCAGACATTATCCTTAATAACATTTGATTATGGGGCTTAATTAATTATATTACTTAACCCATTTAATTACTTAACTTCAAATTTTGAAACGCATACAGTCCTTCTCTCTCTCTCTCTCTCTCTCTGGGTATGCCAGTAGCCATCTTAGATCTTAGTGAAGGAGTCAGGAATGTCATATAAATTGTAATTGGAAAGAGGAATCTTCAATGATTTTTGCGAATTGTTTGTAGAATCTGATGTCATGTAGCCGTTGCACTCAAATCTTCTCATCAAAATAATCTTCTTAATTTTTATTCTATTATTATTTTTTTAAAAAAAATTCAATAATACTACTAATCTAATACAACGATAACTTGCAATATGTGTCATGATTTTGCGAGATTTTGACAAATTTAGATGTAGGCGTTTTTACTTGTAAACTGATTTCTACGGATATCTCTACTCGCAAACTAATTTCAAGACATCCACATAAAAATTTTGAGAAATATTTTAAAAATTTGAAATCTTTTAAAACATAAAAGGTGATACTAACTACTATCAAATTTAACATATATAGAGTTGGGAAAAGCTGACCTGACACGATTACCGACTCGAACTCGGCACGAAGTTAAGCAGGTTTGGATATGAAATTTGAACTCGTTTAGTTAAATGGGTTGACACGGAAAACCCGTTTAATCAATTGGATTGAGTTCAGGTTGAGAATGTCGACATGAAAAAAATACCTATTTAACCCGTTAATTTAACGGGTTAAATCGGTCAACTCGTTTATTATTTATTTACCATTTACCGTTTATCGTTTACATTTTTTGTGGGAATTAGGCTTTAGAGGATTAGGTTTTATGGTTTCTTTTATGGACTTGTTGGTTGTTGACTTGCTGATTATGTTATTAAGAATTTCAAACAATTAAAACTTTATTTGTTGTTGTTTAAGAGTTGGATTGGACATGGTTTGTAACTTAAGTAGTAGGTTCTTATGTGAACTTTCTAGAATATAAAATTATGTTGTTAATAACTGTTTTACTGGAATATGCTTTGAATATGTTGGATCCTATAAGTTAGTTATTATATTGTTGTAATTTTGAAAGCAGCTACGCCTTAAGAGACGGAAAAGTATGTAACTTGTTTGATAAATTATCTTTAGATTGAAATTTGTGTTGTAATTAAATAAGTTGGTGGGCAAGTGGGTAATCCGAACCTAACCCGTTTTACCTGTTTATGTAAACAGGTTAGGTTTTGGTCAACCCATTTAAATGTTAAGTGATTTGGGTGGAACTTTTTCAACCCGCCTATTAGACAGCTCGGGTTCAAGTTGGGGGGTTTTCAATCCGGTTAAGTTCAACATGAACACGAACACAACTTCAATCCAACACGACACATTATCCAGCTCTAAACATAGATACTGGAAAGGTAAGTGCAGTTTAAAAAGAATTTAATGAGAAAAATAATATGAAAAAGAACTGAAAGTGAAAATGGGTAGGTGAAAAAAGCTGAAAACCAGCTAAAAGGTAGGTGGTTTCGTCGTACACAGGGCAACGAAATCGCATCAGATAATGGTGAAAAAAGAGGAAATTACAAAATGAGGAATCTGATTAGCTGATATATAGATTTGGCATTTTCTTTTTTTGTGTTGTCAATTTAATTATGGTCCACTTTTCCTTGTTGTGTGAGTGCGTTGCATGGGAGCTTATTTCAAACTTAATTAGGACGCAACATATAAAATGGTACGATCATTAAGGCTCTATTTGGACCTTGAAAAATTTGATGGAAAGAAAAAAAATTGGGAAAGTTACTTTTTTCTTTTTCTGTTTGGTTTAGAGAAAATCACAAAGAAAAAAAATATGAAGGAAAGTTAGGTGAAAAAATTGTTAGAAATAAGTGATAAAATTTTTCTCATAAAATTGTGAGGAAAATTTTGAAGAAACTTCCCAACCTCCTCCAACCTCACATTGCTTAGATGACATTAACATGATTCAAGTAGCTCATCAACATTCAAATTTCTCCTCCAAATTCTTGTATTTTTTCCGCAATCCAAACTAGAAAAAAAAAATCATTTTCTCCCTACTTTTTTTTCTTTCACAATTTTTTTTTTCCTTCAACTTTTTTTTCCACCAAATTTTCTAAGGACTAAACGAAGCCTAAGAGGCTCCAAATTATCGGTGATTATAGACAAGATTGGCAGGATTTATGTTTCTTCTGAAGCTATTTTACCGGGCAGGATTTAACTGCTAGATATGTTTCTTGCCCTCCTTTAAACACTTCTTTCTTTTTTCTTAGTTAATTTGTTAGTTTAGTGTGAGGCCGCTTAAAAGTAAATCTATGCATGCAATTGTTGCTAATTGAGCCTTTTATTTTTTGGTACAACTTACAACTGAAGCTTTCTTTTTTTTTTTGGTTTGGTGTGTTCACTAATGAGGTAGAAAGGTCGATGTTTGCGGGATTTGAACTTAGGTATCTAGTAATAACTCCTAAGAACTTTATTAGTCAATCTAGCTGAAACCCACTACAACAGAAACTCTCTGAATAAATTAAATTTTATATCCCTTCGCATTTCTTGATTTGTCCCCTCTCCCACCAGGAATTGTTGGTGGCAAGCAAAAACAGGTATCCCTTTGCATTATTATTATTTTTTTTTACCATCAATCCCAAAGTCTGTAATTTTTTGCGTTCAATACTCCAAATTTTTTTTTAAAAAAAAGCTAAGTGACTATCCAACTTTTTGGATTGCAAATTAAATGGACAACTATATAAGAGTGCATCATAACTATTACCGAGTCTTTCTTTTGATAACATTTATGTACTTTTGTTAAGCAAATGTAGAAGCCATTTACTTCAATACTATCAGCTAGATTCCAAGCGAATGACCCTTTAGCTTGGGCAAGGTGGATGTCAAGGTTTCTCTCCCAACAGGAGTACTCTTGGGCACGAGTTCCACGACTTGTAAACTTCTTGTTAGAAACTTTACCAAGAATTGAAACACTCGGACTCTTGACCCTACGTTTTAGGGCTATTCTCTCTCCGTCCCCCTCTTTCCCAAAACATCAATCTAACTAAGATCTCTCTGAACAGAGACCTCTGAGGCCCCAACTTGTCCAACCCTTAGGATCATGCACAAGACTCCATATTCAAGTGCATTTTGATCTTTGCTCCTCCCACCCCCAAGTTTCAAATGGTCATCACATGATCACCTTGTATCATTTCATCTACAACCCGGCCTGGCCAATTGGGTCGAAAATGCATTACTGTATCAATGGTCACAATGAGAAGAAGGGCCGACAATCACTATGCAATACAAGACATGATGTGACCAATAGTACTACTTTTGGAAATAATTGAAATTCGGAAGTTAGACTCAAACAGTAGCGTCATTTACTCATGAAAGTAAGTACTAATTCCAGCAGGCTACTTTCTAGGCTTCGGCTGCACACACTACAAAAGAAGAGCACAATGGAAACAAACAGAGCATTCCCTCCATCAGTTACAGCGCTTATCTATCTGTAACATGTATTCCATCTCAACCAATAAACTTTTTGAGATCATGTGTATGTTAAGATTTAGCTTTGAAATCATCTTTGATGCCCTATGTCTATGTTTTATTTACCATAATAAACGTTTGACCTATGATTTTGATCGTAACCATAGGAAAAATATTTCAACTAATTAAGATGGATAGAAATATATTAGTTTACTTTAGTTTCACCTGAGAATTTGGATCCCATCATTATGTAATAACCACTCATAATTGTCCATTGTAAACGAAAGAAATGTTACTATCATTATGTATTGATTTGACAATAATGATTTTCTTTAGGTAACCCCTAATGATTTAAGCTAGTCTTATACATTATCATCTTACGATAAAATTTGTCTTGAAGCACAATTTTATGAAAGCATCTCGCATTAGATTTGGACATCGATAATACCATACAACTCCAAGCACCTAGCGAGGTTAGTTTGTTTGCCTTTTTTTCATTGGTTAAGGGAAATAGAATAACAAGAGCAATATTTAAGTTCAAAACAAAAAATCAACATTATCATATGAGAAAAGTTAGATTTTGTCTTAATAGCTAGCTTTTATGATAAAGACTTGTCAGTAGTGACTGTGCTTTTAACATATGTATGGTGTATTTAATTTACTAATGATTTAATTAAAATGGAATTTATGATTTTGGTTACAATTTATATATTAACATAACATGAAAATAACAGATTATGTGTCCCTGTGTTTGAATTATACGATTAATAATTGTTTTTCCAACCTTTTTTTTTTTTTTTTGGCTGATATGTTACTAGATTAAAAACACTTCATTTTTAATAGTTACAGTTGCTTATCAATTGTGAATCATTAGTAGTTTTTGGATATGTTGAAGAATACAAATTATACCTTATTCAGATCATTCTCGTAAATATATTTATGTACAATTTTATAATTATGAAAAATTATAGATAAAAAGGTAATTCAGACAAATATATAAGTGATGATGCCTTTCATTATCTAATCATATATTTTTTTAAATTTAATACACTATATAATTTTAAAAAAATATTTATCATTTTACTTTCTATTAATGGGTAGGATCGAAATAACTGCAAGAACATGTGGTTTAAAATATTGGCGAGGTTTACCAACATATCTCCTTCAAACCGGCTTAGAGAGCATGGTACAACGGATATCTACTGCTTTCAATTTTTAATTTTTAAGATATGTTCTTGATCTAACCAATAATTAGGACCAAATCTAACCATGATCAAGACTATATATATATATATATATATATATATATATATAGTATTCACCACAAAAGAAAATTAAATATAATTAACTAATGGATAACTAGCAGCAGTACGTCACATGAGCGTAATCTTCTGAGTAAATATTATTTGTAATTGCAGATCCCCACCTAATTAACTCCTCCCACCTCCTCTTTCCTTTAATTTTTGAAATGTATTATTCTGTACAATTTCCCAGTCTCTGCTAAGGTTTTGTCGGATAAGCTGAACTAGCCAACTCATTTATGCGAGTGGTTATTAAATTTCGTATTATTAATCAATTCTAAATAAGTGGGCACATATAGACTTAAGTTGGTAGTTGAAGGCTTAGAAATAGATTTATATTCTAATACATCCCTCGCACGAATACCCTTTTAGGCTTGAAGCGTGAATGTTACAGAGGCTCTCCTTATCTTACGCAATAAATCAACATAAGAGCTTCTGAAATTCGAACTCGAGACCTCTAATTTAGAAAGACTATGATACCACGTTTGAGAACCAACTCGATCAACTAAAAGTTTAGGTTGATGGTTGAAGGCCCAGTAATCAATTCATACTGTAATAGTTACTACTTCACATTTCATCCGCATTTCGAAATTAGTCATCAAACTGGTCAAATAAATGTTTCTTTTTTAAGTAAAATTGCAGTAATCTGGTGCCCTTATACATTCAGCAAGTGCTTTTGTTAATTGTACCATACAATGTTCTTCCTTTGTATATGTCCTTCTGTTTTTCCTTTCTTCAAAAAAGAAGTATTTAGCAGTATACATTCAAGAGAGCTTATTTTTGTCAACATAAGAGGAGGCTGTCTTGGCTTTATCAGAATATCCAAGATGAAACAACTACACCTTTAATGTCCAAAGAAGTGAAAGTTGCAATATTGATAAACCCCTTTTTCTTAAGTGTCCGGATATTCGCATGTATGACTTTCAAATTTTGTGAATTGTTTCTTTGAAGCCCTGATTTTTTGTACAAAGAAGCACTTTCGATTCAAGACCCTTATCAACAAGCAAATTAGATTATAAACCTCGACGTTTATGAATTCTACAAGACTAGTGATCAAGGCCAGTATTTCCATCTGTTATAGGGATAGTTTTCTACATCAATTTTTGAGATGTAGTACTCAAGGAATTTAGGAGATCAGCTTATAATCACAACTATCCCTCGATTCTTTTTCATGAAGTCTTAATTATAACTCTTACAATACACCTATTCTTAAGTTTTTAATCATTAGTTTAAACATGCTTTGGTTAAGTGGGTTCTTTTCCGTAGTACATTTCAAGTTTTTCTAATTGAGGTAAATTCAAATCTCGTTACCCCATTGTTAAGTTATTAGCAAGACACGTAAGAGAAGCGGTTTTGTTGCATTTTTATATATATGTTTAATTTACTTCCAACACTACATTCATGTGAAGGACAACATGTGATGGTACATGATAATATCTATTTTTACTTGTCTAACCATCAACATAAACTCTTACCAAGTGTTTTTTTAGCATAACTGTACTAACTTGAAGCGAAAGATTTGATATCTTGAACAAGGGCATGAATTTGCCATGCATGGTACCCATATTTCTCCATGCACCGCTTGTATGAGATTTAAAGCTTGGTGATTCTTCTTCTATCCTACGATTATGACTGTTTTCCTCATTTGAAAGTTGATAATGGCTGGAAATGAAATTGTGGAGAATATGGGCAATCAAATAGTGAACACTGCTGTTCTAGATGTTAATAATCCCTCAGATGTTCTTTTCCTACATCCCTCTGACAATCCTAGCAATGTGTTAGTTAGTGAATTGCTAAGTGGAGAGAATTATGGACATTAGAGGAAAGCCATGGAAATTGCCTTGATTTCTAAAAATAAATTAGGGTTTGTCTTAAGAACGTGTTCCAAGCCTAGCATAGCTTCTTTGGTTGATCAGTGGGATAGGTCTGACAAAATGATGATTTCTTGGTTGATTAATGCAGTAATCAAGGACATAGGTTAGAGTATTCTGTTTTTTGCCACAACTAGGGATGTTTGGTTACAATTAGAACAAAGATTTGGGGAAGCTGATGGCACTAAGATCATTAGATTCTTGAGGGATTTGTGTGCAGTCTCACAAAACAAGCTGTCAGTAGCATATTATTTCACATAAATTAAAAAGATATGGGATGACTATAATAGCATGATTACCATTCCTCTTTACAACTATGGGATCACCTATGCCAGTTTGATTGCTGTTAAAAAAAAAATATGATTCAAAATCAATAGCTTATGCAGTTTTTGGTGGGACTTAATGATAACTATAAGGTTCTCCAGGGTATTATATTAATGATGAAGCATTTGCCTACTATAGATCAAGTATACCAGTTGATTATACAAGAGGAAAAACAAGGTTCCTTTTTGCTATGTCTCAAATCAATAGCAATGTTGCTGCCTTCAATGTTGGTGATTTGGTCATTTCTAATGATCACTGTTGAACTAACTGTATAAAGTTTTGATGATAACAAATCCAAGTGTAACATACTTGCTTGAGTAATGTTGTTCCAAACAAGATCTCCAAACAGGTCCTACACAGTTGTTTGTATTGATCCTACTTACCTATTTTGTCTACTAAATGTTGAGAACAAGTTTTAAGAACAGGTTCCAAGTTTCAATGACACAAAGATCAGCACACAACAAATCTCGACAACAGCTGACTAAGTCTTAAAGACTAAGTTCCTACATTCAGCGATACAAGATCACCCGAGTAATCAAGGTGACCAAGGTGTTTGGAGTTGCACATCCATTCTTGACAAGATGACTGATTCTTACAACAAGAAGTCTTGGTTTGGTTTAGTTTTTATCTTTTAGACTCTTGTTAATATGCCAATCTTGAAAGTCTCAATTTAACACATCTTAAAATGGTTTTCGATATTTGCTTCAGAACACCATTTCCATACAACCCTGCAAACAGGGTGCCTAGGGTGTTCCTAAAACTGCAGCGGCTACATCCGTTTTACCTGAAAATTTCTTTTGGTTGGCTGGCTGCTCTAAGAATCTTTTTATGAAATCCTAGGCTGATTAGATTATTATTTATTATTTATTTAGCAGATTGCAAAACTATTTTTGCTAGAGATTTTTTTTTAAAATCCGAAAAATCTTTATTCCTTATTTTTAGGCCATGATTGATTCAAATTTTGAAACCAAGATTTTTATCCTTTTTTTTTTGGCTAAATTACACGGCTATATTAAGTGGCTAAATCAGTTTTTATCCCGTGAGTATCAAATCCCTATATTTTAGGAGAATCTTATCTTCTTTGTTCCTAGCCGTTGGAAATCTGAAGAAATCTCCTAAGCTGCTAAAATCAGAAGATTTTTCTATCCTTTTTGAAGGAGTTAGCCGTTGGGTTTGCTTGCTTAAATAAGAAAATCTTTTCACTCCTTTCGGAAGAGATACACAAGGGAAAAATCGGTTTTTCACAGAGCATTGAGAGCTTTCTAAAGCTTCATTTCAAAAGAAAAAAACCGTGACAAGATTGTGCAAAAATTGAGCTTTCAAACTATTGGCATACTAGGACTTCATTGTACCTTACATCTGCTTAAGTCAGAAGCACCCAGTAAGGTGTTTTGTACTCCTGTTCTCAGATCAGAAAGTGAGTGAGTGTGTCCATAGTCGAGTGGACTTTGGACGTGTCCAATATAGTGTGATTGGACGTGGTGTAACCTGTCTTAGGGAAGAAGGTTACGTGGGTTACAAGTTGTAACAAGGAGTGTTACTTTTGTAACGTGTTCAGCCCGTTAGTGAAGTGGTTAAATCCTACACGAGGTAGGTCGTGGTTTTTCACACCTCAGTTGGGCTAGAGGTATTTTCCACGTAAAAATTGTGTATGCTTTATTTCCGCATTTATTACTTTGAATTTCGCTACTGAACCAATTGGGAACAACCGCTACAAACAAGGCTTAAGGTTGTTTGTGATTTACGAACAGTCTCTGCAATCAAGTGCTACGGCTGTTTGTCAGTTATTTGGCGAAAATCGGCCACCACAATTCACCCCCCTCTTGTGGTTGTGTACTCTTGGAATTCAACAAGTGGTATCAGAGCAGGTTCTCTTTCAAAAGGCTAACACCTTGAGAGATCCGTGAAGATGAGTGCACCACAAGGAATACTTGAGGGTCAATCCATTACTCGACCTCCTTACTTCAATGGCCAACACTATAGTTGGTGGAAAAACAGGATGGAGAAATACATACAAGCAGAGGATTGCGAGTTATAGATGCTCATCAAGAACGGACCCCTTGTTCCCACGAAAGTTCTTGAAGATGGAAAAAAGGTTCCCAAAGATCCTACTAAATATGATGCTGAGGATTACAAGAAAATGGAAAAGAATGCCAAGGCCAAGAAACTTCTCTATTTTGGCCTAGGACCCGATGAATATACTCGCATCTCAGAATGTGAGTCAGCTCAAGAAATATGGAATGCTTTACAAGTAGCTCATGAAGGAACAAGTCAAGTCAAACAATCACGTATTGAGTTACTCATGAGATAATACGAGTTGTTTGATATGGGTGATCGTGAGAATGTGATGGATATGTATACCTGCTTCACTCACATAACAAACGAGTTAAAATCCCTGGGAAAATCCTTTACCACTGAAGAGTTGGTAAGGAAAATTCTAAGGATTTTGCCTCGATCATGGGAAGCCAAGGTAACAGCCATCCAAGAAGCCAAAGACATGAACAAGATCACCCTAGACGAGTTGATTGGTAATCTCCAAACATACGAACTGAGAAAAAATTCTCAACAGAAAGAGGAGATGAAGAAAGATCGAGGACTTGCCTTAAAAGCACAAGAAGATGATGATTCTGATCTTGAGGAAGAAGAGATGGCTATGATGACTCGAAAGTTCAAGAAATTCTTCAAGAAAGTTAAAGAAAACAACAAAAGGAAGGATTTCAACAAAACCAGGAACACCCCCCGAGAACAGTTTACTGGGTGTTTCAAATATGGCAAAATAGACCACATAGTGAAAAACTGTCCCTTACTTCGAGAAGAGCAAGAGCACGAACACCCCAGGAAACAAGGTAGAAAATAAGCTGCAAATAGTTCTGGGAAACGATTCTCGAAAGCAATGCTGGCTGCCTAGGGTGACTCCTCTGAAAATGAAGAAGAGTCTGAAACTGATGAAGGTGCTGTAGCTCTCATGGCACAAAGTGACACGGATTCAGATGATGAGTCAACAAACAGCCTTACTGATCTCAAGAACAAGGTACGTGGTCTCAATAAGGCAACTCTTGAAGAATTGTTGTATTCATTGATGGATACCTGTGCAGAATTGAAAAGAAATGTCCGAGACCTAGAACTTGAAAATGAGACCCTTAAAAATGAAAAATTGGGCTTATATGAAAATATTAACATGCTCAAGGAAAATCTCTTTATAAAAGAGGGAGATTATTCTCGAGTGGAGGAAAAAACTCCTTGAGGTGGAAGGAATGGTTGAGTCCTTGCTCGAAGAGAACAAGAGCTTGCATGCTAATATAGAAAAACTGGAAACCAAGCTTGTCACAACCAAGCGTTGGAACAAGTCTTCAAGAGCATTGGAGTGGCTAAACACTCATCACAGCCAAAACAAAAGAGGACTAGGATTTAAGCCCAAACAAACCGTTTACCCTACAAACAGAAAGTATGTTGGATTACCTGAAAATATTGTTTGCTTTCACTGCGGCAAAACGGGTCACTATCGATACACTTGTCCTTCAAGAAGGTATGCCATTAAAAGAAATGAAGGTTATGTAAAACAAATCTGGATTAGGAAAGATGAGATTTATCTGTCTAAAAGAATGGGACCCAAGTGGATCTGGGTTCCCAAAACTAACCCTTGATTTGTTTTGCAGGCTGAAGTGAGAGAGAACAACCCAGCAAACAGCCTAGGGAACAACCTTGAAAACAAGCAGCTGTGGTTTGTTGATAGTGGGTGTTCGAGGCATATGACCGGTGAAAAATCCAACTTTCTCTCACTTACAACTTCGGATGGTGGGAGTGTGGCATTTGGAAATGGCAAGTTTGGGACAATTGTCGGTATAGGTAAGATTGGTGAGTCCCACTCCCACTCGATTGAATATGTATACTTAGTTGATGGTTTGAAGCATAATTTACTTAGTGTGTCCCAACTGTGTGATAAAAACAACCTAATAGTGTTCTCATCAACACGTTGCTTGGTTGTAAACTCAAACACAGGAGATGTCGTATTAAGGGGGAAGCGACACAAAAATATTTACAAAGTATGTATTTCCACACTTCCCCAAAACAATCTGACTTGTTTGAGTGCCTTGAATGATGATGTAATGCTCTGGCACAAGAGACTAGGTCATGCAAGTCTATCTCTTCTGAACAAACTTGTTTCTAAAGACCTAGTTGTTGGACTACCTTCCATCAAATTTAATGATGACAAGGTATGTGAAGCTTGTGCAAAAGGCAAACAAGTCAGATCCTCTTTTAAATCGAAAAAGTGTGTAAGCACTACCTGACCTCTAGAATTATTACACATTGATCTGTGTGGTCCTATGAGGATAGCAAGTAGAGGTGGGAAGAGGTATGTGCTTGTTGTAGTGGATGATTACTCTCGATTTACTTGGACCTTGTTTTTGGCATCTAAGGATGAAACCTTTGAGAATTTTATTGCCTTTCTCAAAAAGGTTGAAAAGAGAGTAGGACACTCTTTAGTTAGCTTGAGATCTGATCATGGTACTGAATTTGAAAACGCAAGTTTTATTAACTATTGTAATGAACATAGTGTTGATCATAACTTCTCAACTCCAAGAACACCCCAACAAAATGGGGTGGTTGAGCGCAAAAATCGCACCCTAGAAGACATGACTAGAACAATGCTTATTGCTAGTGGTCTTCCTAGGAATTTCTGGGCAGAAGCATTGAACACCTCATGTTACATTATAAATAGATACATGATCAGACCTATTTTGAACAAAACTCCTTATGAACTTTTCAAAGGCAGAAAACCCAACATTACGCACCTGAGAACATTTGGTTGTAGGTGTTTTGTGCATAATAATGGGAAGGATGCCTTAGGAAAGTTTGATCCTAGGAGTGATGAGGCAATATTTCTTGGCTACTCCTCTCACAGTAAGGCTTACAAAGTGTTTAACAAAAGAACCTTATGTGTTAAGGAAAATGTGCATGTGCTTTTTGATGAATCTAACTCGTTGAGTGAGAATGATGGACAGGAGGAAGAATTTGAATTAGGTCTTGTTCGAAAAGAAGTGTTGCTCCAAGATAGACAAGGTAAGAACACCTTGGAGAAAACAACTCCTGAAGGTGTTCCTCAGAACGACAGGCAAGGTGAGAACCAAACAGGGGGAAACACCGTTGAACCCTGTTCGGGACAACACCAGTCAGGTTCCTCAGGAACAGGCTCGGGCACTGATTGTGAGCCTGAGTCTCCAAGTGTTCCAGTTAGAGTAGAGCATGTGTCTGTGGATCCACTTACTCCACGGCCATGGAAGCACCAACGTTCGCACCCTCTTGAGCAAATTTTGTCTGATATTAATACTGGAGTGCAAACTAGGTCAAAGCTTAAGAATTTTTGTGCATTCTATGCGTTTCTCTCTAACATTGAGCCAAAGAATGTGAATGAAGCTCTTGCAGATTCAGATTGGGTCACAGCAATGCAAGAAGAACTTCATCAATTTGAAAGGAACAAAGTATGGCACCTTGTACCTCGACCTGCAGATAGAACAATCATTGGAACCAAGTGGGTGTTCCGAAACAAACTTGATGAGTCAGGAATAGTCACCAGGAACAAGGCACAGCTGGTGGTTCAAGGGTACAATCAGGAAGAAGGGATTGATTACGAAGAAACTTTTGTACCAGTTGCTAGAATTGAGGCTATTCGTATCCTAATAGCCTTTGCAGCCCATATGGAGATCAAACTATATCAAATGGACGTGAAAAGTGCATTTCTAAATGGATACCTTAAGGAAGAGGATTCTCGGTTGATAGGAAAAGCACCTCAGATTGCAGAATGCGGATGCGTGTTAAAAGCCAACATGATTGGGCTTGTTACTCTTGTTACCGATGATTCGTATTCAAGAACAAGCAGCAAGAACAGGTACGCTCCTTGATTGTTAGTATGTGAAATAAGTTGTGTCTAGCCTTTAAATTTTCCTCCTTCCCGAGGCATACGCGGGCGGCTAGTAATGATCTACCCGTTGTAACGGGTAAATCTTTAAAGATTTGGCATGCTATTTCTCTTTAAATCTCCAAATCTTTACCTCTCTCTCTCTCTCTCTCTCTCAATACCCGGCAATTTCCTTTCACTCAAACCCTAATCTCTCTCCAACTCTTGCTCAAATGGCTTCCTTCAACGGCTCTGGAAGTTCTGGTTCAAAATCTCAGGGTAGCAGGGCACCCGTACCAGCCTCACGAACAAGTCCTGCCCCTGTTGCTTTCTCGCCGTTTTTAATGGAGATTCTAGGAGGTAAACCTTCCACTCCTCCCCGCCCAATCAGCTTCAAACCTTTTGGATTTTTGAAGAGTGTCGACCTGAAATCAGTGGGCTTGGGTTTGAAAGATATTCCCTACCATTTTGGTTGGGAATTGGTGGTGTTTGAGGGATCGACTGTTTGTCCCCTCACTGAAAAGAACTTTGCTTCAACTGGGGAAATTGGTGGCAATCTTGGGTCCCAAGATGAAGCCTTTGAGTCCCATGTTGGTTTCTTTGATTTCTCTGAGCCCTGTTCTTTCGGGCTGTTTCCTGAAAAAGAAACAGTACCCGAAACAGGGTCTGAGTCCTATGAGGAGGTGTTTAAGGACGATTTGGGAGTTGGTCTTCAAGGAGACTCGGCTGAGCAGTCTCTTGAGGCAGGGGGAAGTAGTGGCATGGACATCCCCCCTGCAGCAACCGAATCAGTGACTCCGGTCTTCCAAACCGGAGAGAAAAGAAAAAGGGTTAAGATGGTGGCTAGGCGTAGCAGAATGCCTAGATCAAGGCCACAAACAAGGCCTCAACCCTCAAAAGCCTCAGCCCCCTCTCCTCCAAAATCTGCTAAGCCCACCCGCAATCTGCAAGAATTGTCTTCTACTCCTCTCCTAGAACCACAAAATCCTCCACTCCAGTCATTGAGAAAATTTCTTCCTCTTCTTCTTCTGCGGGATTCTCAGATTCTGATTCTGAGAACACCCCCTTTAAACAGGGGACCCCGATGTTCTCCGAGTCCTCCGAAGAACAAGTTCCTCCTAAGAAAACCACTCTCCCTGCCATTAAGTCTTCTCCTCCAATAGCACCTCCCAAGAGAAAGACCTTCACCTCTTCTCTCTCCAAATCAGCTACACCTAAGACTACCTCTACTGCTCCAGTCTCAAAATCAGCTAAACCCGAGACTGCTTCTTTTGTTCCTCCCCCCAAAAGAGCCAAAAAGTCTACTGCCTCTCCTGTTTCTACCAAGATTGCGCATCTGCTTAAGCGCAATGTAGTTAGGGGGAAGATAGTGAGAGTTTAATTTTTCGAGGAACAGGGGTTGGGGGTGTTCCTACAGAAGCTGCGTGCCCAGAACTGGCTGGACCTCTTCACGAACACCCAGTTGGGGTGTTCTGTACCAGAATTGGCTGAGTTCTATGCAAATTGTGCCGTCACCGAAAGGGTGGTGACAAGTAAAATTGGTGATACACAGGTGCAATTTGATGCACAAACTCTGGGTACGATTTTGGGTGTTCCCTCACTTGGCTTTAATGTGTATGTGAGGGTGGATAAGCCTGTCCTAGGGACAGCCAGGCTGCTGGAGCTTTTACAGCAGTTGAGTCAAAACCAGGGCCTGCAAGCACCCACATCCGTGAAGAAGGGTAAGATGACCTCTCTGCACCAACTGCTCTTTATGTTTGTCATAAAGAACATCATCCCAAGAGGTCAAGGTAGAAACCAGGCTGATGCTCTTGATCAGTGCCTGGTGGATCTTTTGGATAGGGAGGAACCCATCAACCTTCCTGTTCTTATGATCCGCCATATTGGGCGTATTGCAAACACCATCCGGGCACATGATCTTGGGTATGGTTTTCTACTGACGAGGGTTTTTGAGCACTTTGGGATAGAGCTCAAAAGGAGAGTGACTGCTCAAGTGATTGATGAGATAGGGAGTGACACCCTCATGGGGTGTGGATATACTCTGGCTGAAGGCTCGGTCTCTAAACAGGGGAACCGAACACCCAGACCTCCTGTTTCTGGGAGGTCATCAGTCAAAGTTGAGGCTGTTTTAGAGGATAACTCCCGCCTCAAGGATGAGCTCACAGCCGTCAAGGCTGCCCTGGAAGAAGAGAAGGCGCTATCTGCCAAGCGTCATGAAGATCTCCTTGCCCTTCTCTCCTCCCTCGCTACCAAACTCCCTCCTCCGCAGCCATAATCACCCCTTGTAACCTGTTCTCATCGGATGTTTCCTAGAGTTCTCTTCCCCGTCTCTTTCTGTGTTTCCTTCCGGACTTTCAATGACATATCTGGTTCTGTTATATCTTGCTTATCTCTTGCTATGTCTTATGTGATTCCCTTGCACACACCATGTTCTCACTGTTGTTTGTGCCTTTTTAATGATGCCAAAAGGGGGAAGATAAGTGGGCCATTGACCTAGGTTGAGTTGAACGGTTGAGTCATTAGTCTTTATACTTATATATGTTTTTTGACTTGACTGACCTAGCACCTGTGTGGATATATATCAGCACTCAAGTCACAGTCACTTACAAAGGCACTTACGAAAATAAAATCTTTTTCTTATCAATATGGTCACTTGGTTTGTCATCATCAAAAAGGGGGAAAATTGTTGAACTAACTGTATAAAGTTTTGATGATAACAAATCCAAGTGTAGCATACTTGCTTGAGTAATGTTGTTCCAAACAAGCTCTCCAAACAGGTCCTACACAGTTGTTTGTATTGATCCTACTTACCTGTTCTGTCTACTAAATGTTGAGAACAAATTTTAAGAACAGGTTCCAAGCTTCAGTGACACAAAGATCAGCACACAACAAATCTCGACAACAGCTGACTAAGTCTTAAAGACCAAGTTCCTACATTCAGCGATACAAGATCACCCGAGTAATCAAGGTGACCAAGGTGTTTAGAGTTGCACATCCATTCTTGACAAGATGACTGATTCTTACAACAAGAAGTCTTGGTTTGGTTTAGTTTTTATCTTTTAGACTCTTGTTAATATGCCAATCTTGAAAGTCTCAATTTAACACTTCTTAAAATGGTTTTCGACATTTGCTTCAGAACACCATTTCCAAACAACCCTGCAAACAGGGTGCCTAGGGTGTTCCTGAAACTGCAGCGGCCACATCCGTTTTACCTGAAAATTTCTTTTGGTTGGCTGGCTGCTCTAAGAATCTTTTTATGAAATCCTAGGCTGATTAGATTATTATTTATTATTTATTTAGCAGATTGCAAAACTATTTTTGCTAGAGCTTTTTTTTTTAAATTCGAAAAATCTTTATTCCTTATTTTTAGGCCATGATTGATTCAAATTTTGAAACCAAGATTTTTATCCTTTTTTTTTGGGGCTAAATTACACGGCTATATTAAGTGGCTAAATCAGTTTTTATCCCGTGAGTATCAAATCCCTATATTTTAGGAGAATCTTATCTTCTTTGTTCCTAGCCGTTGGAAATCTGAAGAAATCTCCTAAGCTCCTAAAATCAGAAGATTTTTCTATCCTTTTTGAAGGAGTTAGCCGTTGGGTTTGCTTGCTTAAATAAGAAAATCTTTTCACTCCTTTCGAAAGAGATACACAGAGCATTGAGAGCTTTCTAAAGCTTCATTTCAAAAGAAAAAAACCGTGATAAGATTGTGCAAAAATTGAGCTTGCAACACTATTGGCATACTAGGACTTCAGTGTACCTTACATCTGCTTAAGTCAGAAGCACCCCAGTAAGGTGTTTTATACTCCTGTTCTTAGATCAAAAAGTGAGTGAGTGTGTCTATAGTCGAGTGGACTTTGAACGTGTCCAATATAGTGCGATTGGATGTGGTATAACCTGTCTTAGGGAAGAAGGTTACGTGGGTTACAAGTTGTAACAAGGAGTGTTACTTTTGTAATGTGTTCAGCCCGTTAGTGAAGTGGTTAAATCCTACACGAGGTAGGTCGTGGTTTTTCACACCTCAGTTGGGCTAGTGGTGTTTTCCACGTAAAAATTGTGTGTGCTTTATTTCCGCATTTATTATTTGAATTTTGCTACTGAACCAATTGGGAACAACCGCTACAAACAAGGCTTAAGGTTGTTTGTGATTTACGAATAGTCTCTGCAATCAAGTGCTACGGCTGTTTGTCAGTTATTTGGTGAAAATCGGCCACCACAATTCACCCCCCTCTTGTGGTTGTGTGCTCTTGGAATTCAACAATCACACAACCTTATCTACTCAACGGAGATCATATAATAATTCAAATCAAGCATCCCATTAGGAAAGGCAATATGGTTCAAATTTAGGTTACAGTTCTGGATATCAACCTAGCTTCAACACCAATTCTGTTCAAGAAGGCTACTTTAAGAATGCATAGAAGTTGACTGGACAAGATAGAAAACAATTTTTCTGTGATCGTTGCAAGACAGCTGGTCATAGCACTTAAAGATGCTATAAACTTCATGGCTATCCATCTGACCATAGGTTTACAAAGGAAGGAAGATGGCTACTGCAGTTCACAATGATACTGACCAAGAAGCACCTTCATCTCAGCCCAACACATTAGTTCCAACTTTAACTCAAGAATAATACTCCGAACTGATGCAGCTACTTAGCAAGCATTCTTCGAACATGGATAATTCAAGTGGTAATGGAGGTATAGGTGCTGCAGGGTTTCTAGCAAGTAAAAGATACTGTTTGTTCACATCTTTTGACAGTAAGACTTGGATCATAGATAGTGGTGCAAGTGATCACATCACCCCTAATTTATCTTTATTGCATAATGTGAGGGTAGTTCAATCCACTTGCTATATTTACCTTGCCAAATGTAAGGCAAGCACAGATTAGACATATTGGTTCTATGTTCTTGGCCTCTGGTCTAGTTTTGGACAATGTTATGCATGTCCCTGAGTTTCAGTTCAACCTTTTATCTATCAACAAATTGACCAAGCAGTTTGCTGCTAATGTAATTTTTACTCCTACAACTTGCTTGCTTCAGACTCCCACTATGCAGATTATAACCCTTGGTAACCAAGACAAGGGTCTGTACTTTCTGCAATGACAGTACAATAGCTGCAAATGCCTTACCAATCAGTTCACATTCGAAGAAGAGGACAGAGGATATGGCCATTGCTTGTTTTTCTGACTCAGAGCTTTGACATTTTCGTTTAGAACACTTGTCTTTTAAGCAACTAAAGTATGTAGACACAGATTCATGTAATAATACAAAACATCATGGTGCATGCCAAAGTTGTCCAATGACAAAGATGTATAGAAGTGCTATTCCTCTGAGTAATACAAGGTCATAAAACTGTTTTGATTTACTACATGTAGATAGCTAGGGTCCATACGCTCACAGCACTTACAATGGAGCAAGGTTCTTTTTAACCATTGTGGATGATTATTCAAGGGCCACTTAGGTATGTTTGATGGCACACAAAAGCAATGTATTTCCTTTGATAAGAGCTTTTGTACAATTTGTGGAAAAACAGTTTATATGCTGCAATCAAAATTATTAGAAGTGATAATGGCCTTGAGTTCAAAGAGAGGTTAGACATAGATTTTTACAAGAACAAGGGCATTTTATACCAAACCTCCTGTGTAGATACTCTTCGGCAAAGTGAAGTAGTGGAGAGAAAATATTAGCATTTGGTACAGGTTTGTAGGCACTTACTTATGTTCTAATCCAATTTGCCTACAAAATATTGGGGAGAAGCTCTTCTTACAGCTACCTATTTCATAAATAGAACTCCTACTATTGTTTTGGACAGCAGAACACCTTTTGAGGTTCTCTATAAGGAGAAGCGCTTCTATGGTCATCTCAAAGCCTTCGAATGCCTGTGCTATGCCTCAACCTTGAAAAGACAAAGGGACAAACTTCAACCAAGAGTTCATCCTTGTGTATTCCTTGGCTATCCCTTGGGCAGAAAGCTTACAAACTACTGGATCTTCAGACCAAAAGAATTTTCACAACTAGAGATGTCAAGTTAGAAAATGTATTTCCTTTTTATCATATTTAGCACCAGTCAGATGTCCCTTTGCCTACAATCCTAGACTTTGTTCCAGATACTGAGACCTTTCAGCTGACAAACCACAACCATTTTCATGATCAATCTGACCTGACAACACAAGCAGCCTCCTCATCAGTTGATTTATCATCTCATTTAGACTCAACAAGGGTTACAATTCATGTCCCCACCTTGTCTGCTGATACCTCATCTGCTACACCTGACTCGAATGATCACACAACAACCTCCACACAGTAGCTTATCAGAAGGAATACAAGACAACATCAAAAACCTAAGTACTTACAATAGAGTTGGATAACGGGTAGGTACGGTCGACCTCTTTTATAAATATATCAAGTATGTGTCAGTCTTGAAAATTGTTTAGATTTACTAAAAATTGAAAAATAACATATTTTCAAGCTAAATGGTCCAATCATGTCAACTTCGGGTTGAAATTAGTTCAGTTCGTGCTGGGTCCGCGTTCTTATCAGTAACTTCAGGTCGGGTTCGAGTCAAGTTATCATGTCAAGTCAGACTTTTCCAACTCTAGCTTACAAGACTATTTTTATGGGGTAGTTCAATATAATGACTTGCCCATTGAACACCATGCTTTGGGATCTCTTTTGTCTCAATATCAAGAACCTCAAAAATATGAAGAAGCTGCCAAAGAGCCAGCATTGGTTGAAGTGATGAACATGGAGATAGATGCTTTGAAGGTTAACAACCCATAGGAATTTATGGATCTACCTTATGATAAGAAAGCTATTACTAGCAAATGGGTTTATAAGGTCAAACTGAAATCAGATGGATCTTTAGAGAGATTCAAAGCCAGATTAGTCATCAGAGGCTTCACTCGACAATATGGAATTGACTACCAAAAGGTGTTTTCACCTTTTGTTGAGATGGCCACAATCAGAACTAGGGCTGTCAAAAGTTAACCCGATATGATTATTGACCAGAACCGAATTCAAAATTAAGTGGGTTTAGGTAAAGATTTTTAAACTGTTTAATTAAAGGGTTGACATATATAACCCGTTTAATTAATTAAATTTGGTTCAGGTTGATAATTTTGACACAAAAAAAACTATTTAACCAGTTTAATTAAATGTATTGAATAAGTTGACCCATTTGCCCAATTACGATGTATTTTTCGAAAAACATTGTGACACGTGGGGTTTAATCAAGTCGATCTTTGTTTTGCGATTATGATTCTTATGAATCATGGATAATAGTTGTATTATGATTATATATTTAACTCAAAAGATTAATTTATAGTGCTTAATAATCATATTTTAGTCAAAATACTAAGCGGGTAGACGGGTAACTGGATAACCTGAACATAACCCGTTTATATTAGATGGATTAATGAGTAAATTTCAGGTCAATCCATTTAAAAAATAAACAGATATAAGTCAAGGTTTTCAACCTATTTAATAAACGGGTAATATTCAGGTCAAGGATTTTTCAACCTATTTAAGTTTAACATGAACACGAACACTATCCGACTCGACATGTTTGACATCCCTAATCAGAATAGTAATTGCTCTAGCTCCATCAAAAGTCTGGAACCTGTTCCAATTGGATGTAAATAATGCATTTTTTCATGGTGACTTAGATGAAGAAGTCTACATGGAGATTCCCAAAGGCATACCAAATCCCTCCAGCAAAGTTTGTAGGCTCATAAAGTCATTGTATTGCTTGAAATAAGCCAGCAAATAGTGGTTCAATAAGCTCAACACTACTTCAGTGCCTTTGGGTTATCAGCAGTCTAGAAATGATTATTCCCTCTTTATCAACAAAATCTTCAACTGATATTACTATTCTAATGGTATATGTTGATGATATCATGATCACTGGTTCAAGTCAAGCAGAAATCAACCATGTGATGCAACGTTTACACAAACTGTTTGGTGTTAAAGATCTAGGAAAATTCCACTACTCCCTCTGGAAGTTAGTTATATCCCTAAAGGGATTATCCTATCTCAGAAAAAGTCTACTAATGAACTCATCAAAGAGAGTGGCTTGCAAAATTCCAAGCTTACCTCCACTCCTTTACCTCTATTCTTCAAACTTAACCCTAAAGTTGGAGATCTCCTTACAGATCCTATTCACTACAGGTCCGTGGTGGGCAAGCTCAATTTGTTGACACGCACACCAGGCCAGACCTAAGTTTTTCAGCTTAAACTTTGAGCCATTTCATGCAAAGACCAATGATTTCGCATCTCCAGGCACTGCATCACACTATCAGCTACATTCAATGCACTATTGGTTAGGCTATTCTCTTAAAGGCAATAGAACAACTTTCATTAAAAGCATATGCAGATTCTGATTGGGTAGCTTGCTCTTTCTCAAGAAGATCTGTAACATGCTACATCAATCTACCATCCATATAGGCAAGAACATTGTGTTCCATGAAAGAATCAAGCATATAGAGATAGATTATCACCTCACAAGAGACAAAATTTTAGAAGGGTTGTTATAGCTTTCCTACATGCCAACAAGAGGGCAAATAGCTGATGTTCTAACAAACATTCTAGCTTCCCTATAGCAACATCATCTTCTAGGCAAGTTGGGAATGGTTCCTCACCGTCACCATTCCAGCTTGAAAGGTTGGGGGAGGGGGGCGATGAGATACATAAGGGTAGTATTGTAAAATAGCATAGCTACGCCGAAGTTGTACACATTCTATTATGCCCCAAACTAACTCAGTTTCTTCCAGAAACTGCATTGTATAAATAAGGATCTCCACCTCATGATTCAGGAAGTTGAAGATTTATATGTTGGGGAGATCCAATGAGGGAGCCCACTTCAACCAAGGTCTATGGCAACAAGCCCAAGTGAGGTTCCATCCTAAAACCAATTGGCAATAGGAGGAGTAGCCCACTTGACTTATATACCATGACCCTTCTTTTCAAGATCCCGATGTGGGACTTCATTACTCATGTGTAATATTCCTAACAACTAATAGCAGAAGCAATAAGATGAAACAGATATTCAGAAATAGTTAAAGAGCGATAACAAGAACAAAGAAAACAACGACACACAAGATTTACGTGAAAACCCAAAGCGGAAAAAAACCACAGACGGTGATGAGTACAATCAATCCACTATATGAGCAGGAAGAGTACAAAACGATCACAATCACAACAAGTGATTTGATCCCACAGCAGAATTACAATCTCTCTTGTAATCTCTCTCAAAGTATCTCTACCTCTCAATGTGTTTAGGGATTCAAGGATTCAGGAGTGATCAAGTTAATTTTAGATCCTAGGTATGTCCCCTTTATATAAGGGCAGAAAGGCTAGGATGAGGAAACTCTAACCACCATGGTATCTTGGTCACCAAACCTCATCTTTCCAAAAAGAAAAAAAAATCTTCAACCTAAAATATGAAAATAATATAATTTTCATAATATAGAAGATCTCAAACACACAATATGATCTTAGATTCCAAGTAGCCGGTAAAAGGGATTTAGGCCATAAACCCAACAATCTCCACCTTGGACCAAAATCCAACGCCATCTCTCGATCACCATCATCGCACCCCGAAGGGTGATGCCCCCCCAAGGGGCAATGCCCCGAAGGGCGCTCAAATACTGAGAATGCCAATTAAGTCCAAGCAATGCTTGAACTTAGCTCTGAGAGATAACTTATATAAACCTTTCTTCATATAATATGTCGTAGTAGATATCTGTAAGACATAGAAACCTCCTTGCCTCAAACCCTTCAGTAGAATCCGACTACCCTTCAAGACCTTCAGAACTCCACCTTCAGCTGAATATTTGCACCCCTTGGATTCAAGGGTGCCCAAAGAGATGAGGTTGCGCTTCAAGTCAGGAACATGACGAACATTCGATAAAGTCCTCACAACACCATCATGGGTCTTGATTTTAACAGTACCGATTCCAGTTACATTACATTGGGCATTATTACCCATGTGAACAACAGTTGAGTCAACTGGATCATATGTTGAAAACCAATCCTTATGAGAACACATATGATAGGTACACCCAGAATCAAGAATCCAATCAGAATTGCTCCCCCTTTCAGTAGAGGTAGCGAACAACACGTCACCATCAGAATCAGATTCAGCAAACGAAATTTCAGCAGGTTCATGAGAATTATCTTCTTCTTTCTCCCTCTTCTTTTACAGTTTCCAACAGTTAGCAACAATATGACCCAATTTACTACAGTAATTGCAGGTCTTACCAGCATGAGAATTTTTAGGTTTAGAACGGTTCTTACTCCTATTACCGTTTTCTTTTTTAGTTGTTTTATTCCTTACTACTAATCCCTCATTAGAATCAGCATGAATGTCAAGATCAAACTTCTCCTTAGACAACAGGTTTGACTTAACATCCTCAAACGATATAGTATTAGAATTACTATACAGCATAATCTCCTTAAAGTGTTTATAAGAAGGGGGTAACGACACAACAAGCAAAATAGCCTTATCCTCATCCTCAATTTTTAGATCCAGACTCTCCAAATCAACAAGAATTTAGTTAAACTCATTCAGATGTTTTTGAATAGGGGTACCTTCAGCCATACGAGAGGTATACAACCTTTCCTTTAAACGGATCTTGTTAGCGAGACTCTTCATCATGTAGAGTTCCTCCAGCCGAACTCAAAGATCCACCGCAGTTGTCTTATCAAGCACCTCTCATAAGACATATGGTGCCAAGCACAACTGTATGGCAGAAAGTGCCTTCAACTCCAGTTCCTTCCATTCCTCGTCCGTCAATGATCCACTCCTCTTCTTCTGGTCTACTGCCCATTGTTCTTCAGTCATCTTCTCGGGTTTCACGTGAGGTCCTTGTAGAACCTTCCATAACCCATACTGGATGAGAACTGATCTCATCTGAACCTTCCAGAGATTAAAACTAATCTCCCCATCAAATTTCTGAATATCTACCTTCATAATTGAAGACATCCTAAACCAAAGCTTTGATACCACTTGTTAGGAAATTAGAGCAACTAATAGCGGAAGTAATAGGATGAAACAGATATTCACAAATAGTTAAAGAGCGATAACAAGAACAAAGAAAACAACGACACACAAGATTTACGTGGAAACCCAATGCGGGAAAAAACCACGGACGGCGACGAGCATAATCAATCTACTATATGAGCAAGAAGAGTACAAAACGATCACAATCACAACAAGTGATTTGATCCCACAGCAGAATTACAATCTCTCTTGTAATCTCTCTCAGGGGGTGTTTGGTGAGCAAAAAAGGGTTGGGGACTTGAATCCTCAGGTTTCAAGTTCCACTCTCTAATGTTTGGTGATAAATTTGAGAAAAGGAACTTGATACTTGGGGGGATCAAGTTCCCCTATAAACCCCTAGAACTTGAACCGTCCTATTATTGGGGGGTTTCAAGTTCTCATCCCCAGGGTTCAACATTGTTGTTGTTGTTGTTGTTGTTGTTGTTGTTGTTATTATTATTATTATTATTATTATTATTATTATTATAAAAAAATAATTATTATTATAATACTATAATTATAATAATAATAATTATTATTACTATAATAATAATAATTATAATAATTATAATATAATTATTATTATTATATAATTATAATTATAATAAAAAATAATTATTATTATACTATAATTATAATAATTATTATTATTATATAATTATAATTATAATAAAAAATTATTATTATTATTATTATACTATAATTATAATAATTATTATTATTATTACTATAATAATAATATAATTATTATTATTATAATTATTATTATTATTATAATATAATAATTATGATTATTATTATATAATTATAATTATAATAAAAAAATAATTATTATTATTATACTATAATTATAATAATTATTATTATTATTACTATAATAATAATAGTAATTATTATTATAATAATAATACTAATAATAATATAATTATTATTACTATTATAATAATAATAATAATAATTATTGTTATAATATAATAATTATGATTATTGTTATATAATTATAATTATAATAAACAATAGTTATTGTTATTATACTATAATTATAATAATAATTATTATTATTACTATAATAATAATTATTATTATATTTATAATATTAATTATTGTATAATAATTATTAGTATTATTGTAATTATTATTATTATTATAGTAATTATTATTGTTATTATAGTAAATATTATTATTATTATAAATATTCATACTTGCATATAATATTTCTAAAATAAAAACAGAGTTGATTCCATTCCAAAACTGCTCACCAAACAACAAGAAGTGGGATCTGATTCCATTGCAGTTTTCACCAAACAATTGGGTTCAGGATTCAAGTTCCATACTCAACCCCCCAAGATTCAAATCCTGATTTCATTCCATTCCAGTTTCCCTCACCAAACAGGACCTCAAAGTATCTCTACCTCTTAATGTGTTTAGGGATTCAGGGATTTAGGGATTCAGGAGTAATCAAGTTAATATTAAATCCTAGGTATGTTCCCTTTATATAGGGGCAGAAAGGTTAGGATGAGGAAACCCTAGCCACCATGGTATCTTGGTCACCAAACCTCATCTTTCCAAAAAGGAAAAAAAATCTTCAATCTAAAATATGAAAATAATATAATTTTCATAATATAGAAGATCTCAAACACACAATATGATCTTAGATTCCAAGTAGCCGATAAAAGGGATTTGGGCAATAAACCCAATATTATATAATCAATGCATTCATCATTTTCTCTTTCTTTCTCTCCCCTTCTCTCTCTACATTTCTTGTATTTCTTGGGGATTAAGATCTTGAATATTATTTGTAGAGCCATCTAAATTGATTTTAAGAAACTCTTACTAATAAGTTGGTTTCCTAAGTGTTGAGTCTAGAAGTCATATGATGATTTTGATGATAACAAACAATGTGAATAATAATTATATATAAAATACTCGTTTATTGAACATTTATATTACTAGTGCTAAACGCATGCTTTGCATGGATTGGTATAGTTTTTTGCTTTAACAAATTTTTATCTAATATGCCAATATACATGTAATAAATATATTATCTGGTAAAATCTTTTTTATCATCCATCAAAATAAATTAACTATTTTGATGAATAATAGTTTAGAAGCCCAATATAATTTTCAGTCAACAATGAAGCATATAAAGTTAATATAGCCACTATTGCACCTTCGTCCATAAATTGCAAAATACAACTTCTAGATTCTATCGTTGCCTTGCCCTATCACTCCCTAACTATAACTACACTACCGTTTAAAAGGAAAAAAATTTGTTACAATTACTTAAGGTTAACATAATGAAACTAATCCATGCATAATCAGTTAAATGAAGAAGCCTCAGTTACAAATATCCATTAATTACAAAAGTTTGATTCAAAAAAATTAAAATATCATTAATTAAATATACTTCCCTATGAAATATAAAAAGTATCAAAACTTTAAGGAAAATTGGAGAGCTGAAAGGCATTTCATATATGCTTAATTAATATTATGACTATAACTAAAACCTTATTTTTTAAATTAAGTTGGCGAACTAAAATATATGTAAAATATGTATTAATGAAACTATAATAAAATAATTTTAATTTAAATCATAATTTTTCAAAATGATTTGTCTAATATTATTGATCTATTATTTACGATTATACTTAGTATATTAGAATTATGAATATAAAATCTACACAAGTTTTTAGAAGATACTGACATTTAATTTTAAAAAAAAAAAGAAAAGATGAAATGCAAAATTGAAAACTTAGTAACTTTTCTAATGTAAACTGAAACCTATAAATTGAATGTCTATATTAATGGGATCTAATTACTCTTGCTAATACATCTCAATTAATATCTAAAATCAACAATTTAAAAAAGAGAAAAGAAAATAATATTCACATCTAATGAGTGATCACCAAGTGTCTAGTCAAGGTGTGATCACTCAATTTTAAGTATAGTTATATAGATAGATAGATTTGTCAGTTTCATATATAACATTCTTATTGGTCCAATTCATTAAATTGATTACACGTTTGATTAATACATAGGCTTAGCACTTGAATAGTTTAACTCTTGGATGAAAAGCTTTGATTGATTATTAATGGAAGTCATATGATAGAATATTGAGTTTCTATGGATATTTATCCATATAATTTAAGTGGATAATATTAACGGATTTAATTGGATTAAGTTGTCTATCCAAATATTTGTTTATGGATAGAAAAATATGTGGGTATAATCTAATATCTAAAGATTTTATTTGATTGGAAAATATGCTCTAGCCTATTCAAATTTGAGAATCATATAAGATCACTTAAAGATAATATTGCCTTGCTTCAATCTTATATGGTTTGATCTTACTAAGTTAACTTATATATTCTAGTAAAAGAGATACAACTTTAATTTGCAAAATAATATCAAAGTGATATTCAAAATCTCTTACTGCTCATTTTAAGAGAATACTAACATCATGTGCAAGAAAAATATCATGTGCAGCATATCCAATGTGGCTTATTTGCAGAGAAGATCAAATCAGAATATTCAACTCACCTGAAAATCAAATCAGAATCTGGAAATTATATTTTTAAGGGCCTGAAATCCGATTTTAGGATATTCTGGTAGAAATTTCCTTCTTGGCTATTTGAGATACGACTTACAAGCCTATAAATAGTGATCACAAGAGCAAGAGCAAGTATCAAAGCAAGAGAGAAAAGCATTGAGAATACACATTGAGTTGTTGTACTAAGATTCTTTTGAGATCAAAGAATTGAAGTGTGAAAAATTATTAAGGAGTGAACTTGGATTTTGTGAGGTCAACTCTACCTAAACTTAAATCAAGAGGTTGGTTTAAGTGATTGGGAATTCTAGAGCGAGATGGTTCTAAGAGATTGTTGAGAGTTCATCTTAATGAAAAAAAGTAGAGTATTGAATCCTATAGTTGGATAACTTTAGACGGGTGATTTAAGCCTAATTGAGACACAACCTCGTTAAGATATCCTTGCGCATTGTCTCTATTTAATTTCTGCATTTGATTTCAATTTTAATTTTATTTCTGCAATCACCCTATTCACCATCTCTAGGGTGATTTGAATCTCTACTGAGGTATTGTAATTAAATTTTCATTTAGAGTAGGCTGAATGGAGAAACGAGAAGTAAGTGGTAGTAGGTTAAAGAGTTAAGACAAACGTTAATTTACTCTGTACGGACAAAGTATTACAGCAGGACCCATACCCACCTAATCTCCATGAATGCAAGTAGATCTCCTTGATTGACAACATAGAAGCACAGTAATAATTTAGTCAAAGATAGGTTAATGAGGATAGTAGGTGACATTATTAACAAATGATGTAAAATTCATTTGAACGTTTCAGGAAAGGAAGCGGCAGCAATTAAAGGCCTACAAAAATAAATACCTACAAATGTTTCATGATTTTAATTTTTAGGCATAGCTCTTAGTCATAGTGTGGTCCGTCATAGACCAATTAAACAATCTTAATTTGAGTGATAAAAAATTTTGGAGTACTAAGCCTGAATGCATTCCATGCCCCCCCCCCCCTCTGTCAGTAAGTTTCTGCCATTTTTACCTTTCTTTAATTCGTTGTTTATTTAATTCAATCCATCCTTCCCCCCATTCAAATTCCCAATAATAAGTTGGTCTTTTTCCCGGCCTTCGTTGATGCTTTAAAAAACTCTTGGGAGTGAGTGCTATCAAGATATACAACAAAACAGTGTAACTCTGCAACACAAACAGCTAGACATAAAGGAGATATATAGAGAGAGTGTGCGTGTTTTGCTCAAATTCCCTAAGAAATCAGGCATTTCTTGGTCTCTCTCTGTGTTTCTCTTTTCTGTTCTTCAGATAAACAAGAGTTAGAATATGGGGTACTTGAGCTGGGGCACCAAGCCCTCCAAGAAAGGAGGGGCAATGAGTGGCGGCGGCCGTGGTGGTGCCAAAAAAGAGGCCACCCGACCACCAGCTGCGACGGTGGTAGCAGCAGCGGCAGCAAGTGGAGGATGTATGAATGCTGTACTTCACATGTTTGATTTCCAACGGTTTCACCTCTGCTTGCACCCCCAGCTTGATCATCATGACTATCCTCCTCCTGCTTCTCTTCAGCCCACCACCACCACCACTGCTGCCGCCGCCTCTTTTTCAGTGGATTATCATCCCAACTCTCTAAATGGTAACTAACTACCTCCTCCTAGTTGTCTCTTAGCCAATCACATTCACATAAATTTTTGAATAAGACCGTCTTATGTATAGATGTCTTTTCGTAATAATTCATAAAGCCCATCTAATCTTATTGACAGTTTCACCCAAAATAACCTGTTAATAAGTTTTTTTGACTAACAAGTTTTGCCATTGATCTGATTAATTCATTCAGGGGTGGAAGCACCAAGGAACAGCTTAGAGTCAGACGAGATGGTCACCGGAGGAACCTCCCTGGCATCCATCACTGGAGACAAAAATGACGACGTCTTGCATATTTCGGTACATAATCAATTTCTTCACAAATCGTCTTATAGTTTTTTTCTTACTAATTAAACAGTACTGATAAGATGCATACAAACTTATCTCTAAAATTGCATAGTACTGTTTTCATTTAATCTTTTCAATGCTAAATTAAACGTCCGTATAAATGTATGGTACAAATATGAATTATTGATCAGGTTGGCATAGAGATCAATACAAGTAGAAGAGACACAAAGCCAAAACTAGTCCAAGCACCAAGAGGGAAGTCCACCCAGCTAGAAGAAACCCCAATTTCAGAAAGCAGCAATTCCCCTGGAGGGGCTCGGACCCCGGGCCTGGTGGCCCGACTCATGGGACTTGACATCCTCCCTGAATCCACCACCACCACCACCCCCCCGAGACCCTCCCTCCACAGCCCCCACACCGGAACCTCCGCCCCACCACGAAAGGCCCGACCTAAGACCTCCTATGACATGAATTACGGGCCCCACTCATTGCCCGAGACACCCAGGAGGCTCTCCTTGCAAATCAACAAGGAGAACAGCATTGTCAGAAAAATGGAGTCTTCTCGGCCTTCATGTTCTGCCATTAACACCAAGAGGAAGGAAGGAAAGACGAACTATTATGAGGAACTAGAGAACAGAAGTCCTGGGTATTATGCTAGGCAGATCATGAAGCAGGTTAGAGAAACCGTGAGCAGAAGAGTTGGAGTTGATATCACCAACACCATCAATAATAATAGTACTGTGCAAAGAGATCATAGGAGAGATGAGCATCTCTTGACATTATCAACAAAACCCAGAAAACCCAACAAGCTAGAATCAAACACTAATCCCTCTGCAAAGCTCAAACCTTTAGAACTACCCAGTTCAAAAATAACCAGCTCGAGTTTAGATAACATATCATCATCAGATTACGTTAAGTCTGAAGCTCTGCAAGTTCTTTCGGTGGCTGTTAAGCCGCCACCGAAACCTTCAGATGATGCGGATGAGGAGAAGTCGTCAAAGTCGAGTTTGAAGAAGAAGGCTCTTCCAAAGTCATTTGATTCTATCAGGAACAAGAAAGAAGAGCAGTTTGTTAGGCCTGATCATCTGACAAACAAGAAATGCAAGAAGACTCCATTGTCGAGCGACCTTCTCCATGGTTCTGTTCCTTCACTTGTTCACTTTAAGAAAGATCTGTCAAGATTCCTTCACAAACAGGTAATTAGTTTAACTACTAGTGTGCTGCTGCTGCTTTTTCTGTCCTCCCCCCCCCCCCCCCCCCCAAAACAAAAAAACCAACCTTCCTTGAATTTTTAAGCCAATCAATTGATTAGTTCAAAGACTTAAGGCATGGTCAAACTAATTTCATTGGAAAAAACGAAAATAAATACAGGGGTCATCGTCAAAGGCTCAGCCTTCAAAACTCATCATGAGTAAAAGCAGCATCACCAACAGCACCGGCACCGGAGCACAATTATCTCGTAGTCCGAGCGAACAGGTACATGAGAAAATAAACCGAAAAGTACCTGCCGTCCTAAGGAGGGGCAAGGATAGTAACGAAATAGCAGAGTTCCAGTACGTAAGTAGACTACTAAAATGTACTGGAATTGACCGAGACACCCCTGTCACATTGGCAAGATGGTTCTCCTCCTCCCACCCTTTGGACCCATCAATTTTCCACAGCCTAGAAGCCGCTCATTATGCAGATCACCAGCCAGGCCTCGAGTTTTTTAATCGGAGGCTAATATTTCATCTGGTTGACGAAATTTTGGCTGATTTATTAAAGCCTTACATTAAGCTTAAATCGGGTGTAATGTTTGGTACCTCGCAGCAGTATAATTACAATGATCATCAACAGATATACGGATTTCAGCTGGTCAAAATATTGTGCACAAGGATTTGTAGCTTTCCTAGTGCGGATTGCCAAACTCTCCAAGACATCGATGCCCTTGTCGAGAAGGATATGCCTAGGACAGGAGGAGTCCAGAGTGATTCCATCACGTTGGAAGAGGAAGGGGATGCCGTTGTTTCAGAGATTGAATGCGTGGTCTTGGACTCATTAGTCCATGAAGTTGCACTTCTTTGCTTGGGTATTCGAATTCAGAGACATGATCCCATGCAAAGATATGTCAGTTCAATTAGAACAGAATGAAAATGCCCCCCCCCCCCCCCCCCCCCCCAAAAAAAAGAAGAGAGAAGGGTTTGAGTTAGTCAAATGGGTGTGTAGATAGTCAAAGGTGTAGAAATCAATAGTTTGTCCGCAGCTGTTTGTTTGGGTTTTCTTGAGATTATTATTAATTGCTCGGTTAATGAAAATTGGCAAAGACGATATGATCAATGGTCAAATATTTTCTGTTTATGATGAAAACCAAGTATAAGCTGTTTTGTAGCTTCTATTTGTCTGGTTTAGCTAGATTTATATCGTTAGCATTTAACAGTTTTAAGTAAAAAGGGGAGCCTAGCTGATCTTTTTCTACCCCTAAAAATGATAGGAAGGTGCATAGAGCCTTGGACATGGGATCCAAATATATTGTTCAGATTAAAAGTTGCCAAAACCCGTGTGCATCTTCAGATTATTATGAAATTCTTGATGGAATAACTGTCTTTGTGGTATTTTGGAGTGTCTTGCAAAATGATTAATGTCTGGGATTTATCGTTAAATATAAATTATAAAAATGAGGATGCATGGATACTTGCCAAACAAAAAGGATATTCTCCATGCATGTTACTTGCAAGCACACTTGCAATACAATTAATTGGTAAAGCATATATTTACTTCTGAGCTTTCTTTAAATTTTGATCATTAGTATTTCAAAGACACATTCCAAATATTAGATAGATCTCAAACTATTCAAAAACTCAACGTACGTACAATGCTAAGCCCACAGAGATATTAAAACATCTATTACTTCGCACATATTTCAACTCATGCATGTCTACATATTAACAAACTAATAAATTCACTCTGAACAAACTAGCTACTTCTAAATATAAAGATCGGTTTTCATACAGTACTTTTAAGGGCACTCTCTAGAAATGCATAACTTCTAACCAAAGCAAGGCATGTATCATTTACAATGATTTATATCTTACTTTAAGACACTTTTTAAATGTCTTTTGTTGATTTAAAAATCATATTATCATCTGTTAGATTGAAAAAAAAAAGATATAATTGAATAATAAAAGGATATACATTTATAGTTTGAAAATTTTACCTTTTTATATATAATTTATCTCAATTATAAAATTATATGTATAATATTATTTTACTAATAAGTTTGATCGGATTAGTGTATTATTTTTCGACATTAATGAATATTAATATTTCAAAATTAATATTTAATTGAAACTAGTGAAAATACAGCGGTTTTAAATCATATAACATACTATGAATTTAAGTAAATCTTAGCGCACCAAAAAAAGAGTAATCTTCCATGCAAATTAACCAACCATGACCACTTTCTACTAATCCCCGACAATGTACAAATACCTTATCAAAAGTTGGCGTGAATAACTCTTCCTCCGTTGTCAGATCATTCAAAATAAATTAAAACGGAAAAAGAACGTTCAATATGAAAAAAGAAATGTACGGAGAGAACATAGAGTTTTTTAAGATAGTGGGACATAAAAATTAATATAGAGAAAATGTAAATTTAAATTTTCAGTAATTATAAAACATCTGAAAAATGGTAGACAGTTAAATAGTTAACTGTGTACTACATTCTTTTTGAAAGCTTAATCATTCATTAAAAGATATCACTACATTATAATATCGAGCTATTACGCGACATATGATGGAGCGTTGCTTTTTCAAACATGAGGATCAGTGAAAATAACGAGATTTTTGGAGATTAACAAGCGAGGGTAAGATCGTAATTCAGGACTGAATTATAACATACTTTGTGAGACTATGCTATATTTTTTGTAATTAATTTACGGGAAAAAAGGGTTGTAATTTGTAAAGAAGAGGGAGAGTGAGGAACATGAAACTGGAATGTCTCAGAAAACTCACGTGGCCTGCTCACGTGACAACTATCTGCATAGCTTGGTTTGGTTATCCTGCGCAGCCCATCTGGAGAGAGGGAGACTTTGGAATCCACTGTTACTCGCCATTAAGAATGTAAGTGATTAAATTTAGGAAAAATTTTGAAGGGAAGGAACATTCCAAGAAAAGTTGGGGAGCCATCAATTTCATTTCACATTTTTTTAAATTTTAAAAAGAAATTATGTTATTTATGCTAAATCCATTTTATCAATTTCTCTACCATTTTTTCTATTTTTTTCGGAAAATCCAAATCTAAAAAACAAACTATATATTACACCTCATTTTTCTTGGTCTAAGAATGCTCTAACATTGGATTTTTTTTTTTTTTTGGTCTGATGCAAAAACTGTCATATCATAGTCAAAATAATAAAGATTATGAGTTTATTAATCCTCAAATTCAACATCTCTCTTGTTTCCAATAATATATGATATTCTTTTCTGTGCACTGTTTTTGAACTAAAAGATAAAGCCCTTATTTATGATAAACCTGGTTCCTTTTTTTAAGTTTTGGAGACAATTGCTGGTGCCTAGACAACGATAATTGTTTGGTATCGGCGGCAAAAAGGACAACAAATTAGTAAGCAGTGCAGATTATGTCTCATCCTTAAAATGTCCCCAAAAGAATTAAAGGAAATAAAAAGGAATTAAAAAGAAGAGGATAAGAAAGAATTTATTGAGAGCAGAGGACTCGTTTGTTTCCCCCTCCATCTTATCCACACCAAAACCAAGCTCCTAGACTTGGGTTCAATTTTTTTTTTTTAAAAAAGGCAACTTTGAAAATAAAAAATATCTAATTAAAATAAAAAAATAATTTGCTTCAAATTTTTATCATATATATGAAATTTCACAAATAAATTATCAGAATCTTTTGAATGTTGAGTTTAATTTCCACAACTCTTCACTTTGTGGAAGTAAATAAAATTCAAGTATTTTGAATGCTGAGTTTAATGGATATCTGGAATGCTAGTTTGTTACTATTTTTGTAATTTTTATGTAATTTTTCTTGGAAAATGGGTAAATATATAAGGGAACTTAGGCAACCCTTCTTTTAAGAGTTCTATTTAAATTGCCGGCAAAGAGAATAGAAAAAAAAAAAAAAGGTAATAGGATATACTACCAAATAATTGGTGAAAAAACAAAATGAACTTGCTAACTAGTCAATAGCATTATTGGCTTCCCTAAAAATGTGTTGGATGGTATCCTTGATAATGTGATTAATTTTCATGCAATACAGAAAAGAAAAAAACTAGAAAAAGAAAACGATGGTGATTGTAATTAAGGAGTCGTAACGTCACAGTCATTTCACATAAAATAAATCTAATCCATATCCAACTATCAAACATGAATAATATCAATCGACACTTATCAATCTAATGAAAAACGAAATAGACTTTTTTTTTTATTCGAACTGAAACCGCCTAGAATTTAACCAACATTTTTCAACAAATTACTTTTATTTTTATAATACTAATTAATTGGACTTGACATTGTCATATGAAAAATTCAATTAATAAGTTTTGTGCACGATGGCCTTATTTAAGAAATAGTGTTAAAAAAAAAAAAAAACATGCCTTAGATGACTTTTAATAGTTTTAATGAGAATTTGTTACTCATCACAACGGCTTATCAGTCATTCTAAACTAAAAAAAAACACCCTCAAGAAAATCATTAATCACCTCAACACCTCTAAAGCGTGACAGTTCAAGGGAACTTGTCTTCCCACAATACTTGCATGCGACAGTCGTACACAAGAATTTATGAAAATCAATTTACGAAGTTGAAAATAAATGGGATGGCAACTCGCAAGTTCTACGGGAGTTTTGGGGCCAAGGTAGTCCATAGGCTTGACAGTTGACACATTGCTTCCATCAGTAAATGCATACACTGTCACCATTCACCATTCACCATGCATAATGAATTGTCATTTCATAAAATTCAAGTGGGGTACTCGCTCACTACAGAATAAGTCTCAAGGACAAAACTACAATTTCAATATTCCTATTTTTATGCTATTCTACTCTGCATTTTTTTTAAAATTTCCTTACACCTCTTACTGTGAAATCAGAGGGAGAAAAATATTTGCAGAATCTCAGTAGGGAAAAAGAGGGGTTAAAAAGTTAAAGACGAGTTGAAGAGATCAGAATCAGAGAGATTAAAAAGGCAAACGAAGGTTAAAGTGAGAGAAAAATGTTTTTTTCTCTCTTCTCTAAACTGATCAACTGGCTCCTGTTAGTCAGAGTTGTATGATCAGAGGTGCTTCCACTTCATAATCATTTATAAGTGATAATAAGTACATAGTTTCCTCTATTATAAGCTGTTTTTTTATTAATTAGGTAATTAAAAAATAATTTTTGCTACAATTTAAAGCAAAATAATAAATATTCTGTTGTATGAGACTTTTTAATCGTTTTGTTTTGATTTAAAATTTATATTATCATATTTTAACTTGAAAAATAGTGGCATGATCAAATAGTGAAAACGTGTTAAAACTTATAAATTTTAGAAAATCATCCTTTTATCTATAATTTATTACATTTTTAAAAATATACATATCATATGTCCTTACGGATAAAATTAATACGATCAGGGTATTATTTTATATCCTTCAACGTAACCAATTAATATTTAAGCTTAGTAATATATAACTAAGTGTAACCATTAAAAATTTAGAGATTTTAAATCATAAAATATATTAATTTATACTAAGACAAGATATTTAAAAATATCTCTCGATAAGGCATATATTATCACTCTAATTTAGTTAGTTTTTACTGCATGGCCTTATGGAGGCAGTAAGCCAGTAGTGGGTGGGCTCAACATAGCGTGTACATTTTATTAATGTAGATTTCAAGAGGACTATGAAATATGAATTCAAATCAATATATTTATTGGCTTGGTATCTAATTTTTCTTTAAAAAAAGTCAAAAAGAGGGGGAAAACAAATCAAGTCAAAAAGAAAAATAAAGTGGAACAGAGAATTCTAGTAATAAATAAATAAATAAATGCTTGTCCAGGGGCGTTTCTTAAAAATAGTGCAGATTGGACAATTAATTATCTGCCCCTTCTTAATTATCTGACCCTTCTCAAGCCCTTGCAACATGCATGGTGAAATTTGGTTCAAAAACTAAGATTATGAAGAGGCAGAAAGTAGAAAGGCCCAAAAGCTGTTCAAAGTATGTGAATAGTCAGCCTCAAAATGATTGGATTTGGGGCATAAAACACGGCTTCTACCATCATTTTCAGGATGTGACACACATATAGTTATATACGTCCAATTCATTATTTTTCTTTTCGAATTGTGAGGGAGAACCATTTTAATTTTGGTATTCTTTTTTTTTAAAAAAAAAGTTTCAGTTTTTTGCAAGCTCATCCAATCCCCTCCTTATTCAAAGAGCAACAGTAGCCCCCCAGTCCATTTATTTCATTCATGAGGATAAATACAGCTGTTGTGAGACATGTTGAAGTGTTAAAGTAAATATTATTTCATATTAATAAAAATATAAAGAATATAAAAGTGGTATTGTCTTATATTGATAAAATTGAGAGGCTTGAGTATGTAAATAAGTTTGTGAGTTACTCCACCTATTGTCAATTGGTTTTGGGTTGGAATCTCATTTGAACTTATATATGTGTTTCTTTGTTTACAACCCAGTTAATCTAAAAAATTTAATATGATATCAGAGTAAGGTTGTTCGATCCTGATTTGTCACCGTCCTTATTTCATTAAAACTATGTGCATGTGTTGGGCCTTCGAGTATGAAAATGTGTATTGTGCCACATTGATAAAAATATAAAGAATATAAAAGTGAATATTGCCCCACATTAATAAAATTGAAGGGATTAAGCATGTATATAAACTTATGAGTTATTTCACTAATTATTAATTGATTTTAGGTTGAAATCTTATTTGAGTTTATATATATAACTCTTTATTTACAACCTAATTAATATAAAAAATTTAACAAGATGCTTCTTTGTTAACCCAAAAATGGATGTGATTTTGGCGAGGGGGGAGGGGGACCTCTAACCTCTTCAACCTTTCTGTTCCTGCATTCTCTCCATCATTTCGTTCACCACTTAGAAGCTCACTTTCACAAGGAGTTAAAGCAATCTTTTCAACCCCAAAAAAAAAAAAAAAATGACTGACAAAAACAAGTTTGCACGGCAAATATGACATGTTATCCAAGTTCCCTTCTAAAATCCGTAATTCAAGAGAAGAGTATGGAAGGACATGGGGAGGTTCTCAGTTTGTTTGTATGATGTTAAATTTTTTTATATCAATCGAGTTATAAATAAATCAGTCATATATAGAAGTTCAAATGAGGCTTCAATTCAAAGTTAATTGACAATGGATAGATTTAACTCACAAGCTTATATACATGTTCAAACCCTTTAATTCTATCAATGTGGTACAAAATCCACTTTCATAACTCTAACAACATGTGAGTATGCATGTGCACAATCGCCTAGTTAATAATATTCGAGAGAATTATTTTTGTAGGATGTGGATATAGAATTGTTAAATATTTCTTCCTTCATATACGTCTTTTCTAAGATTCCTTCTTTGTAACTTGTTCCATTATAAATTTTGTGGTTTTCAGTTGGGGGAAACATGTGTGTGAGTGAGGTGCAAAAATATAGGAGGCTTTTAGCAAACAAATTTTTGAAAAGCTTTTTAGCCAAAAATAGTTTTTTTATCAAAATTAGCTGTTTGATCAAGCAAAAAAGTTAATTTGAGTATTTGGTGAAAAAGCTTTTTAGAAAAGTTTTTGGGTCCAAAAAGCTA
Organism: Carnegiea gigantea; assembly: GCA_029747015.1. Classification (NCBI taxonomy): domain Eukaryota; kingdom Viridiplantae; phylum Streptophyta; class Magnoliopsida; order Caryophyllales; family Cactaceae; genus Carnegiea; species Carnegiea gigantea. Next base: position 691,193 of record JAKOGI010000273.1, read on the forward strand.
ATTTGAAAAAGTTATTTCTATAAGTTTTTTGGAAGAGTTTCTTGAAGAATTAGCTTTTCGTATTACAATTTTATCAGAAACAGTTCATGTCACTAAACAGTTTTTCAACAAACAGTTAGCTTAAATAGCTAACAGTTTAAAAACTGTTTGTCAAATAGGGTGTAGACGGAAAGATGGTGACATTTGCCTCAAGCATTTGAACTAAGGCATGTTCTTTTCGTAGGTAAATTGGGGTAGGTAAAATGGTGAAGTGGGTTAAAGTAGGTAGAATTTTTTCTATGTGATAAATTAAACTTGATTAAAATAGTAAAAGTGGATTGAAATAGATTAAAGTGGGTTAAAATAAATTGAAGTGAATTAAAAAGAATTAAGATTGATATTTTAAAATTTATTTGCCAAAAAAAACAAGCCCTTAATACTGACTATACGTACAAACTGAAAAAACCAGACAACTAAAGACAACTATCACGTTCATGTATGGTGACGCCATGACCCTAGTTGTTCAAAATTTAATGCCTTTGCGGCTCTGAGACCCCCTTTGTTTTTTTTGGGTTTAACAATCGTAAGCTTCTGAAAAAATTATGAGTTTCGAATATTTGGTGAAAATTTGAAAGTGGGAATGCAAGCTTTTGCTAGTTATTACGTGGAACTGCCCTCAAGGACACTTTCATCTTCACTGTCATTATCTGCTCGTCTGCATTAGCAAGAGCAGAGGATAGACCTTGACGAGTTCATGGCAAAATTTGCCACTTAAGTTATCATTTTTTATCCAGAACACCACTACACCACAATGTTTTTTTTTTTTTTTTTTTTTTTGGTTTCCAATATACCGCTGTGTTGTACCATGTTGTCCTAAATGCCATTACTTCACCTGTTTACGGCTTATAACAGGTTATTGTTCCAATTTAATTTGTTTAATTTACCACTACATAACAATAATAATAATAATAATAATAATAATAATAATAATAACAGTAGTAGTAGTAGCAACAGTAGGAGCAGCATTAGCAGCAATAATAGTAATAATAATAATTGCCCTCCCCTCACCATAAACACAATGAAGCTACCACCATTAATAATAATAATAATAATAATAATAATAATAATAATAATAATAATAATTGCCCTCCCTTTCCCTTCCCTCACCATAAACACAGTGAAGCTACCACCATTACCACCACTGTCCTAGTTCCCTCCCAGACCCAGCCACCCACCATGGGGAGGCCTTTCCGGCAGCGCTTGGGACTCCCTCGTAGGCTACTCTGAGTTGGGCCCGGTGTATTGGGTTGGGGAGAGGTCAGTTGTTAGAAGTTTCAGAAGATTCTCGATTGGACCAGATATAGGATGCGGTGGCCGTTAATAGTGATCAGTTTGTTACCAGATGAGGAGGGTTCTGACCCCGTGTTGCTCTGGCAGTCGGCACGCGTGCCCCCCTAACACACTGTTCGGAGCGAATGTGGCAAAATCGGACAATGATTTGACTCAGTGGCAGTGGGGTGTCCCTGACGTGGTGGGTGGGACAACTTGGGATTTTGATGGGGCTTGGTGTAGTGGTAGGTGGTGGAGACAACGCCATAGGTGGATGCTGGATGGGTGGCTCCGTAGGTGGTTGGCTGGGCCATGGGAGGGAGGGTTTTCGTAGTGGTAGTAGGAGGGTGGTGGTGGTAGTAGTAGTGATACTAATAGTAGTAATTGTAGTAGTTATTATTATTATTATTATTATTATTATTATTATTATTACATAATAGTAATTTTTAAATAAAGAAATAAAATTATTAAATCAACCTACTACAAGAGGTCAATGGGTGAAACAATGACATTTAGAACAAAATAGTATAACATAGTGGCACATTAGAGAACAAAAAGAACATACCGGTGCTTTGGATAAAAAATGAAAACCTAGTGGCAAAATAAGCCATGAACTCAGATATTTTATAGGAATGAATTTACGAGAACAATAAAAACTGAAATTAAAAAACATTTATTCTTGCACGGGAGCAACTAATTATGTAGACATGAGTTTGAACCATCAATTACATCTGAACTGAGTCTAAAATCTGTTGTAATTGTAATCAATCACTATTCACAGTTGGAACATATTGAATCTATAACAGGAAGGAAAAACAAATATTACAAGAAGAGGAGAAAAATCAAACACCTTTGCAGAGCTTTGAGAGACATTTTCTGAAGTACCACAAAAATAGACCTTGGTGGGCTTTCAGAGAGACTATCTCATCCCCCAGTTCGGAAAATATTTCGCTTGTCTTCTCAACTTCTACCATCCACATCGAATCCTGCACCTGTCCATCCAGATGCAGCAGGCCCTCTTCCATTCGGCAACGCTCCAATTCCCTTGCCCCTTCCATGTAATAGGATTTTCTTCTTTCCTCTGCCTTCTCCTTCAGCAGCTGCCCGCTGGTTCTGGTTCTTGTTCTGGGCAGTGGCAGCTACTCCTTCATTGGGTGCATTGGCCGCTTCTCCTTTCACCTCTGGTGCAGAGGGAGTCCGTGAAGCACTAGTTGGCATGCTATTCTGTAAAATTACATTATGGGATCAAACAGAGAACAGCTTCAGAACTATTTATTTTTCGAGCGATTATTAGCAACATTGCAGTCTGAATTCTGTTAACCCAAAGTTGAGTCCTGTCTTTTGACTGCTTGACCTTGCTCTATTGTGGAGCGGTGTGTCATAATACGTGAAAAAGATAAATTCTGAAAAAGGACAATTTTAGTGCAATCCTTATTGATTTAATTACTGTTACTAATTATCATAATTTTTATGATTACACTAACAAATTTTTTTTGTTGTCTTGCTCTCTCTAAAAGTGGCCAAACCACCTCTCTACTGGTGCAGAGGGGAGCTGCAAACTTTTCGCCTTCCCTATAACCTATTTTAATAGGATCATCAAAGAACATTGCATTGAGAATTGTTATACTTCAAGGCAATATGATCCCCTTAATATCTCTGCGGAACTTGCAGTTTGTGATCCCTGATTAATCAAGAACATACAGACAATTCTGTTAGGCTATCCAAATAAACAAGCAGCAAGCTCAATCATTCAAAGGGATGCTGCGCAAGAGATACCAACTCGAAATTTCCCAGATCCCCTCTCCCCACAAAAAAGAACAGAGAGAGAGAGAGAGAAAAACCACCGTCATTTTTTAAGATAAAATAAAACAAAATATTATAAAGACCATGCAAGGCAGGGAGAAAAGCAGAAGAACCAGTCTCAGGCAGTGAGTGCTTACACAAACCAGAAACATAAAAAGGGAAGTGCTCATTACAGAAGGCCTCACTCAGGTTCACTTGGTTACAGGTTTTCCAGCTCATGCAAACCTCATATTTATGTTAATTGTGTTGCTTACTTAGTAACAGTTGCAATCCTTATTGTATGTTCTTCAATTTTCGTCCATGCTCAAGAGTTAATTAAGGTCGTTAAATGTATTCCATGTATTCTTATATTAGAACCCTGCCTAAACTCCACACATTTTCAAGTTACTGTTTCCAATAGAGCAACCCAGTAATGCAACTGGAAGAAGATTATAAACTGATCAACTTTTCGATTACCATGGACTTGGAGATTAGGAATAGATGGACATCTATTAATTAATCTACAAAGGAACCCAAACCTTAAATTACGATGGGCTAAAGATCAAATAAACAGAATCAATATAGAGACAACTTACCACGATCATAGATACTGATGCTCTGCCAGGGTTCAAAGCCTCTAGCCGCCTTTTTAACTCCTCCAATCTTTTGTACTGTGAATTACTGCTTTCTTGGACCTAAATTACAGATAAACATTGTCAAAAGATGGCACATGTATCCAAGCTTTCAAGTACATGAAATATGGATAATACCAATTGGTTCAAGTCCTCACATAGCTTCTGCTTGACAGCTTCCTCATCCTTCACAACTTTTACAGCAGCCTCCCATACCTGAAGTTACAAGTAGGCTGTGATGCAATTTGTTTGATAGCACTGAACAAAACATTACACCATGTAATTAAGATTCTTTGGGAAAAGATATCCAAAAACCAGAGTAGATGAAAAGTAATGATCAAACAATTGGTCCTACACTATTATGCATTATGACACTGGTTTATGTCCTTAAATTTTCAGTTCTAATATATGCATGGGCACCAGATAGAACTCAATAGAACTATCTTCATTTACCTGCATTTTTTGGACAGCTGAAAACAAAAACTTTTGGGACATTTTTTTGGGGCTTGGATGATGGTAAAATGTCTCATCAAATTGTCCTCCACTATTTTTGTAGTAGTAGACAGTTAAAATCTTTTAATATACGGCCACAACAGAGGCAACCTCCCTGCAATTCAGGGATTAGGCTCCTACACTTAATCCCCCCCCCCCCCCAAAAAGGGGGGGGAAAACCACCAAGCAAGAGCTCAAAGCATGCATCTGGATTTGCGGTTTTGATACACGTACGAAAGTTTTGCAGCGGTGCATCGGTGCATCAAATACTTCTTCAACTGTGCCAAAAAGCGAGTCTGACAACTTTAGATGAGAAAAGACCAAAAAAAATAGCTACCTACAAAATCATTGCACGTATGACCATTCAAGTCTATGACTTCCCGTCCAGCTATCCCCTCGTCAAGAGGAGAATCCTATTGAGAATTGTCCCTCATCCTTGCACATAAAGCATCCAAGGACCACAATGCATAACTCTATCATTTTCTATAGGATGCATGCACCAACGGACTCTGGAAGAACCTCAAACGTAGGCCAAAGCCAGTTAAGTTACGGAAAGCCACCAACGCTTCAGGTCCTGCCGGTCAGTTATTGGTGCAGTTTGCTCACACAATATTAGTCTGCTAATGATACTATAAACATTTATTTCCTATAAGTTTTTAACATAATACTACATGTGCTGTATCTGTTAGCCGTGCACGAGCAATGGTCCGCTTTTAAGAAACCAACTCCCGAGGAGATCCTAACCAGAACTTTCAACCACAACTACAAAAAAAGCTAAGAGAATCGTTCAGTCGTACCAAGAGTCGTTCAATTTGCCTTAACTGAGCTCTTCCATTGGTCCAAAAGAAACTAAGAAATTGATCTGTATGAAGAAAAGAAAGAGATAGAAAAAATATCTCCTCCACCACAAGTCGTTAAATCTTTTTATAACGTGTTGGCCTGACATATGTATTTGCCAGACAAATAAGCAGTCAACCAGTTCGAACTTGTGTCAAAGATGATTCCACCCCATTCAGATTGAATTTGACCTGTACAATTGCCAAAGCAATCCAACTATTGGACTGACAATAAGGAACCTATTCAAGGAAACAGTCTAACCAAGTGATCCACAAGCAGTCTCACATCCGTGAACTTCAGCAAGGTACCCACCGATCTTCTATGTTTCCACAGTGAATTCAACATAATTTCCATGTTTCTGCAGTGAACTCAACATAGTCGCACAAGTGCGTGACTACTTAGAATGAATAACAAACCTTAGAGAATCAGCTTCAGTTGATCAAGTCGCTTTCCCTCACAGGGGCCACACCATTCAATCCATGGTGCTCCCCATAGAAGTATTTGGTGGCAGGCTAACGGACTTTTGGCCCACTTTCGAAGGGATTCCCCCTCCTCGACACCCACACATCCCCCTCACATACAGCCTACTAAAATGTCTAGGACAAGGGAGGCTTGCTTACCCACAGAATATTACAGAAACTACACACATATACACATAAGTAAATATTGCCTCCATCTCGAAAAACTTGTCAAACTTTGGGAGCATAAAAATTTAAAGGATCTAAAATTTCACCTGAAGAGTTCCCTTTTTAACTACACAAAGAAACCTTGACAATCATTTTGGGGCATCTAGAAAAGAATTTTGACAATTTTTATAGTATGGAAGGAGCTATTACTTATTACATATAAATACTAATATATCCAGAACAAAGCACCCAAAAAAAGGATATCCTTGGATAACATCACGAATGCTTTCATCTGTCTCCCAGGGTACACCATTCAATTCATGGTGCTCCCCATAGAAGTATTTGGTGGCAGGCTAACGGACTTTTGGCCCACTTTCGAAGGGATTCCCCCTCCTCGACACCCACACATCCCCCTCACATACAGCCTACTAACATGTCTAGGACAAGGGCGGCTTGCTTACCCACAGAATATTACAGAAACTACACACATATACACATAAGTAAATATTGCCTCCATCTCGAAAAACTTGTCAAACTTTGGGAGCATAAAAATTTAAAGGATCTAAAATTTCACCTGAAGAGTTCCCTTTTTAACTACACAAAGAAACCTTGACAATCATTTTGGGGCATCTAGAAAAGAATTTTGACAATTTTTATAGTATGGAAGGAGCTATTACTTATTACATATAAATACTAATAGATCCAGAACAAAGCACCCAAAAAAAGGATATCCTTGGATAACATCATGAATGCTTTCATCTGTCTCCCAGGGTACAGACATTTCACAGTCCACAATCAGGCAACCTTCACACTACTAAAATTGGGGGGAAAGGATTAACCTTTTTTGCTTGCTCTTCCTTGGCTTTAGCTGCCTTGATTTTCTCATTCTGAATCTCAATCTTCTTTCTCAAGTGTTCAAATGCTGAAAATAGCCCAGAAAGAAGGAACCTTATTAAGGTTAGGAACTTAGGATCAATGCATGTGAAAAAAGTGCAGGAGCTAGGAAAACTACGTAATCTGCCATGAAAAATCTAGACATGGAAGCACCCCATCAGTCTAAAGGACAAACCTGCATTCTTTGATCCAGCAGTGAGCTTCAACTCCAAATTAAGGTTAGCAAACTCACGTTCAACATCACGGATTTTTGAATAATTTTCCTCAATATATCTGAAAAATGTGATGAAAGTGGAGCCAATTAGCACAATAGAGCAGCAACTACTTTACTTCTACACAAAAACATATTACTGAGCAATTGATGTTATCATATCAAAAAAACACAAATATGCAGCTGATGTAAAAAACAGTTCGCTCTCAGGCGAATATCTAGCACACTTTGGTTCAGTTACTATTACCAATGGAGCAAAACACATAACCTCCTCATATAGAAATGCCTCAAAATCGATTTCGGTCCTCCTGAATAATCCAATAGATCATTCCTCAAGAGTCCAGATGTTATGCATGTGATTTGATTAAGCTCAAAACGAATTGATTGACAAGGTGACAATTGGGAATGCAGAAAGCTAGCATTGACGAGAAGTGTGAAGTAGGAACTTACTTCTTCAACTGAAGTTTTTCCTCCTCGATGATCTGTGAAGAGAAGAGAATCAGAAAGAATGAGAGAGATTGTTCGTCAACGAGAGAGAGAGAGAGAGAGAGAGAGACCTTCTCAGTGTAGGCGATGACGGGAGATTCTCGAGGGAGGCCGTCGGGGCCGATCTCCGGCAAAAGTGACGGATCTACATTGCTGTTGCTCCCCATTCGAGGCCAAATTCCGGCGTATTACTTTAGTGAGAGAAGACTGAATCACAAACACTCGAAATTTGGTCACACACCAATTTGGTCATTGGATCAAGAATGCCTTCACATGGAGATGCCACTTCCCACGGAAACGGAATTACCCCCTTTTGTTTTCCGTCATTTCTATGTGCGGATCTACCCCTCTCAGCCAGTCACCCCCTGCCCTCTCCGTCTCTTTCTTTTCTAATTTCCTTTTTCTATTTTTTTCCAGAAAGCTGGTATTGTATTCGTATGGTAGAATGTGGATGTAGGTCTATATTGATTATGGGATGTGATTAGACCTCATCAAATTGAGGATCGGAGCAGGTTGAGAGTTGGATCGAGTCATGGGGGTTGATAGATGGAATTTTCTCGATCTTGACCCTACCCGACTCTCATACCGATCGCCGTATCCTCGACCCTGACTCTGACCCTGACCCTGACCCTGACCTTGCGGGTACCCTCGCGTTAGACTCAACTCTCAAATATTCTCGTTATGGAAAATGAGATTTTTCACTAAGTTTCATTTTGATTATAAAATTCAACATTAAACATCCTATAAAACAAAAGGCCAAGCGATAAAATAATATTCCAATGAAATGCATCGCAATTAGAAACATTCTAATGTATAATTTAGTTATTAAAATAATTAGTTCATTAAAACTACTACTCCAAACATAAGAGATGAAGCGTTAGAAGGTTACGAGCTAGTGAGATTTGAGGAAGGAAGGTTAAGAGGAGACGAGAAAGTAAAAAGTAAAAAGATTTTAAACAAATGAAATCCAAAGTATCTTTTTTTGATTTGAAATTTTAATTTCTTTTAAAAAATGAGGGTCAGCGGGTCGGATCAGATGGTTAAAACTTTTATCTAAATCCAACCCTCATCATAGTCAAGTACCCTCAATTTAAAGGTCGAGGGGGCGTTGGAGATAAAACAAATCGATCCTGACCCTCATTTTTGATGATTGGGTGGGGCAAGTTGGGGGGCTCTGATCCTTTAGTTAGGTCTAGATGTGACACAATTCAAATGAAAAAAGCATTTTTTAAATTAAAAAAAAAAGGAACCATACTAGTAAGGATTTTGTTTTTAAAAAAACAAAAATATATCATATATAATAATTTAGGTATATAATATGTATCGATTGAGACCTAATTTGTAGGTTGGAAGTGGTGGTTTCTTTGGGAATCCAGGATGACTGAACCAGGAAAATTTGTTTGGTAGATCAACAAGGAAAATTCGCATTGGATTGAAGAGGTGTAGAATGGAGGTGGGAAGAGGGATACCTAATCAGAAATTACCAATCTATAACTTCAACGTACAACACAAGATCAGTCAAATTTCATTAGATCATTCATTTAACATTTCTAATCACTCTTCCTTGCTTATGACTTACGCGAAGATCATTCTCATTCTCTTTTCCCATGATGCTGTACCCAACATAAGTTCATAAATCCTTATCTCATAATTACCTTGAGTGGAACATCCCACAAGTCTTCTGAGTAGGACATTTTCCCCCAAAACCGCGTATTAATTATCAATATTCCCAAGGGTAACGCTTTCAAATTTGGTGGTCTCCATCCAAAATTCCAAGTACATATAACAAACCAAATATCCATAGGTAACTGCATCCATTGTAGGGCACAAATAGCCATGGAAGCATAGGCCAAAATAACAACTTGAAGTTGTTAATTTCTTTGCAAGTACTAGTACGCAGAGAGGAGTGGTAAGCAATCAACACACTAGGACTAGAGAATACAGAAACAACACCACCACGACGCCTGCTTGGTCTGGTAGACGAATCTATTAGCCTAATGACTACATCAACTAATGCAAAGAATTAAGCTAAAAGAGAACAGAGGAAGAAAGAGACTATGCATAGATCATCTCATGCCAATTCATCAGCCAGAGGCCTTCAGCAAGATTTGAAGAACCTCCTCTCGAGTTGGCAACCCGGGAATTGCACCTCTCTTTGTGACTGTCACAGCACCACAAGCATTCGCAAAATGCAGAGCTTCTCTCAACCGTTCTTCATCCTGCATTAACAAGTTCAATATTAAGTTGAAATCATCACTCTAACATGATCAACGCAGCTTGGTGTTCCATGACCCAACGTGCATTCAGTGAGGAACTGGTCATCAATGCCCACTATATCCACTTTTGCGAGTTAATTTGAGGGGTTGGAAAGGGAGTCAGACAAAAGTGCGTCACTCGACACACATTGGAGATGGCCGTTTTGGAGGTCAACACTTCAGGAAGTAAAAATGCAATTATGTAAGGATGATGGTTTGCTTCCCCATAAGCGAGCAAAAATGAATACCTCACAATACAAAACAGGTCAAGGTTGGGGCTTTGCAACCTGTGATTCAACTATAGCGAGATTGTTCCTGTTGGACCCTAGACTTGAAAGGCATTATATATTGGCACTCGTAAAGGAAGATTTGCTTGACATTTTGCTTGAGCTGCTATAATCAGCTTTTTTACAAAAAACGATGTCCCACCAGCAAATCTTTCAACAGGTGTACGCTTAAAAAAAACCCAAAAAAAAAAAAAGAGTGCATAAATTAGAGTAAGACTCGTCATTTTATTAAAAGGATAAACTATTAGAACTTGTGAAATTATCATTAACCCAGTGAACACTCACAAACATAATAAATGCTAAGAAATGCCCACACACAATTGAGTTATCATCCATGAAAGCTTGCTAAACACAGGAAAAAAAGGGGAGGTAGCAAAAGAGAATATACCCTGTATATAAAAATAAATTACCTTAATCAAGTTCAAGTCTGAAGCTAAACTGTTTAGAAATCCCCCGACAAATGCATCGCCAGCACCAGTTGTATCTACAGGTTTGACTTTTACACTGCCAATCCTGCCCTTGAATGTCTGCAGATAATGGGCAATATCAAACAACCTTCTCAAACAAGTATTATGAAGCTAAACACAACAATTTGGATGCATTATAATTGGCATCAGTCTTTTCAAATTTCAAATGGACATCCCACAATTTCACCTACACGCCTGTCTCAGCCACCAGACCCTGCACTATAGAATGGACAATTGGCTCCCACTTGGACCAAAAGAATGCTAAATTTTCAGGAAATTACCTGCTCTGACAACTAGAGAAGGGAACATTTAGGCAATCTCACCAAGTCCGGTAATGATAACATGATACTAGCTTAGGAATCGGCTAACCACCAGACAGGGATAGATCATCGCACAATAAGTCGGCCCGATACCAGACAAAAAGCACAAGAAAGCAATATCATTACCCGAGTATAATATCTGCAGCCCTCTGACCCTTCAGTCACAATCAAAAGCTTAAGATTGGGATGAAAGAGCTTCTTCATCACCACATTATCGTCATATGGATTGTCACCTCCTGTCAAGAATGTAATTTCATCTTCACTGACCTGCCAAAGAATAAGAGAATCCTTAATCATGTTTGCACAATAGATGATGACGGGAAAAATTCTGTTGCGCCTAGGGTGTGAGAAATGAACCAATATCCTTCAGTCCTAGCGATCTTCACTCCGACGGTTTATACCTTAATCATATCTGCTTGTTCCCAAATGCTAATTATGCCATCTCGAGCAGCTTTCTCGGATGGCCACAATTGCTTTCTCAAATTGGGATCATAAGAAAGGAAGACACCAGCATCCTTAGCAATCTTCATGGCAGCAATATGTGCTGATCTACAGGGTTCGTCTATCAAGCTAATCGAACCATAGTGAAAAATTCTTGCCTACATTAAATTAGTCAGATTAAGAATCTTATCTTTGGGGAACCAAGCAAATTATAATGGATAAACACCAAAACCGTCAGTTACATTCACCTTTTCAATTAGGTTTTTGTCAAGCTCTGATTCATGAAGAAGCATATCCGCACTTGGATTTCGGAAAAATAGAAACTCACGCTCTCCGTCAGCTCTTAAGGTAACAAAAGCTAATGCTGTCCTTGCTCCAGTATCAAATCTCATGCCTGAATTGTCAACTTTATTTTGCTTCAAAATGTCAGCTAACATGAACCCAAATTCATCCTTTCCCACCTAAAGTTGACAGTTCACATTAAAAACAGAAGAATTGTTGGAAAAGACAAAGTGCTGCACCAACCAAATAAGAGAACATTTGAAATGAGTCAACATACAACAACGAGAAGAATGCAGTTTGTGTCCCAAGGCAGAATTTGCATTTGGAAGGAGTACAACACTTATCCCCAGAATACTTTCAAGCACCATCAGTTAAAAGGATGAACATTAGAAAAATAGGAGTTCTAAATCTTGACTTTTCTGGCCATCAAGGATGCCTGGTGGGAATTAATCCCATCTTCCACGCAATGTAGGTGGGGTCTGAATCCCAGTAGAACTAGAGGCCTGGTATTGTTACCCTCTCATATCGCTTCCCCCATCTATCATGCTTATACCCACAAAAAAGGTAAAAATGAATCTTGTAGTTTTCTCCTTGGGAAATGAATGTGGAAAACTACAAGAGCGATGAGGCAAAGGTGACAAAATCAAGTTCTCCATCCCTAGATAGAATGCTGGCCTCTTGTTAAGAACCTTGAGAAGCCCTCCAAAGAAGAAAATGCGTAAAATAACATGAAACACAACTACAACTGTATAATCAATGAGACTAATCACACCTACTAAACGAATTCACTCTTTCACAAAGCACATTTCCTCAACAGTTCAGCGGAAACACTTAGCAGATACATCCAAGGCACCAGCCACGCATAAGATTATTTTGTATTAACACTAGATCAGGATTGTGGGCATAAATGCATGCCATTTAAAACACAGAAAACCATGATGAATTTACTAATCAGACCTTGCCAATAAAAGCCGAAGAACCTCCTAATCTAGCTATCCCAACAGCAACATTAGCAGGTGCCCCACCAGGAGCCATGGCGAACGCAGGCGCTTCAGCCAAGGAGACCCCCGATACTGTTGGCACAAAATCGATCAACATCTCACCGAAGCAAACAACCAGTGATCTGTTATCCTTCAATTTCCCATTTGTATCTACACAAAAGCCAATATGCTTCACATCATTAATGACGATCTATTCCGTTTTACCAACACATAGATTACATGAAAGCAACATCCGAGCTTCTCCATCCAAGGCGTAATCAGCTCTGGGATGGCTACTTTTGAATACTAGTTACCCATTTCAAGACCAAGAAATTAAAGTTCTTAGACATGCAACTTAAGGGTAAAAGAAAGAACGACATTTCAACATTCTTGTTGGAGATCAAGATGCTTTCTTGGAACGAATTGACACCCACTAACGATTTCTCTCTCCAACCCAGATCAAGATAGTTAGCAATATTTGTAAACGACGAATTGTATTGTATACAGTAATAGAAGTTCATGATGATCTGATCTGAGGATGAAATGATATTTCTATTAAAACAGAACCCTCACCTACTAACAATTTGTAACTTTTTACCAAAATAACTACTAGAATCAAGGGACTATCGAAATTTAAACATGCAGAAATACTTAACACGATTAATGCGCAGGAATATCCCAAAAAATCCACATAAAGTTGCTAAAAACAACAATCTCCAATGAATCCATAAGAAGACAAACCCATCACTAAATCAAAAAAACCCAGAACCCGGAGAAAACAGTAAACTATATATGCTAAATCACCCATAATATTTACGATGGAGAATGAAGCAAAGACACTAATCACGAAGATACTGGGACAGAATATAATTATGCAGGAGAATGAAGCAAAGACACTAATCACGAAGATACTGGGACAGAATAAAATTCTGCAAGAGATAAGCCCCCAAAAGAAAAACAAAGAACAAACCTGAAGAAGGATTGTGAGGCTGAGCCATTGACGAAGATGGTTAAAATCAAGATTGAAGACAGAGCGGGTAGAGAAGAAAGAGAAGAAGGAAGAACAGATGAGGGAAGGGAGAAGGTACGATGTAGGTACAATGACGAAGAGAGAGAGAGTGATGGATTCGATGGGGGGTTGTTGAATCTTTGGAGAGTTACTGTAAATAACAGCTGAGGTATGTAACGCAAGAATCAATTAGGGAAATGAAACTCCCAGACTTTTTAAGTGCGCTTTTCGCAGAGGAGTATCATGTTGACCAACTGCGTAAATTGCACTCAAAACAGTGATTGAAATACAATCGGAGCCGCGGCATCCAATTCATCAATATTCCAGCCATTCGACTGTCAGAAAGTTGGCGTGTGTTGAATGTCATGCACCATACCATGATTAGGGTATATCCTAAATTTTTAAGACTCGATTAGTGTTTATAGGATTTCTTACATATAGCCAAGTGGCCTACTAAGGAGAACCTCACAATATAGTCCTTTAAATATTACGGAGTAAAAATTTTAGGGTTTTTTTTTTTTTTTGATCCTAACATACTAGTGCTTAATTCTTGCTAATTGTACCAACTTGTGTTGCCTTTATCTTGATATGAATTATATTTCCAAGACATATGTAAAGCGCTATCACAAGAAGGGATTTCAATTTGTGGTTAAAATTGAAGTATTGACCATGTTAAGATTCAAGTTGATTCTTATTTCCCTCGTTATATTGCATTAAGCATGGGCGAAGCACTAAGTGGACCAACAGTGGCCACGACCCCCCTCGACCTTTCATGCACAAGTTATTTTTCAGGTATTCAATGTCACAAGTTGGATAAAATTGAGTTAATTTTAAATATTACAGCCTTCCAATTATTCAATCTAATTCACAGTCCTCTTTCAACAAAAGCTCTGATTTCGCCCCTGGTCTCAAGGCTTACACCTTAATTACATTCGAAAAAATAGACATAAAATAAAACAGGTATGTTTTGAGCTCATGATTACTCATCAACAATACACTTCCTAGTTTATTATGTGAAGTACTTTTATGGATCAACATTAATGTGATTGAAGTGAAATAGAAATCAAAGATGAAGAAATTTATTAAATAAGCAAAAACATTAGTGCTCATATTCTTTTTTATACATAACAAATGGGAATTAAATCTCGCAACTCATCAAAGTTATTACATAAGTCCTCGATAGCCAAATTTATAACATAACATGGGTCATCCCTAGTCAAACTCACATCCCAAGTCATAGGGTCGGAGATAGATGAGGGCGCAAGTCACCTTCTTCGTCATTCTGTTCAAATACGAAAAAAAAAAAATTGCACAATTATAACACTACGAGTGTGGCTTAAAAGGATTTGAAATGACTAATTATATCACCAAAAGTGCACCTTTTTTTTCGGAGAGTCCACTCATAAGAACTCCACAGTTAAGTATACTTGCTGTGGAGAAATCCTATGATTTATGACCTCCTGAGAACTCTCCCAGATAGCATGTGAGCGAGAACGAAACATGATGGAATAACTTATGATGATTTGTGGGGTCAGTCGACGATTCTTCAAATCATTCCTGGTAACTGTCCCAACCCATGAGGGGGCTAGGGCGTTACAACAATATTCAAATTTCAAACTTCAAGATAAATTCAAAATTGCTTCAATAATCAAACCAACTTCAATTCTGGGCTGCTCCAAGCCTTCAATTTAGAAATAATTTGAGTTAATTCCCTTGCGATGCAAAAATTGAGTTAAACTCATTTTTTTAATTCACTATTAGATTTAAATTGCTAGACAAATGCAAATTTTAAAATGGATTGGTATATTCTCATCTACATTAAGAACGAGCGAAATGCTGACTACAATAACGTACTAATCGGTATAGTATTAAGTACTTATCTCAAAAATTAACCGCATATATCTCTTTACCATTTAAACTCATTTTTCGAAAAGAAAAACTATTATTTGAATTCATTTTATTAATTGATTTCAAAATTTATGGATTGTTTAAGTTACATGCATGTGGTGTCCTTACATTTGCAAAAATATTTGTATAGAAGGTAAAAATTTGCTACCAAATCATATGGTGCCATGTGTAAAATAAAATAATCTTATTTGGCAAATTAGGAGTTGCCACGTGTAAAATAGATTTCGATGGACCCATTAAATTGAATTTAAATATTGGACAATCAAAAATTGTCATGTGTCATTAGTGATGCAATAAATAGTAATTATTTCTTTATTTAAAATAAAGAAATAATCCATAAATCAGGGCTTGAGCTCAAAACCCTAGCCTTGAAACTTATAAATAGGGGTCCTTCCCCCTCATTCTGAAAAGGGATCATCATTTAGCATCCTACAAGTTCCAGAGTTCAGAGGACGAACGATCTCTAGCTACCAAGCAATAAGGATTAAAGTCAGATAGTTCAACATCTTCTTCAACCTCAAATTAAAGTCTGCTTAAGAGTTCTTCATCTAATTCATTGATCGAAATCAAACAATCTCACCCTCACATCGATTAATCAAGCAATATCCAGCTACTAAGCAAGAGGGATCAGAACTCACAAGCTTCAGAAATAACAACCAACCACCTACTGATCAAGATCAAGAACCATTTTAGAGTTCTTCAGCTATTTACATCAATCGAAATCAAGCGGTCATACCCTTGAATCAATTTAAGTTACTAGAAGATCGAACTAGAGGACTATATAGTATTCAATTCAGATATTATACCTACACATACTGCATCAATACAAAAAATTCAATTTGTTTATCAATTTCTTGTCTAATTTAGTTTAGGCTCAAAATTTGTGTTTACAATAGGTTTACATATACTTTGTCTTCTAAACTTTCTAAATTTGAAGATGATGTATATACATTAACATTATTAATCCATTAATTAGTATAATAATTAATAACATCTATAGTTACTTTATTAGAGAGAATATCAAAAGTCTTGTAGATAGCTTTGAAAAATGAATTGTGAGTGAGACAAGAAATTTTGAGAGGACATATAATATAATAAATTCTAGCCATTAATAACATGACACTTTTGTTAAGCATATAAGATTACTCAATTTTATATATAGTTATATAGATGCTTAGGCAGTCTCCTTTAACTACCATCTTCATAAATAGTGGCTCCATAGCCTTCCTAACTGCAAATGTATAAGCCATAGCTTCTTCAACTTTAGGGCCACAAAACCCTATCTCTTATAGCACCACAACACATACAACACCATCACAAACTCTAATGACCAAGTTCGCAGCATCAAAATTTATTTTTCAAAACCCAGGACTTGGCTTCTTAGACAATATGTCATCAGCATCTAGAACAAGATAAAGTATGTTGTTTGCTTTCCTAAATTCCTCCCCAAACTTCGAAGTGTGATGAACAACACTAGTTGGACTAAACTCTGAGCTTCTAAAGAGGTGATTGTTACGATCATTCCGTATGGCCACATCACCGTTATCACGTTCTCCAAACTCTCTATCCCCTCCTCCATCAATTCATCCCATATCTTGAACCAATCTGAAGCTCATTCAAACAAGGATTGCTAAACCTAACATGTTCCCATATAATCTTAGAGGGCAAGTAAGAAGAGCAATGCAACTCATATTCTTGAAGACCATATTCATTCCTAATGTCGAATATCTTTGTTTGGAAGGGTAGGAGGCAGTTTGGCATCTTGATAGGCTACAAGGTTAGGGAAATGCTACAAAGTGTTATTGTGTATGAACTTGATTATCTAGCAATGATATCAAATTGACCATTTTTATTTGTTTAAAATATTTATATGACTAAGACAACATGCTATTATAAATGCTCTAACCATCAAGTGTTATAACTATTCTTGAAGAACTGCAACACGTAGATGATAAAATGCTCTAATTATGTAAAATCTTGTGTTATAAAATTGCTCAAGTACTAATTATTATTAATAATTATCTTTTTTTAGAACTTATTACCAGCTAGTTATCATTAAAAAACGGAAGAAATCTCAATGGTAAGGTTCATTTGTTCATATTGATTATATGCATATGATTACAACATAAAATAATGTGATGTTCAATCTGATCCGTTTTATGATCTTATGATGTAATAGCCCAAATCTAAACCATGCTAATTACTCTAGTTAATCTCCATTTAATTAATTAAATGTCACACTACAATTCAACATCTAAAATATTTATACATACGTCTATAGATTGAGATGACATAACGACCTCAAAATAGGATTTAGTCATGTTCTGCACAAGTTTTTTCAGATCTTGTAAATAAACAAATAAATAAATAAAAATTATCCCATTTATAAAGATGGTTCAATTTATAATTTTTAATGGTATATATACAATTTGTTCACGCATGCTATGCAAATAAAACCGTAATGTGTTAAAAAATATTAACAAATATAGGAGTTATATTAATTGTTATGGGTGACATTTATAATTTTCCTTCCTAAATAAAATAATTAAAATAGCCTAAATATTTATTACTTAGTAAGGAGAATTATTTTACTACAAAAAAGAGGAAAAGAGGCTAAAATATAGGAAAAATCAAGATTTAGGGGTGGGATTAGATCAAAAGCAATAAAATTGAAGTAAACTTTCTTTTTTAACCAAACCCCCCTTTTCTCCTTCCCAACCACCCGTGACTCCCCTCCCCTGCTTATGCCCACGCGTCCCCCCTCCCCTGGCTCAGCCCAATGCCACTAGCCTGCACCGACCACCAGTTGTCGACCGCCTGCAGCTATTAGCACTGCCATCACCTCCCTCCCACTCCTCTTTCACTTGTTTCATTGGTGGATTGGATGGTGAACCCTAACTCCTTGTCACTTATTTTCACTCTTTTTCCTAATTAATTTGATTAGCTAGTGTGTTTCTAGCTTGAATGAATGTTATTTGGTGTGAATTTATAATTGTTATGGTGATTTTGAGGATTTGAGTGGATTGATGTTGTGGATATTTATGGAGGGATTCATCTTTGGCATTGGTTGTGAGGTTCCGTCCATGAAGTTTGATTGGGCTAAATTTTGAGAAAATTTTGTGTGTTGTGAATGAAATTTAAGGGTTATGTGCGAATAGGTTAGATGTTTGCCCTGGAGGGTCACTTGAGCATGAGGTCGAGGATGGACGGAAGAGAATGGGGATTTTTGAAATAAATTGATGAATAAAAACTTTGAAATTAACTTGGGAGTTGTAGCGGGATTTTATGTGAAATTCAAGAGGATTTAGTGACCTAGGGGCGAAAGTGAGTTTGATATGGTAGCTTAATCAAAGTAGTGATGATGATGGATCCCAATTAGTGTTAAGAATGATTTTAAATGTAAAAATTACCCAATGAAGTAATTATAGCTTGAGTTACGTTCACTTGCGTTAGAAGAATGACATATTCTCATGTAACCTAAAACAAATAATTAGGAATCAAAATCTACTTGAAACCTTCAAAGTGAATACTTTTTGATTTGCGTCACAAGCATGTCTTTTACATCAAGAATAAACTTAGGACCGCAACTCAAACCCGACTAATCCGAACTTCTTTACTAAAACTAATAATAACATTACTCCCAATAATAATCATAATAACAATGGAAAATAACAATAATAATAATAATAATAATAATAATAATAATAATAATAATAATAATAATAATAATAACAACAATAATAACAACAACAACAACAACAACAACAATAACAACAACAACAACAACAGAAACAACAACAACAACAACAACAACAACAACAACAACAACCATAATATTTTTAAAGATAATAACAATAATATTAATGATGATGAAGGCAATAATATTGGTACCCATAATAATGCTGACAGCATTAACACAATTAGCAATAATAATAGTGATAATAATATAAAGTGGAAACAAATTCAATTTGCATGGTTAACTAATAATGGTGCGTGCATTGATAATTAAGACAAAAATACCTAGGGAAAACTATGAACTACTTACTAAGGGTGTAATTAATAAAAAATAATATGTAAAAGTTCTACTAAACATAAAAATACATATTTGGAGTAGAAACGAGACCATTTTTGTCATTGTCAAGCCATAAAAAAAATATGTTATAAAAGGCAGAGAAATTTTAAAAATTCAAGTATGTTTATTGTCTGTACTCTTCGAAAATTCACGTAGTATTCGTGGAATGAATCATTTTAAAACAATGTTTTGCCACCTAATTAAGTGACCCCATCAGTCATTAAGCAACAGGGGTTACGCCCATTCAGTTCACCAGCGCGACTTCAGCTTAGGCTTCTCGATCCGGCTCGAAAGTGTACACCCATCTCAATGATCGCCTCTAACGTCAACACGGGTTTCACTTTCAGATAATAACTGGCAAAGTAGTTTTATGTACATTCTTTTCCTATCTTGTTTTCAAACTAAAATGAATTGAAATGCCCTCACTCAATTAAAGTGTTCTAAAAGTTTATTCACATAATGGGGATAAACGCACTAGGCTATGGCTCATCTTTCGAAATATTTTTATATTTTCTACTTTAGATAAGGAATCAGTGAATAGCCTTTCTCCCAGCAAGTCCGACGGAGTAAGAAATAATGGAATCCCCTTGTCCTCTTTGCTGACTGTCAGGGAAAGTTTTAATATTTATAAACCCTAAGTGCAAGGTGCAATATTGAGTACTCGGGGTGTCGTACGCATAGAGTTGTGTTTCCAAGTAACAAGGCCAACTCAAGCATCTCAAGTTAGACCAAACAGAAGGGATAGAACATAGAACTAAGCTACTAAAACAAAAATAAAGACTTCGATTATGATTAAACCTGAGATAACCTAACTAATCAAGTCAAACTTTAACCGTCCCAAGTTATGCTAGTATTTAGATATGATCGGTTGCATCATTAAAGACCTCCCAAGCCCTCTCTTAAGAGTCATGAGTTAGTCTAATTGTTCTAACCTCCTATTTTTATGGGATTAGCGCAATCAAACTACAAGATTGACAACCGTTAACCTAATTACTGGCTGAGATTATTTTCATATCTGAATCCCAACTATTCTCTCTACCCACACTAGACAATCAACCTCACCTCTTAGCATAAATCAATTGGTCCAAAATACAGACAAAAGCTCTTTCAAGTATTTCATCAAACATTTGACTAGCATGAAAGAAAACTCTAAATTCAAGTATAAACAAGATGGGTAAAGGTCTAAACAACTTCAGTTAGCCATCAAAAGGCTAATCACAATCCAAAATCACAACTATAATCACTAAACATCACAAAAGCATATAAACCAAAAAGGAACATAAATATACAAAATAGAGAAAGGAAGAGAAGAGAAAACTTATGCTTGATTGAATTAAAGATCGAATCCACAAGCTTGAATCAAAAATACTCTTCTAATCTAACCTAATTACCCTAATTTATTCACCCCTAATGGGGTTTGAGAGTCGGAGAAGGAAGCCTAAATCGCCTCTCCCCAAAAAAACCTCCCAAAGCAGCCCCCTAATAGGAAGTCTAAAAGCGGCATTTATCGTGAAAACTGGGGAGTGGTACGGTCGAAGTGCCCATGCCACCATGGCATGGTTGTGCCACCTGACATAGGGCCCCCATGCCAAATATCTAGTTTGGCAGAAACTCTCCCCACTACTTCTCTCTTGATTCACAAGGCTTCTTACACCTCTATTCTTCCTTGTAATTCATTCCAAAGCTATCTTTTCTATCAAAACTAAGAGATTTCTCCTGAAAGTAGGACAAATAACTTTATAAGTATAATTGAATCAAAGGAAGTAAATTTGACCCTTTCTCATTTATATTTGACATAAAAACAATGAGAAATAGGGATCAAATGGGAGCTAAAATGAGGTAAAATATGGGTTTATCACTCCCTCACACCTGGCTTTTCGCTCGTCCTCGAGCAAACCAAAGGAAAACTAGCCTAAGGATCTAACTCACTTTCGTAGGAATTACAGTTGCATTTAGCATATGCAACAAGCCCTTTAAACCCTTTGGTTCCTTCAAGTAGACGAGTGAGGTCTCGTAAGGGTTTGCAGAAGATATACCTACAAAATCTTTAAAAAAAAATAAAAATAGAAAGAAAAATGAAAAATCTTTTTGGATTTACGAACATAACACAAATATTACAAGCAAAAAAGTTGTACAAGTTCTAACCAACCAAATCACCCTTATAACAATGATATTAGCTCGTATATAGACATAATGTACACATCAAGGCTCTCTATTCCCATGGATGATATCAAAGCACTAACTTTTCATCCCGCTGTACATCAAAACTTTGAATCCATTCCAGTGCTTGTGTGCAAGTGCATCATTATCCTAGAATTTAGGCTTACCAGAATCAAACTCAATCCCACTTGACTAACACAAACTGCGTTATTAACTTATTAAAACTAAAAGCAATCTTTCCCAGTAGTAGCATTGTCTCAAAGAGTAACACCCAGTAGCGCATGCTTCAAAGGGATAGTTGTCATTTTAGATTTTTATTTTTTTCTTTTCTTTTTCTCTTTCTTTTTTCATTTTTTTCTTTTTGTGAAAAGCAAACAAAAACTAAAGTAACCGTGTAGAAGACAAGTGGAAGAGCTAATCATGGAAGACTAAGACCCTAAGCTAATGATGATGGTATAGATAAGTATTGGATTACACATTGATAATGAACAATTAAGGTTAGAATTAGGGCCTAGAATGACACACTGAGGACGAAGATCTATCATGCATATCCCGCTTATATACAAACTAATAGTCAAAGTACAAGGGGTTTAAGCTGATCAGAATAGTACAAAACTTCCCCAAAGCCAATAAGAAAAATTATACAAAAATTGAAACATTTTCACAAAAATAATCCCAAAAGGGTATGTGACCCCAAAAATAAACACAAAAGGGTATATGACCCCCTCTATACCTAAATCTCACAATATCCTCATTGGGAGCCAAGGAGTCACAACAACCACAAAAACACACAAAAATTAAAAAAAAAAAAACAAAATCACACACACAAGACACACAAAACAAAGCACACAAAAGAAAACAAAGCAAAAAGGTGATCATAGCCATCAGTTAATATCCACAACTAAACACAACTTAATATCCGCAACTAAACAAAAAAGAAAATAAAGAAAATAAAAATAAAGGAGAAGAGTTAGAATGAATATACCAGGTTGGGCACTGAAGGTACCCACACTATACCACAAGGGCGCAATGAGCATCAACCACTGATTGTCTCTCAAGATTCAAGCTTTAAACTCGAATGCAGTCAAAGCTCGCAAGAGCTTATCATGAGCCTGTGCATACATCTCAGATGAATGTGAATAAGAGCACTTAAATATGAATCTAGGAATAACAGTAAGTGGTCTTCTAAACTTATCAATTGCCTTTGAAAAATTAGTAGAAAAATCAAATGCGGTAGTCGACATGATTTTCGCAGGTATGGTCTCGAGGTACAATCAATAAGGGCCAAGGGAGGGGTTATACCCTCTAAAGGTACCTAGAGACTCAAGACAGTCAACCACATTCCCCTTAAGCATATCATGATGATTAACAAGTGACATATTACGACACTCAGGAGAAGGGGAGGGTAGTGAACCCAAAGAGAAAGCATGCACTACAACAAAAGTAGGCATTGGCAACGGCTATAGGGGAACACTTTGCAAAATTATTGCAATAGATAGTTTATGCAACATCTATTTCAAATGTTGCCTAAAGTTTTAGCTATTGCAACATTTGCACAGAACTATTGCAATAGATATATTAGGGAACATTAGTAAACCGTTGCCTTAGCCCATATTTTATTCATGATAAAGCAATGAATTTTTTTTGGTGCCAAAACAATACAATTCACTTAGAAACCCGAGAAGCCCCCCAAAATTTCCCCCCAAAATTTCTTTAAAAAAAAAAGAAAATAGAAAAGAAGGCCAAAAACCTATTCTGGCATGCCACTTCCCTTGGACAGCATTCCATTTCCTTCTCCCTGGCCATCGAACGCCCTCATTCCCTGACCTTCGAATGCCCTTCCCAGACCCTCGAACGTCACTTCCCAAAACACGCACCTATTTTCGACTCTACCACCCCGCACCTCCTTCGCTGGCGACTGCAGTGCCGGGTGTTACGGTCATTGCCGGCGGAATCCTGTAGCAGTGTAAGAGTTCATTGGCTGGCCTCGATTCAAGCCATCATCAAATTGGTGTCTAATTCAACTAGTAACTACCTTTGCTTTCTTGAAATTAGTCAATTTTGTATTTGATTTGTTTATTTTACATGACCATTTGCACTCTCTTCTCCCCTCTCTGACCAAAGCTTGACAACCCTAATTTGGGGCGTCTTCACCCTAGTTTGCTACTATTTTACATGGCTCAGATTCATTCTTCTTTACTAATAGTTTACTGAGTTTACTGATAGTTTGCTGCTGTTTGTTTTACTACTGTATCAATGAGTTATTCTTTACTGATAGTTTACTGATAGTAAAATGCCTAATTTGGGGCATGTTCTGATTTGGGGCATCTGATGTGGGGCATTTAACTTATTTTGGAAGAACGTCAACAGCTCAAGGGCTTTAATTAAAATTCTCACTCTGAAGATGATTAATATGGGGATCTTCTCTCTCTGATTCTAGAGTTCAATGAGTTAGTGTCAAATTCACTATCATGTCTCGGGTTTTACTATAAGGCATTGGATTCTGGGCTACGTTTCACTCTTGAAGATAGCATTATAAGAGGACAAAGATAAACACTTATTTTTGGTCATTATCCATAATTATTCTTCCACCCCTGCTTCCAACTTTACTTGCCACATTTTTCTTTCAGGCACCATCCACATCCTGGAATAAAAGTGATGTTATTACTTATTACTCAGTAGTCATTACATGACATATATCTCTTGAGTTGATCTCAATCTGAACTTAAAAGAGGCACCTTGACAGAGATGATTTAGGCCATGTTCTGATTTGTATGCTAGTTTACTGAGTTGTTCTGTATCAATGATTTAGGGCATGTTCTGATTTGGGCATATTCTATATCAATGAATTAAATCATCATCAGTGATTGTTGTTGCTCAATTTTATGGTTTTCTGTCTTATTCGTATGCTAGTTTTCATGATATGTTGCCTTGTAACTAATTTTAACAATTAGGCATTTTACTGAGTTATTGATTATCTTTTGTGTGACATCTTCTGTATCAGTGAATTCAAGATGTTTGACTGACATTCGTCCAATATTTATTCTTGAATTTGTTATAAACTACTTGTAGTGCTCTCATTGTCAGACCACAAGCAAGATGATCAAACATCTGAAATAGTAGATGTGTAGTAAAATCTAACTGACCTACCCCCCTTCATGCAGATTTCACCAAATTTGATCTTGTCCTGTTGCAAGTGCTTCTCTTGTACAAGTTCATGCTACATATTTGTTGTATTTGTTTCTTTACTAGTTAGGTGGAAAATCAAGAAGAAAGTTGGTTTTATATATACTTAAAATTTATTTAAAGCTCACTTTGATTGTAATTATCTTAAGCATTTTGATTTATTTTCCTAGGATATTTTGCAAGCCTCCTATTGGTCCACTAATGTACAACTAATTTTTCCTCTAATTGGGTATTTATAGACCCAATTACCTCCATAAAAATTCAGACTTGATGAATGATATGAAAGCTTGAAGCTTCATTTTTCTTAAATCTCAAATTCTTTATCTCTTTGAGGAGGGTGTGATTTGAGTTCTTCCCTCTAATCTAATCCTTGGTACTAAGTCTTTAGAGGGTTAGAGGTTGGGTTCATTTATCTTTTGGTTACCTACTTCAAGTATTGATTCTTCTCCATTACAGACTTTCTTCCATTTGGGGATTCCTTCTCTCTCTCTCTCTCTCTGTCTCTCTCTCTCTCTCTCGGTTTGCCTTTGGAAAGAATGGTCTTCAACATCCATTGGGCTCATCTACATGAATTTCACACCTTTATTTGGTCAAATGGAATTCACCATGTATCATTTGGTATCAGAGTACAAAGATCATATCTCTTAGTAAGCATCCATTCAACCCTTGTGTTGGAATTACTTAAAGCTTCCTCCTTTCTATACTATTTTGGTCATTAGTTCTCGCTCTCTAAATCTCTTATCTAATCCATAAAGAACCCTAATTATAGAGCAAACACAATCCCCAACCTAAACGCATCCCTAAAACTCAACAAAAAGACCAAAAATACGAAATTAGAAATTTAGCACAACCACCCTGTGTCAAAATCTACATTTTAAAAATTTGACAGAGATTTGGCATGACCACCTGGTGCTTCCTGGCATGATTGTTCCCCTTTCCTGCACTCTTGATTCCTGTTCCAGAGATTTTGCCTATAATACCTCGAAATTTTGTTACTAATTTTGACTTATGTGGTAATTCATATTTTATGTGCATACTTTGGGTTATCTATGTTTGATATGTGTGTATATACTTGAGTTAGTGTTAGTATTATTATATTTTGGGGAATAATTGGAGGTATGCCTCATTTAGTAGTAATTGCATGAAAAAAAGAAATGAACTGAATTGAACACAAAAAGAAAGAGAAGGAAAAGGGGAGGGAAAAAAAAAAGAAAAAGGAGGGGGAAGGATTTTTTTGGGTTATATCACACATGGGGGGGTTGCTCTGCTTTTCCTCCCCCAAAAGAACGCACGCAAAATAGAGAGGGAGAGAAAGAGAGGAAGAGAAGAAGAAGAAGAAGAAAAAGAGGAGGAGAAGAAGAAGGAAGAAGAGGAATTGGGGATTGACAAAAGGTAAGTAATTTTTGCCTTCTCTACCCTTAAAATTGACTGGGGCAAGATTAATTTGAAAATTTTATGTTTGAATTTGAGAAATCAATTGAGAATTGAAGTTATGAATTTGATGTTTTAGGGTTTAGTAGATTATAACCATAATTTTACTTTCTAGAAACCTATAAGTCGTATGATTAATTGTGATTTTTGGATAAATTATATGTCGCGAGTTGATGATTATGCTGTGAGTTTGTTTATTTATATACTACAATGTAGATTTTTGGGTTGATTACTTGTATTCGAAGAGCAAGATGGTAGAAAGTAGGTTGAATTTTCGGATTTTCTCTGGATTTGCCCGCTGTTTGAATTTCTGTGAATCATTAGTTTGGCCAAAATTTTTGAAAATTTTATTGTAGGTGACCTATGATAGTAGGCAATTTCTTGTAAATTTTCATGAATTTTATATGTGAATTTTATAAGTTATGAAATTTTCATTAAGACTGCCATGTTAATTAGTGCAGAAATTCGAATAATGGGGGTGTTTGGTTGTTGGCTTTTTCATTGGCTTTTTGGAGGCTTTTGGATGTTTTGACCTGGTCAACAAAACTAATTTGATGTTTGATAAACAGCTTTTTACAATGACTGTTTTAGCCTAAAAAGCCAATTTTCAAAGAGTTAAGATGAGTAGCTTTTTGTAAATGGTTGTTTTTATAAATGACAAAAATGTCCAGTGTTTTATTAAAATTACAAGACATACCATTAGTGAAATCAAAAATCCTAATTCTAGTCATTTAAAATTACAAGGCATACTATGAGTAGCTAAGATAAGTAGCTTTTTGGATTAATTTTAAATTAGTAGTGACATTTAATATTACGTTTATTTGAATAAAATTTAATGAAGATTAAATCATTTGCAATTTAGACAAATTTTAATTTGTAAAAGACAAAGAAAAATACGTTGAAAAGACAAAGAAAAAGATTTTAAAAAAAAGTTCATATAAGTTTCAATTCACAACCAAAAAAAATCCTTAAAGGAATAATAAAATAAGCTTGTAAGACGTAGGTATCACATGAATACATATAAAAATTGAAAAGAAATAAAATAAATATTGAATACAAAATATGTAGAATTAATATGGAAATAAGGTTCCAAGTATTGAATTAATTTCTACATATGACATAAATTTAATTATTTTTGAAAAGAAAATAAAATGGCCAATAAATAAAAAATTATGTTCAACTACAAAGTAATGTAGAGAAGGGGCATAAATGAAATTTTAACAAATAATCTTTTCAGAAACAGCTAATTTTACCAAATATGTTTTCTAGAAACAGCTGATTCAAACAGCTAATGTAAACAGCCAATTCAAACAGCTAATATCAAACAGCTAATAGAAATAGCTAATAGCTAACAGCTAACAGCTGATTACCAAACAGGGCCGATGTTTTAATTATTGTGAGCTATTCGAATAATGGCTATAGTAGTGACTGTCGTAATGTTTAGGTCGCCCAGCGAGAGAGGTTCTAACCAATCCATTGGAATATGAATGTCGGCCTTATGTGTTATGTGAGCCGTGTGGGTCTAGAGATGTCAACATATCGAATTCGATCAGATATTGAAAAATCTGAATCCACTCCGATTATATTCGGATCTGAAAATCCGATCCGAGGATCGGAGCCAGATTTAATCTGATCCAAAATAATTCCTTTTGTCACACAATAATTTTATACAATTTTTCTATATTGTTCACATCTGTCATTGTGATTATGTGTGTTAAACATTTAAGCTAAATGACGAACGAAAGAAGATACATATTTCACACTCAACAAAACAACATGTTCCAACGAATGCAAATATTAACAAGCACAAGATACATCTTAAATATGACAAACATGTCCAACTCACATTAAAAAAAAAGAGTACAAATCCTGCACTTGCTCCATTCAACCCTTCTCTTCTATTGGTCTTGACATTCTCAAATTTGTAATCTACAATCTACAAATTAGTAAATATATAAATTAATTTAAATGAAAAGTAGAAATGTAATTATCGAAATAAAAGAAATAAAAGACCAATATTTCCTTGGCTTTCTCCTTGATATTGAACAGCTACGTCTTCATCTTCAAGGATGGCACCTAAGGCCAAAGCATTCTCTTTCGTAGCATCCACAAATACAATAATAAAATTAGATAATAAAATTAGATTAGATGTAAAAGACATACAAACATGTTTAAAGAATGCTTTAGCAAATATTTGCTTTTGAATTGCATAAATAGCGAACATTGAAGACACATCAAAGCTTCTACGGTTACTGGATGAAGTCTACTATGCTGCGGGCTAACAACTTTGCCACCCATACAAGACGCATTTTCCGAAGGAACCGTAGAAATAGGCACTGTAAGTAGATCTCTAGCGATCCTTCAAAGGATATGATATTTGCCAGAGTTAGCACTCCACCATGCTGAAATGCTAAATTTTTGCTCATCCGTAATGAACCTGTCTTCTTCCAAATAAACATGAACTTCAGATTTACAAGACCTTTTGAATGGCACTTGTGGCACATGCTTTTTCCACAAGTCCTCACAATCATCCATCTCATCAAATGATCATTTCCCAAGAATAGCATCCGACTCCATTGTCCTCGAGGAAGAAGCCTCATTTGTAAAATGCATTTTGCCCTTGTAATCATCAACTAAGTCAACCAACAACCGCTTGATTCTATCACATTCAAACTCATACCCATCACCATGAATAAGATGAAAATAAAAGGACACACATTCTAACTTCTTCCCAGGATCTAGAATCGATGCCATTGCTAAAATGTAATTAATTACCTCTCAATACTTGTCAAATTTCAAAATCATATTTCCCGTCATCGCTTCAATCACACTATTTCCATAGCCCAACCACTTTCTCAAAGTCAATCTTATTTCACACACTTCTTGAAAATATAAATTTCCAGTGGGATAGTATCTACCTGAAAATGCTTCAATTGTCCTACTAAGTAATGTCAATATATCACAAATATCCTTTGCCATTTGCCATTCATATGGAGTAGGTAAAGGAAACTTTTCCTCTTTTCCTTCACTATTTTTCTTCAACCGAGCAAAAACTTTTTTATGCATTAGAGCAACCTCTAACATTTCATATGTCCAATTCCATCTTGTCTTACAATCTAAAACAAGCTTCTTACCTCCACCAATCTTAAAATATCTACAAGTATCTTCAAATTTCTCAACTCTTTTAGGAGTTGCTATCCAAAAAGCGACTGCATCACAAACTTTTTAAATTGCATCACCAATGACATCTAAGCCATCTTTAACAATCAAATTCAAAATATGAGCACAACACCTTATGTGTAAAAATTTACCATCCAAAATGAGCATAGCAGGATCAAGCTTTTCAAGCAAACCCTTTACCACACCATCATTAGTAGTATAGTTATCCACAGTAACAGTAGATATTTTCTTATCCAAATTGAAATCAACCAAGCATTCAAGCAACACTTTAACTATGGTCTCTTTGGTATGTGGGCATGGGACATATGCAAACCTAAAGAATTAAAGAGACAATATCACATTAAATCAAATACAACATAAGAAAGTCGAAGATAGGTTAAATAAGATAATTACCTGATAAGTCGACTTTGCAAGATCCAATCATCATCAATAAAGTGTGTCGTCACAGCCATGTACCCCTTCTTTTGATTCTTACAAGTCCACATATCAATCGTAATAGCAATCCTTCCCTTAACTGTTGATAACAATTTTTTCAACTTTTCTCTTTCCTCCTTATAAGTACTAAAGATTTCAGATCTCAAAGTATTTCTTGAAATCATTTTAAAATCAGGGTTTAAACTTTTCAAGTATCTTCTGAACCCAATATGGTCAACTATCGCAAGAGGATATCCATGTAAAATAATCATATTTGCTAGTTCACTTCTTGTAACCTCAGGCTTGAATTTGTATTTTCCCATTGCAATCGAAGAACTATCCCTACTAATGGTTGCTTTCAAGAGGGTTTGCCTAATATCGAATTGATTTTTCACCTTTAAACATCTTTGTAAATGGTCTTTCAAATGTGTAGTACCATTCCTACCTCTACCAACAAAAATTCCTTTACAACCCATGCAAATTGCCTTATCTTTTCCATTGATGGACTTCCTTTCAAAATGTTGCCACACCGCTGAAGTTAGCTTCCTATTAGATCCACTATCAGCACCATTCTCGTTTGTTTCAACGCTAAAATGCTCCGGACTGGCGTGGTTTATGTCATCTTTAGTGCAATTTTGGGTATTTGGAATATCTCTGGAAGCAAACGATTCTCCTTGAGCTGATTGCACATCAAGAGGATCAGATGAATCACCATGTTGATGTTGATCCATGTTAATAGTACCTGTCAAAAAGAATAAGAATGGTTTAAACTCTTAGTAAACAAACCTAAAGCAATTGAATTCCACCTAATATGTTGACATTACAAAATTAATTAATGCTAGAATCAAACTAAGCAATAAACTACCTTAAACAGAACCAGTAAGTGCACAAAGATCTTGTTGGTCTTCTAGAGTAAACAAATGACAGTTATATGACAACCCTAACTTTTCAAAATTCAATAATCAAAAGGGCTATGCTAAAATTTTTAGATTTCTAATTTCTTCATCAATATGGCGAAGCAAGCCATGAACAATTCATGCCCTAAAATGGGATAAACAATTCACAAGTTCGAATTATCATCATTAGATTCATTACGAACAAAATCAGAAGATACCAGGATTACCACCATTACAAACAAAATTCGAAAACTAATATCTTCTAAGTTCGAATTATCATGATAAGCAACGAACAAGAACAAATAAAAAGGGGATTTAGGGATTGGCAGCATGGGGGCGAGTGGAGGAGTAACCGACGGTCCGACGTAGTGAGGATCCGCCGAGTCGGGACGGAGGCTCAGAGAGAGTGAACGCTTGAAGCCTTGAACAGAGCTGGGCTGAGGGGTGCATAGCCCTGGCAAAACTAACCCGAGACCCGAAACTCGAACCAAACGACCCGGACCCATACCCGACCCGACCCAACCCGACATCCGAAACATGCTCACCTGAAAGTGGATCCGAAACCCGAATTGACCCGACCCGAACCATACCCGACCTGAAATTTTCTACAAAGTTGCTTGTTTTGGCATGACGAGCGTATTTGACTAAAAATTGGTTGCCTCCAAATCGACCCGAATTGAACCATACCCGACTCAAACCGAAGCGACCCGAAGTGTCACTTAACTCGAACATGACCCGATCCAAATTTGACCTGACCCATACTCGAACTGATGACCCATTTGCCAGGTCGGCCAAGTAGATCTGGAGACTGAGAGAGAGACTAGCCTGGGGGGGAGGAGAGGCTTAGACAGACTTGCTGGGGGTCGCGACTCGCGAGGAGAGAGAGACTCGCCGGGGCGAAAGGTCATGAGGAGAGAGAGAATCGCTGGGGGGTCGCGATGAGAGAGAGAGTCGCAGGGGGCGCGAGTGGAGAGAGAGAGTCGCAAGGGGGGCAGGAGGAAAAAGACTGAGAGGGTGAGAGATAGAACTCAGCACTCAGGAAGCCTACTAGAGTTTCGATTTCAACTTTCAAATTCAACATTATAATTTTGACCAAAAAAATTAAAATTGAGAGGTGGGCTGGGCAGGGGCTGGCAGATTTTGGGAGGGCCGAGGGGTGCTCGGGGAGTATGGCATATTATTTTTGGATAGACTTTATTTTTTTTAATTTTTAATTTTAAATATTTAAATAATTAGTCGGATCAGATTTTACCCTTCTTCCGAATCCGATCCGAATCTAATTCGGACTCGGATTATTTTAATTGGACTCGGACTCAAATTTTTCTATCTTGGATTCAAATAGGATAATTTTACCTCGGATCGGATCAGATCAGATTTGCTTCGAATTCAGATGTAACTGCTATCCCTATGTGGGTCCCTAGTGGGGGGGTTTCGGCCTAAACTTACTAAGATATGAATGTGACTCAATAATTTGTGTTTGTGGGCAGTTTGTATTTTCTAGAGCATGGGTGCCTAGTTAGTACCATATAAATGAGTTACAACTGATCCATTAGTGGTTGTTATCATATGAATGAGTTGTGGCTGGTCCACCAGGATGTATTTGTCACCCTTGTATTGTAATTGTTCTTTGTGTGGGCCATGAGTTGATTTCCCCTAAACTAAAAGATTTTGCGTTTAGTTAAGAATATGTTATATATTATGAAATTGGTTTTGCCTTGGATTTGGACTTTAGATTTGGTTTTGGATTTGAAGCATCATTCAGGATATTTATGAAATTATGATTGATTTTGAAGCATATGGTTGATTGATAAATACGTTTAAGGAAATATATTATATGTGAATAGCAAGTATATAGACTTTTGAAAGAAATATGCTTTATGTATGCATCAAGTATGGTTATAGGGAGGTCATTAGCTTAATTTTGCAGACTGTGCTTTCTTTTGGACTTCAGTGAAGGTAAGGAGCCCAAAGGACATGGTTGGTGCGAGACAACCATGGTTAATTTAGTGAATAGACTAATAGCAGAGTTTGTTTAGTGACTTAAGTGAAAACGAGAGTCCTTGAATCATATCTGGTATAGGATAGGTACGACTAAGTTAGTCTAATTGCTCACCCCATGACATGTATACGTGAGCATGTTAGATATGAAAGATATAAGTTTATTTTGATTTCTTAACCATAAGCATGTCCTCTTATCGCCCTCTATATGCTATATGATATGTTCTGTGCATATGTCATAAGATATGTATATTGGGTGATTGTGTGTTTTGTTAATCGGTTAATATGTAAAGTATAACAACGAGAAAGGTAAGGTTTATTCATTGGGCTCGGGGAGCTCATCACCTCACCATTTTTTAGGTTTTGGAAGCAGAAGGTGATTGTAAGTGTAACGCTACTCTGACCTAATCAGTTATTTGCTCATGATTTGCAGCGGAAGTCCTTTTCCTATAATTTAACTTCTGTAGATAGTCTTTTTCATCAAAATGAGCATGCTTAAAGTTGTGGACCGTCACTCTCGCTACTTTGATGAATCCAACATCTAAGAATCCTTCTTCTCACTCTTTTTCTTCTTTTTTTTTCCTTTTTACCTAGTCCTTGTGAGTCCCAAGGAGCTTACTTACCATATCACCTGATGCTCCACAAGGTAAGATCTTCTTGACTTAATTTATTTTGCACAATCTAATGAGTATAGTTTGACCATGAACACCCATGACCTAATCCAACATAATAAGAGAAATTATTTATACCATCCCAAATCTAAATATCATCCATCTCTTCATTACTTGCTACCTCCATCATTGCAAAACATGCTCTTATGTTATAATGACTTGTATGCACCTAGCAATCGGTAGCCCACATAAGTTCACATATTTTGGAGGCACATTTAATGACAGCATTTCCTTTGCTTAATACCTTATTTCGACACATACAACCCATGCAATATCAAGTAGCACCCATAAGCTACTGAATTGCCAACAACTAACTCATGATACTAAGTTATTATTGCAAAACACCCATAACGGTGTGACAGGCTCTCATACATTGACCTTATTACAGTATTGCAATGGCTATGTCATACTAATCCAATTCATGAATATTGCTACATAATACATTTTCCCTGTTTAGCAAGTTAATGTAGTTTGGTATCGTATTAATCACATAAGAGTTTACGAACGTCACCTTCTTATCATGTCTTAAACATCGCAACACCCAAACATTAAGTACTTTAGTATATCTTAATAAAACCTCTAAATTGAAGTCATCCTGGTAACTCAAATGGCAACTCAAAACTACATAAAACTATCGCTATGAGCTCGGTATACTTCTTTGGAATAATACATCACTAGAAAGTTGACCAAATGCTTCCTCATTCTATGGTGATAGCAATGAAATTCCTAAGATATTATTTAACATCGTTAGTCTTAATACTGAAGGCTGAAGGCCAGACAAATGTTTACTAAAACATCCCCATGATGCACACATACACATAAACTCCCAGTCAACATCTCGTTTCCCTAGTCCAACACAATTTATAGGCATTCCTATTGCTCACAGTGGCTCTAAACCTGCCCTGATACCACAACTGTAACGCCTCCAACTCCTGATTCCTAATTACTCTAACCTAATTAGTTATTTGTTCATGATTTGCAGTGGAAGTCCTTTGAGTGGAGGCATTACCGCCGTTCCATGACGGAACAAGGCTACCTGCAATTACCTGTAACATTGTGAGTGCTTGGCTAGCTAACGTTCAGCAAGCTTGCAACTCTCGTTCATTTCTTGCTAAAGGCTGGCTTGCCAGGAGGGAAACTATTTACTTATCCCTCTAAAACAAAAATATAAAAATGTTTGTGTTGAACGGTAAATTTACCCATTTTACGCGCCTCTTTCTCTCACTTTTTGCTCGTATAATAACTTTATTTTATAGGATTTTACCTTGTTTTATTTGTGTTTTGTAGGAAATAACTCCAAATCAAGCAAACGTCGCAAAAAGGGACGAAGACGGGACAACACAGCGAAAACCGGCGGAAACGGATAAAACCGGGCAAAACCGGGGAGACGGCCCACCGTGCCAGCAATGTGGCACGGTGGGGCCGTGCCACATGGCACGGTCGTGCCATCCTCCCAGTTTTGCCCGGTCTCGGTTTATTTAAGGCTTCGTTCGGGCGTCTGTTTGGGGGGGTCGTCGAGAGGTCGCACGGGAGCTTGCTTGGGCGTCTCTTTGGCGATTTCTAGAGTAGTTTAGGTTAGATTTTAGTTAAGAAGGGAGATTAGTTTAGGATTGAAGATTGTAACATTGGATTCAACCTTTGGATTTCAAGTTCTTCATCAATTCAAGATTAAGTTTTCTTCTCTTTTATTTCTCTAGTTTTTATGTTCTTGTTAATTATGTTTTGTTGATTTTGATTCTTGTATTGGTTTTGGATGATTTATATGTTTAATTTCATTGTTAATTTATGTTGTTTACTTGTTTAAATTCGCTTTATTTCATTCCCTTCATTTTGTTCTTCAAGTTTATGTTCTTGTTGGTTAGTTTAGGTTTTCGTGCGTTTTTCATGTTTTGTTGGTAGATTTTGTTGGCTTGGATTGTGATTAGCCTCTTGATGGCTAATTGATCTTGTACTAGGCCTAACCATACCTAATCTATGCCTAGAACTTAGAGTTTTCCTTCACGCCCGCCAAGTGTTCGATGAAATGCCTGAGAGGGTTTTCATCCATATTTTTGGGCAACTGACTTATGTTGAGAGGTGAGGTCAATTTGCTAGTGTGGGAGAGGGAATAGCCGAGTTCGGGACACGAAAGTAGTATCCAAATCGAGCTAGGTCCGGGGTTGCTAGTTTTGTGGTCTGATTCGCCTAACCCCATGAAAGTAGGTGGTTACACGAGTTAGACTAGCTCATGACCCTTGAGAGAGGGCTTGGGTGGTCTTTGATGGTGCAACCGACCATCTCTTGTTCATAGTGTGGTTCGGATAGGTTATGACTCGTCTTGGTTAGTTGGTTCGTCCATTGGTAAAATCACAACTCCAAGTCGCTTGTTTCTGTGTTTGTAGTGTAGTTTAGTCTTTTCTCTTTCATCCTTTGATCTCGCCTAGATTGAGACGCTCTAGTGAACTCTGGTAGTTGGAAACACAATTCCCTGCGGACGACACCCCAAGTACTCAACGATACACCTTGCACTTGGGGTTTATAAATATTAAAACTTTTTCTGCAACAGTTTGAAATATGAGCCGAAACTCAGCACGTACATCCCTATGTAGTAAAATAACTTAAAATTTAAATAGTTGGGCGCCCGCATTTCAAATATTTTGTTTACAAGCAGGAGAGAGAGAATGTATAAGTAAAACTGATTTACCAGTTATTATCTGGAAGTGGACCCCTATTAACGTCTATAGCGATCTTAAGATAGGTGCACACATCCCAGGCCGATCGGAAAGTCTGAGTTGTAGTCACGCGGGTAGATTGAAGGGCATAAGCCCTGATGATTGATAATTGATGGGGTCACTTGCTTATATGACAAAACGTTGTATAAAATAATTCATTATATGAATATCATATTAATTATGTATGTACATTGCCTGTGATCTTTGAAAATTCACATGTTTCTCATGTTATACACAATTAATATGATATTCATATAATGAATTATTTTATACAATGTTTTATCACATAAGCAGGTGGCCATATCAATTATCAATCATCAAGGCTTATGCCCTTCAATTTACCCGTGCGGCTGCAACTCAGACTTTTCGATCGGCGTGGGAGGTATACACCTATCTCAAGATCGCTACAGACGTCAATAGGGGTCCACTTCTAGATAATAGCTTGCAAATTAGTTTTACTTATACATTCTCTCTCTCCTGTTTGCAAACAAAATGCTTGAAATGCGGGCACCCAACTATTTAAATTCCAAGTTATTTTACTACATAGGAATGTACATGTTGAGTTTCGCCTTATATTTCGAACGTTTTTGTATTTTTGTTTTAGGTAAGGGATTAGTAAATAGTTTCCCTCCTGGCAAGCCAACAGCTAGCAAGAAATGAGCGAGAGTTGCAAGCTTGCTAAACATTAGCTAGCCAAGCACTCACAGTGTTACAGGTAATTTCAGGCAGCCTTGTTCCATCATGGAACGGCGGTAATGCCCCCACTCAAAGGACTTCCACTACAAATCATGAGCAAATAACTGATTAGGTTAAGAGTAATCAGGAATCAGGGGTTGGGGGCATTACAGTAAGAGCATTAAGAAAGCTTGCCAGCTATAAAACACTTCTGAAGAACCTAGTTGGAGATGCAGGTCTCATTGTATATTCATATTATGGATTATCTTTACTAAATACAGTTCTGAATGTATTTTTGGTTTGCACATTGAAAGACTATTATGGATATGGTTCAATATGCATGTAAATGCATATTTTAGATTTTTCCTCCTGAACTTGAGTTAGATTTCAATAAGAGCTTTCGCTACTATCGCCTATTAATAGGTTGATTATGGTTAAGAAGTTTAAATAGCATTGTGGGTGTTTCTAGGGGGGCATCCACGGTAGTGATGCGTCTACCCCCTTTAGGCGGGGCGTCTACATGCATGACCCCCGTGCCTCCCCCCATTTATAGCGAGTATCAGTATGAAAAATTGAAAAAAATGGGTATGGGGCAAATATGCTGAAACCGGCTATGGGTATGGGTATGAGTTTGGGTTTGAGTTCGGGTATAGGCATCACCCGTCTCATACCCATATCCACCCTTTACCTGAATTTTTTTGGGGGCAAAACAAACTATTGAATAGAGTTTTGAGCTTTGAACATTGAACATTGGTAGTTTGTTATTTAAAAAAAGGCTCAACATCCCAACCGAACCCCATACATGTAATTCATCCATTTGTGCCACTCTTTTATTGTGTTGATACATGAAGTCATATGACTCACGATTCACAAATTTAAAATCCTAAATGATTTGTTGTGTCCTTCACTCCCTTATTTGTTGTATCCCTCACTCCCTCATTCCAGTCATTTCCAGAATGCAGTTTCTATTTCGGAGCTAAGCATGTTGTTGCCCTGTAACGCCCCCAACCCTATGGCTAGGAGTGTTAGCATTTTACGTTAAATCTTGGGATGAAACGGACAGAGTTTCCCCTGAAACCTGACCATTTCCCAGGCTTAAAGCCTTACAATGAGTTCCCTGCATAAAAAAAACATAACAATAAAGGCTAACTAACTCAACGGCTACCCGCCAGAGTTCACAGCTCTACGGGCCACCCGCCCGGAGCATCACAACCAACGCAGTTCAATGCTTAAGCAAATAAACAATGAAAAGTACAGCCCTGGGCAACTTAGATGGTGGCTCACACAGCCTTACAGAGCGACTCTAAATGAAATGCAATACAGGCACACGAGAGCTGAAAGTACACGTCGTTACATCATAATACATTTTTCAGTTCGCATACAAGCTCATAACTTTACTCTTAGGACAGCAACGACTCCATCTCAGCTTACGTAAACCGACTTTTACCTGTTATTTCAAAAACCTGGGAAGGAAACAATAATAAATGGGAATGAGCAATCAACGTTTAATGGATAATCCCCTTTTCCTAAACATTACTTAAATGCAATGATAACTTACGACAACTGCTCGTAATTCCTTCTCTTTGAAGCACTCACCAATCGTACAGTATGTTCCAATCACAATGCAAAAGAAATGCTCTTTGCACTACCCGCTTAAACTTGAAAGTAGCTATATTTAATAAACTTACCATGAGACATTCATATAAACGCATAAACGCAATGAAGGTAGAGGGGTTTAACCCGTAATTACCACTTGCTGGGATATCTGTTACAAAAATCACTAAAACTTTATATACATTGCTCAGTACCCTATTAAGGCTTATTTCGTACATATAATTTATGTCGTACCCAGTCATTAAACGTCCTTGAAGATGCTATCACGCAATAAACCATACGATTTTAATAATGATATTAAAACCATCATCATGCTCAATGCGATGCAATTACTACACCAATGATTTCACTACACCATACAGTGACAGGTCATATTCAGGAGTATATTTCCTTGCTACAACATGAAACGATAACCGTATGGCGAAACATATACTATGTCATGTGATTAGTAGAGTCTCTACATGTTTGTTGATGGAACTGTAGGATATATAAGCTTTAAATCCCCTATCTATGGATAGGACTATAGAACTGTAACACGATTGATGATCTATGAAACATTTGATAGGACTATACGTATGAAACGTTGTACTTTGAATCATCTGCGTATTGGCAGAGCTATAAATGCTGCACTTTGGAACTTCTGCCCATTGGCAGAACTATGAACTTCGAACTTTGAAACTTCTGCCTATTGGCAGAACTATGAACTTTGAACTTTGAACCTTCTGTCTATTGGCAGAACTATGAACTTTAAACCTTGAAACTTCTGCCTATTGGCAGAACTATGAAACACTGAAATCTCTGCTTACTGGTAGAGTAATAAACACTGAACTTTGAAACATTGAAGCTGAGTTTCTATGTGAACTTTAAAAAGGGAATACTGGATTGGTTACGCTAAAAATCCAATTGTTGCAATGTAACCTATGCTCATTACACAATCTCATCAATTCAACGTTTCAGGATTATTTCATTACCGATGACTTGTTAATGAAAAACATGTGACCGATAAAACATTTAGAAGCGTTTGGTAACTAGGTAAATAAGCATTTATAACTATATCATTTCTATGCAAGCATTATAAACAATGAATACATGTAATCGATAAATTATATGTAATCGATAAACTTTATATAGTGGATGACTTTATAGAATCGATAAACTCTATATAATTAATAAACTGCGTATAAATTAATAAACTTTAGAAAATCAATAAACCACATGTAAATCGATAAACTTTATATACGCAATAAACTTTCTAAAATCGATAAACGACAGGAAATCATTAAACTTGATATGATGGACAATTTGTTTATATAATCGATAAACAGTAATTATAATTGATAGACTTCATATAATCAAAAGACTATATCAAATCTCTAAACTTCCTATGTTCGATAAATCGCTAAACTTCATTTAAATCGATAAATCACTAGACTTCATATAAAGCGATATATCACTATATGAATAAAACACTAGACGTTACATAAATTGATAAATCACTAAACTTCATACAATCGACAAACTATATAAATATACTCGATACACTTCATATAATCAATGGGTTAGACACAAATCGATAAACGTTATATGATCGAATAATCGATAACTTTGTATAATCGGTAAGCTATATGGAATCAATCAACTACATATAAATCGATAAACTTGGGATAATCAATAAACCACATATAAACCGATAAATTTCATATACTTGATATAATCAGTTCCAAGTCAACCTAAACGAACTATAATCAATAAACTTTCATTGAATTAACAATAAATAGGAGGAAGAGGAAACCCACCTCGAATCCAAGTTAAAGGACCCGTTTAGGGTTCGGTTTGGGTGGCTCGATGAGGGCTCGGTTCGCCCCTTTGCTCCCCATCTGCTGGTCGCCACCCTCCTGCCGACTCACCGCCGCCGGCGACCCCCTGGTGGAGCCACCGAGACACGGGCTGCGGCCCACCCCCCTCCCTTGCTCTGTTTCTCCCTCTCTTGCCGTCTGACTCTCTCTCTCGCTGGCCGGTCGACGGGCGGGCCGGGGTGTGGGACGGCCCCGTGCACGTCGACCGGTCGCCGGCTGCCCACCACCCCTCCCTCTCTCTCTTTCCCTGGCGTGTGTTTGGGAGTCGCAGGCCAGGGGTCGAAGAGCCCCCGGGTTCCCGACCCTTCTGCCCGAAAGAAGGGGCTTCAGCCCCCTTTTAATTTTTTTTTGTTTTTTTCCTTTTGTTTTTGTCCACTGATAATAATACCAACCCACTGTACCATAAATCCAATTTTCCGACCTCCAATTCTTAAACCGTAACCATTAATATAATCATCAGTAGATTATTCGCCTTTTGATTATATGAAGGTTCGATTCAATAAATTGCAGGATGTTTCCCAAGGTTTGACATTCTAGTCGTATTCGGGAATCTACTTAATGTAGTGCCCGATAATAATCCTTAATACCCATAAAACTGATAAGAATGAAAATGCTAATATTCCTTTCAATAAAATTAACACTCGGGCAGACTAAATCGATATTAGTGCAATTTATAATGATATAATTCGGCTTAACGAAGGGGATAAAATCCCGGGTATTATATCCTTCCCCCCTTTAAAAAGAATTTCGTCCTCGAAATTCCAATGTCTATATTAAGCCACCCATAGCACTTACATGCACCCAACTTATTGCAGGATCGGAAAATCTGTTGTACAATGAATGTAATGCCAAGGAGCTTATGGGATCTTGTCACCATTTCGCCAACGCTTTCAAGCTTCTACTCGCTCTACTCAGGCGTCAAGGGTGAATTGCATTGGAGAGGGCACATGAATTGACATGACAAACTATATTAACTCACCTTTGCAAGAGGCACAGACTTTGGATCGTTTAAACACTGTTTGTCTTATGATAAGGAACTCTCTACACAAGCATCGCCCTGAGTTGGCATCCAAGGGTATAACATCAGGCCATAACCATTAAAGGTCGTACATGGCAATTCATTCGCAAACACCTTTGGGGCTTAAAACGATTATCCTTGAGATTCCCCAACATCACATAAGGTTACTTGGCACAACGGCAGTTCATGGAATCAATTATTCAATGTTTACAGCCCAAGAGTCTTATGCAACCTGAATCAGTCCATCACGTATCTCGAGTAACGCTTATAGGAAAAGTACATATGCGACCATCATTCTGATCACTTACATTGGCAACTATGCTTCAAAACTCAATGAAGGGTTACGGCAAAGACTTCAACATAACCCTGGAGTCAATCATTAGAAGTAAGGTGCTCACGAGCAATTTCGTACATATGTAGATGTATCTCAAGAAATTGTAGGAATAATATGTAAACTGGTGTCATGTTACGCTACCAGACATTTAGATGTGAGACACATCCACCCAATGACTAGGAACGATAAGGTAGCATTAGCAACACCCTTGATGGGGGCACTGTCCATGGTTTTCTATGAAATCTACTCTGTATTACATAAGACTCTATATGCAACAAATGACTCTGTTACATTATAAAAGAACACTCGGTTGAACCCTTGCTAGGATTGTTCTTCCCTTGTCTATACATATGTTGTAAAGAGATGCATTCAAGTATGGTCGTGAGCACCTTAGCATGTGGTATAGCCATAATATAGAGGGTATAAGGTGACCAAATGTGAATGCAAACTTTTAAAATGACCCTATCTTCCCCTAAGCATGTAGGTAACTAGCTACTCAATAAATCATAAGAACATTTAGTCTTAGTTTAGATAGAAAATGAGTACCTTCACTAAAATCAGCGTACCCTCCAATGATGCGTGCAAAAATAAGCATGGAACTGCTAAGGGCCGCAGCTGGACAATCATACTACGAAGTATGTTCACAATTAGCCCCTTAGCTATAACATAAAGGACTAGTTGCTGTGCAATGATTCATTGAACACGATTACATGAAAGAGCAACTCACGCAGGCTGAACTGTTGGGTCAATTCAGTGACATACCCAACTAGAATCAAGCCAACAAAGCACTAAATGGTTCATTACAGTGCTATGCACTCATAAAACATATAAGTGGCCATGCCTACCATTTCACGTAACTATACAAGCTTCCAGAATCCTCACATTGTTCATAGTACTAGAATTGTGCTTCAAAACACGTGGGTACGTAATAATGCTGCACAAAAGGGCGTCTATACAAGTATACTTGGTCACAATCCTCTGGCGCAATCCACAGTCATTAGGATGTCTTAGGGCTTGCCCATAAGCATTAGAATTTAGCCACTAAGCAACTAACCCGAGTAGAAACAATGACATCAATGGTCTTATAAACATGCGTTAAAGCTTTGCGATGCATTTGGCTCATAAGGTAATCATAGAGGTTCGAGAAACTCTTAGTACTGATGGGAAGGTTTTACCCCTGTCTCTATAAACCACGCCAACTTCTACACTTAGTGTTAGTGCTTACTTAAGATTGAAAAGGCATAAGGTCTCACCTCAGGTAGTAGCGAGATAATACATGTGGCATAACTATTCCAAAGTCTGCCAGGTTCTTCCCGCTATCACCCTTCGAGGTGCATCAGGGCAATGAATCACTGAACTTAAATCTTCTGTCTACTGGCAAAGCAATGAACATTGAATTTTGAATCCGTTGCCTGCTGGCAAAGCAGTGAATATTAAACTTTGAGTCCTCTGTCCACTGGCAGAGCAATGAACATTGAACTTTGAATCTTCTGCCCACCGGCAGAACTGTGAACATTGAACCTTAAAACTTCATGTAAACTTTGACGGAGGGTACTGGGTTGCCCAACAATTGATTCAATGTAACTGGACGCTCATTACTTACCTCCCTTTAAAAGGACCCCTAGACCCATTGACTGGTCACACGACTTATTCAGTTGAGCAGTCCAGCAATTTAAGGCTACGTCGTTACCAACGACTTAGCAATTAAAACGGGCAACTAGCAACCGCTTAGATACACCCTGACATCATGTAAATAATCAATACGACCAATCATTGAGCTCACGTGAATGCTCGAGTGTGGAAAATCATGGGGACACATGTAAATAATTAAATAAATCCACACATCGAGAGAAACAGGCAACACATCATTGAAATCGTGCGAATAAGATTTTACAACTTCCAAGAGTTTCTGAAAATTGCCAGTCAGCAATAACACTTATTCATAATAAGCATAGTGCTGAGCTGGCTCAAGGGTAATAGGGGTTACATACCGAGGTACCAAAAATACCTTCCTATGTACGTAGCAATTCAGATCAAGGCTACAACTAAACGTCAAAGCACTCGTGCGGATATGCACGCGTACAAGGTTCTTACTTAATTCCCTTGACATGCACGTCACCTTATGGACAAGGATGCTGACATGTACGCAACATAATAGGATATGACCTCAAAGAGCTTTCAGTCAAGGGAGTAGTCATTATTCACTCACAACTGGTCATTTGGCAAATAAGCGTCCAATACCTTTAGTCACGCTTAGAGACTTATGCTCATAGAACGAGACTCAAATATCATT
Source organism: Carnegiea gigantea (assembly GCA_029747015.1). NCBI lineage: Eukaryota > Viridiplantae > Streptophyta > Magnoliopsida > Caryophyllales > Cactaceae > Carnegiea > Carnegiea gigantea. Next base: position 734,919 of record JAKOGI010000273.1, read on the forward strand.
GCTCATACAGTTGCACGTCTTTAAATGCAACAGCAACGTTTAACCCTATAACAGGAAGAATCGTCCAATGCAAAGCAAAACTTTTAATCTCACTGATTGGGAAAACCCTTGACTTTCAATGCCTCTAAACTTCAATAAATTCTTGGCTGCTTCCAGCCCTTTCTCTACTAACCATTGAATACGTTTGCCCGTGCCAGAACAAGAATAAGCTTAGAGCATATATATTTCTAACTCTTTAAGTCCAATTCAAGCATACTTGAAACCTTTACTTTAAATTACTAAAGCACCACTAAAACATAGATACAAGGCTACCCTTACTCTGCTAACACTCAGCTTGCTTTAGCAAGCTACCCATTCTTTTAATCAAGCAGCTTACTCAAGCCACACATAATCACTAACGCAACGACTTTCATGTCAAAGCATATTTGCACACATGGCACTTCATCATGTAGCATTCTTAGATAACTATATGCGGTGCAAGCCTATGGTCGCAGGATCTTGCTCTGATACCACCTGTAACGCCCCCAACCCTATGGCTAGGAGTGTTAGCGTTTTACTTTAAATCTTGGGATGAAACGGACAGAGTTTTCCCTGAAACCTGACCATTTCCCAGGCTTAAGGCCTTATAATGAGTTCCCTGTACAAAAAAAATATAACAATAAAGGCTAACTAACTCAACGGCTACCCGCCGGAGTTCACAGCTCTACGGGCCACCCGCCCGGAGCATCACAACCAGCGCAGTTCAATGCTTAAACAAATAAACAATGAAAAGTACAGCCCTGGGCAATTTAGATGGTGGCTCACACGGCCTTACAGAACGATTCTAAATGAAATGCAATACAGGCACACGAGAGCTAAAATTACACGTCGTTACATCATAATACATTTTTTAGTTCGCATACGAGTTCATAACTTTACTCTTAGGACAGCAACAACTCCATCTCAGCTTACGTGAACTGACTTTCACCTGTTATTTCAAAAACCTGGGAAGGGAACAATAATAAATGGGAATGAGCAATCAACGCTCAATGGATAATCCCCTTTTCCTAAACATTACTTAAATGCAATGATAATTTACGACAACTACTCGTAATTCCTTCTCTTTGAAGAACTCACCAATCGTACAGTATGTTCCAATCACAATGCAAAAGAAATGCTCTTTGCACCACCCGCTTAAACTTGAAAGTAGCTATATTTAATAAACTTACGATGAGACATTTATATAAACGTATAAACGCAATGAAAATAGAGGGGTTTAACCCGTAATTACCACTTGCTGGGACATCTGTTACAAAAATCAGTAAAACTTTATATACATTGCTCAGTACCCTATTAAGGCTTATTTCGTACATATAATTTATGTCGTACCCAGTCATTAAACGTCCTTGAAGATGCTGTCACGCAATAAACTATACGAGTTTAATAATGATATTAAAACCATCATCATGCTCAATGCGATGCAATTACTACACCAATGATTTCACTACACCATACAGTGACAGGTCATATTCAGGAGTATATTTCCTTGCTACAACATGAAACGATAACCGTATGGCGAAACATATACTATGTCATGTGATTAGTAGAGTCTCTACATGTTTGTTGACGGAACTGTAGGATATATAAGCTTTAAATCCCCTATCTATGGATAGAACTATAGAACCGTAATACGATTGATGATCTATGAAACATTTGATAGGACTATAGGTATGAAACGTTGTACTTTGAATCATCTGCGTACTGGCAGAGCTATAAATGCTGCACTTTAGAACTTCTGGCCATTGGCAGAATTATGAACTTCGAACTTTGAAACTTCTGTCTATTGGCAGAACTATGAACTTTGAACTTTGAAACTTCTGTCTATTGACAGAACTATGAACTTTGAACCTTGAAACTTCTGCCTGTTGGCAGAACTATGAAACACTGAAATCTCTGCTTACTGGCAGAGTAATAAACATTGAACTTTGAAACATTGAAGCTGAGGTTCTATGTGAACTTTAAAAAGGGAATACTGGATTGGTTACGCTAAAAATCCAATTGTTACAATGTAACCTATGCTCATTACACAATCTCATCAATCCAACGTCTCAGGATTATTTCATCACCGATGACTTGTTAATGAAAAACATGCGACCGATAAAACATTTAGAAGCGTTTGGGAACTAGGTAAATAAGCATTCATAACTATATCATTTCTATGCAAGCATTATAAACGATGAATACATGTAATTGATAAATTATATATAATCGATAAACTTTATATAGTCGATGGCTTTATAGAATCGATAAACTCTATATAATTAATAAACTGCGTATAAATTAATAAACTTTAGAAAATCAATAAACCACATGTAAATCGATAAACTTTATATACGCAATAAACTTTCTAAAATCGATAAACGATAGGAAATCATTAAACTTGATATGATGGACAATTTGTTTATATAATCGATAAACGGTAATTATAATTGATAGACTTCATATAATCAAAAGACTATATCAAATCTCTAAACTTCCTATGTTCGATAAATCGCTAAACTTCATTTAAATCGATAAATCACTAGACTTCATATAAAGCGATA